>JAPTHN010000009.1:36554457-36880061 GCA_026936325.1 Platynereis dumerilii
AAGCTCAGGTAGAATGTGGTGCAAAACTCAGGTAGAATGTGGTGCAAAACTCAGGTAGAATGTGGTGCAAAACTCAGGTAGAATGTGGTGCAAAACTCAGGTAGAATGTGGTGCAAAACTCAGGTAGAATGTGGTGCAAAACTCAGGTAGAATGACACTCCTCAGCAAGATTGCGTTTTGATTTCCGTCCCTGGTTACGAAATCACACCAACCTGGGCAAGTATGAAAAATGTACAGGATAAAATTTTGTTAGCTTTGTGAAAACTGGCAGATCAACTAGTTTTACGAGCACACAGGCCAGGTTAAGCGTGACAGATGTGCACAGGAACACGTTTGTCAGCTTCAGTGAAAACTAGCAAATTAACCAGTTTAGCCATCACACCAGCCAGATTATTTACAGGATATGTACAAGATGGCATATTTGTTAGGTTGTGTGAAAACTGGCAGAATAACTAGTTTTCATCACACCAGCTATTTTATATTTGATAATTGTACAAGATAACATTTTTGTTGGCTTTAGTGAAAACTATCAAATGAAGTAAATAGCAAATATGAAAAATTTAAAGGATGACATTAAGTGACTAAGTTATTAACTAAAGAATTGTATTAAACCTGAATGCTCAGTAAAATGTCTATAAATTACTTGAAAAACTGTTTGAAATAAATGCTAACTATTTATAAGTTCATTTAGCATAAGCATAAACATAGTCCTATAATATTCACCACAAAACACACAGGCCTAGCGCAATCGAAATCAAAATAACACAAGTCATTGAGTAATATTTACTGAATATAAATCGTTATCAAATTAAAGAACGTCAACATACAGTTCATTTCTCATTATCCTTTAAGATGTGTCTCCAAATGAAGTAAATGTCCAAGTGACCAAAATTACAATTTTAGCAAGAAACACAAGTGTGAAAAACATCAAGTGTGAAAAACATCAAGTGTGAAAAACATCAAGTGTGAAAAACATCAAGTGTGAAAAACATCAAGTGTGAAAAACACCAAGTGTGAAAAACATCAAGTGTGAAAAACATCAAGTGTGAAAAACATCAAGTGTGAAAGACATCAAGTGTGAGACACATCAAGTGTGAAAGACATCAAGTGTGAAAGACATCAAGTGTGAAAGACATCAAGTGTGAAAGACGTCAAGTGTGAAAGACGTCAAGTGTGAAAGACGTCAAGTGTGAAAGACATCAAGTGTGAAAGACATCAATATGTTGCTTCAAAGACAGATTGCTAACTATTTACTCGGTTATGGCTAGGAAACCGCACCATGACATTGCCTTCCAAAATGTAAATATTGTGGTACTTCATTCCCAAAACACTACTTTAACCCTAATGATTACCCTCACTCCGAAAGGATGCGTCCAATTTAAAATCTGAATTCGCGTTTATTTTGCAAGTAAACATTTTACAACAACCATTGGATGCTTGCCATGCCTTGTTGCTAGTGTTAAGTAACATTCCTGCACGGAAATCAGAACCGAAATAGCTGAAATAGTGCTTGTTTCGACAAAATTAATCCATGCTGCAACAACCCTCCGACACTGTAACCTAATCTGTTAAAATACTGGAAAACCTGTCAGAAATCATTTCACGGGTTTACCTAACATTGGAGATACTCAACAGTTAAATAACTGTTACCAGTAACATAATTTACATTTTCACCCTATTTGTGAGAGTGTTGACCTGTCTTCCTCAGGTAGAATGTGGTGCAAAAATCAGGTAGAATGTGGTGCAAAACTCAGGTAGAATGTGGTGCAAAACTCAGGTAGAATGTGGTGCAAAACTCAGGTAGAATGTGGTGCAAAACTCAGGTAGAATGTGGTGCAAAACTCAGGTAGAATGTGGTGCAAAACTCAGGTCGAATGTGGTGCAAAACTCAGGTAGAATGTGGTGCAAAACTCAGGTAGAATGTGGTGCAAAACTCAGGTAGAATGACACTCCTCAGCAAGATTGCGTTTTGATTTCCCTCCCTGGTTACGAAATCACACCAACCTGGGCAAGTATGAAAAATGTACAGGATAAAATTTTGTTAGCTTTTGTGAAAACTAGCAGATCAACTAGTTTTACGAGCACACAGGCCAGGTTAAGCGTGACAGATGTGCACAGGAACACGTTTGTCAGCTTCAGTGAAAACTAGCAAATTAACCAGTTTAGCCATCACACCAGCCAGATTATTTACAGGATATGTACAAGATGGCATATTTGTTAGGTTGTGTGAAAACTGGCAGAATAACTAGTTTTACCATCACACCAGCTATTTTATATTTGATAATTGTACAAGATAACATTTTTGTTGGCTTTAGTGAAAACTATCAAATGAAGTAAATAGCAAATATGAAAAATTTAAAGGATGACATTAAGTGACTAAGTTATTAACTAAAGAATTGTATTAAACCTGAATGCTCAGTAAAATGTCTATAAATTACTTGAAAAACTGTTTGAAATAAATGCTAACTATTTATAAGTTCATTTAGCATAAGCATAAACATAGTCCTATAATATTCACCACAAAACACACAGGCCTAGCGCAATCGAAATCAAAATAACACAAGTCATTGAGTAATATTTACTGAATATAAATCGTTATCAAATTAAAGAACGTCAACATACAGTTCATTTCTCATTATCCTTTAAGATGTGTCTCCAAATGAAGTAAATGTCCAAGTGACCAAAATTACAATTTTAGCAGGAAACACAAGTGTGAAAAACATCAAGTGTGAAAAACATCAAGTGTGAAAAACATCAAGTGTGAAAAACATCAAGTGTGAAAGACATCAAGTGTGAGACACATCAAGTGTGAAAGACATCAAGTGTGAAAGACATCAAGTGTGAAAGACGTCAAGTGTGAAAGACATCAAGTGTGAAAGACGTCAAGTGTGAAAGACGTCAAGTGTGAAAGACATCAAGTGTGAAAGACATCAAGTGTGAAAGACATCAAGTGTGAAAGACATCAAGTGTGAAAGACATCAAGTGTGAAAGACATCAAGTGTGAAAGACATCAAGTGTGAAAGACATCAAGTGTGAAAGACATCAAGTGTGAAAGACACCAATATGTTGCTTCAAAGACAGATTGCTAACTATTTACTCGGTTATGGCTAGGAAACCGCACCATGACATTGCCCTCCAAAATGTAAATATTGTGGTACTTCACTCCCAAAACACTACTTTGACCCTAATGATTACGCTCACTCCGAAAGGATGCGTCCAATTTAAAATCTGAATTCGCGTTTATTTTGCAAGTAAACATTTTACAACAACCATTGGATGCTTGCCATGCCATGTTGCTAGTGTTAAGTTACATTCCTGCACGGAAATCAGAACCGAAATAGCTGAAATAGTGCTTGTTTGGACAAAATTAATCCATGCTGCAACAACCCTCCGACACTGTAACCTAATCTGTTAAAATACTGGAAAACTGTCAGAAATCATTTCAGCGGTTTACCTAACATTGGAGATACTCAACAGTTAAATAACTGTTACCAGTAACATAATTTACATTTTCACCCTATTTGTGAGAGTGTTGACCTGTCTTCCTCAGGTAGAATGTGGTGCAAAACTCAGGTAGAATGTGGTGCAAAACTCTAGTAGAATGTGGTGCAACACTCAGGTAGAATGTGGTGCAAAACTCAGGTAGAATGTGGTGCAAAACTCAGGTAGAATGTGGTGCAAAACTCAGGTAGAATGTGGTGCAAAACTCAGGTAGAATGTGGTGCAAAACTCAGGTAGAATGACACTCCTCAGCAAGATTGCGTTTTGATTTCCCTCCCTGGTTACGAAATCACACCAACCTGGGCAAGTATGAAAAATGTACAGGATAAAATTTTGTTAGCTTTTGTGAAAACTAGCAGATCAACTAGTTTTACGAGCACACAGGCCAGGTTAAGCGTGACAGATGTGCACAGGAACACGTTTGTCAGCTTCAGTGAAAACTAGCAAATTAACCAGTTTAGCCATCACACCAGCCAGATTATTTACAGGATATGTACAAGATGGCATATTTGTTAGGTTGTGTGAAAACTGGCAGAATAACTAGTTTTACCATCACACCAGCTATTTTATATTTGATAATTGTACAAGATAACATTTTTGTTGGCTTTAGTGAAAACTATCAAATGAAGTAAATAGCAAATATGAAAAATTTAAAGGATGACATTAAGTGACTAAGTTATTAACTAAAGAATTGTATTAAACCTGAATGCTCAGTAAAATGTCTATAAATTACTTGAAAAACTGTTTGAAATAAATGCTAACTATTTATAAGTTCATTTAGCATAAGCATAAACTAGTCCTATAATATTCACCACAAAACACACAGGCCTAGCGCAATCGAAATCAAATAACACAAGTCATTGAGTAATATTTACTGAATATAAATCGTTATCAAATTAAAGAACGTCAACATACAGTTCATTTCTCATTATCCTTTAAGATGTGTCTCCAAATGAAGTAAATGTCCAAGTGACCAAAATTACAATTTTAGCAGGAAACACAAGTGTGAAAAACATCAAGTGTGAAAAACATCAAGTGTGAAAAACATCAAGTGTGAAAAACATCAAGTGTGAAAAACATCAAGTGTGAAAAACACCAAGTGTGAAAAACATCAAGTGTGAAAAACATCAAGTGTGAAAAACATCAAGTGTGAAAAACATCAAGTGTGAAAGACATCAAGTGTGAGACACATCAAGTGTGAAAGACATCAAGTGTGAAAGACATCAAGTGTGAAAGACGTCAAGTGTGAAAGACATCAAGTGTGAAAGACGTCAAGTGTGAAAGACATCAAGTGTGAAAGACATCAAGTGTGAAAGACATTAAGTGTGAAAGACATCAAGTGTGAAAGACATCAAGTGTGAAAGACACCAATATGTTGCTTCAAAGACAGATTGCTAACTATTTACTCGGTTATGGCTAGGAAACCGCACCATGACATTGCCTTCCAAAATGTAAATATTGTGGTACTTCACTCCCAAAACACTACTTTGACCCTAATGATTACGCTCACTCCGAAAGGATGCGTCCAATTTAAAATCTGAATTCGCGTTATTTTTGCAAGTAAACATTTTACAACAACCATTGGATGCTTGCCATGCCATGTTGCTAGTGTTAAGTTACATTCCTGCACGGAAATCAGAACCGAAATAGCTGAAATAGTGCTTGTTTGGACAAAATTAATCCATGCTGCAACAACCCTCCGACACTGTAACCTAATCTGTTAAAATACTGGAAAACCTGTCAGAAATCATTTCAGCGGTTTACCTAACATTGGAGATACTCAACAGTTAAATAACTGTTACCAGTAACATAATTTACATTTTCACCCTATTTGTGAGAGTGTTGACCTGTCTTCCTCAGGTAGAATGTGGTGCAAAACTCAGGTAGAATGTGGTGCAAAACTCAGGTAGAATGTGGTGCAAAACTCAGGTAGAATGTGGTGCAAAACTCAGGTAGAATGTGGTGCAAAACTCAGGTAGAATGTGGTGCAAAACTCAGGTAGAATGTGGTGCAAAACTCAGGTAGAATGTGGTGCAAAACTCAGGTAGAATGACACTCCTCAGCAAGATTGCGTTTTGATTTCCCTCCCTGGTTACGAAATCACACCAACCTGGGCAAGTATGAAAAATGTACAGGATAAAATTTTGTTAGCTTTTTGTGAAAACTAGCAGATCAACTAGTTTTACGAGCACACAGGCCAGTTAAGCGTGACAGATGTGCACAGGAACACGTTTGTCAGCTTCAGTGAAAACTAGCAAATTAACCAGTTTAGCCATCACACCAGCCAGATTATTTACAGGATATGTACAAGATGGCATATTTGTTAGGTTGTGTGAAAACTGGCAGAATAACTAGTTTTACCATCACACCAGCTATTTTATATTTGATAATTGTACAAGATAACATTTTTGTTGGCTTTAGTGAAAACTATCAAATGAAGTAAATAGCAAATATGAAAAATTTAAAGGATGACATTAAGTGACTAAGTTATTAACTAAAGAATTGTATTAAACCTGAATGCTCAGTAAAATGTCTATAAATTACTTGAAAAACTGTTTGAAATAAATGCTAACTATTTATAAGTTCATTTAGCATAAGCATAAACATAGTCCTATAATATTCACCACAAAACACACAGGCCTAGCGCAATCGAAATCAAAATAACACAAGTCATTGAGTAATATTTACTGAATATAAATCGTTATCAAATTAAAGAACGTCAACATACAGTTCATTTCTCATTATCCTTTAAGATGTGTCTCCAAATGAAGTAAATGTCCAAGTGACCAAAATTACAATTTTAGCAGGAAACACAAGTGTGAAAAACATCAAGTGTGAAAAACATCAAGTGTGAAAAACATCAAGTGTGAAAAACATCAAGTGTGAAAAACATCAAGTGTGAAAAACACCAAGTGTGAAAAACATCAAGTGTGAAAAACATCAAGTGTGAAAAACATCAAGTGTGAAAAACATCAAGTGTGAAAGACATCAAGTGTGAGACACATCAAGTGTGAAAGACATCAAGTGTGAAAGACATCAAGTGTGAAAGACGTCAAGTGTGAAAGACATCAAGTGTGAAAGACGTCAAGTGTGAAAGACATCAAGTGTGAAAGACATCAAGTGTGAAAGACATTAAGTGTGAAAGACATCAAGTGTGAAAGACATCAAGTGTGAAAGACACCAATATGTTGCTTCAAAGACAGATTGCTAACTATTTACTCGGTTATGGCTAGGAAACCGCACCATGACATTGCCTTCCAAAATGTAAATATTGTGGTACTTCACTCCCAAAAACACTACTTTGACCCTAATGATTACGCTCACTCCGAAAGGATGCGTCCAATTTAAAATCTGAATTCGCGTTTATTTTGCAAGTAAACATTTTACAACAACCATTGGATGCTTGCCATGCCTTGTTGCTAGTGTTAAGTAACATTCCTGCACCGAAATCAGAACCGAAATAGCTGAAATAGTGCTTGTTTGGACAAAATTAATCCATGCTGCAACAACCCTCCGACACTGTAACCTAATCTGTTAAAATACTGGAAAACCTGTCAGAAATCATTTCAGCGGTTTACCTAACATTGGAGATACTCAACAGTTAAATAACTGTTACCAGTAACATAATTTACATTTTCACCCTATTTGTGAGAGTGTTGACTGTCTTCCTCAGGTAGAATGTGGTGCAAAACTCAGGTAGAATGTGGTGCAAAACTCAGGTAGAATGTGGTGCAAAACTCAGGTAGAATGTGGTGCAAAACTCAGGTAGAATGTGGTGCAAAACTCAGGAAGAATGTGGTGCAAAACTCAGGTAGAATGACACTCCTCAGCAAGATTGCGTTTTGATTTCCCTCCCTGGTTACGAAATCACACCAACCTGGGCAAGTATGAAAAATGTACAGGATAAAATTTTGTTAGCTTTTGTGAAAACTAGCAGATCAACTAGTTTTACGAGCACACAGGCCAGGTTAAGCGTGACAGATGTGCACAGGAACACGTTTGTCAGCTTCAGTGAAAACTAGCAAATTAACCAGTTTAGCCATCACACCAGCCAGATTATTTACAGGATATGTACAAGATGGCATATTTGTTAGGTTGTGTGAAAACTGGCAGAATAACTAGTTTTACCATCACACCAGCTATTTTATATTTGATAATTGTACAAGATAACATTTTTGTTGGCTTTAGTGAAAACTATCAAATGAAGTAAATAGCAAATATGAAAAATTTAAAGGATGACATTAAGTGACTAAGTTATTAACTAAAGAATTGTATTAAACCTGAATGCTCAGTAAAATGTCTATAAATTACTTGAAAAACTGTTTGAAATAAATGCTAACTATTTATAAGTTCATTTAGCATAAGCATAAACATAGTCCTATAATATTCACCACAAAACACACAGGCCTAGCGCAATCGAAATCAAAATAACACAAGTCATTGAGTAATATTTACTGAATATAAATCGTTATCAAATTAAAGAACGTCAACATACAGTTCATTTTCTCATTATCCTTTAAGATGTGTCTCCAAATGAAGTAAATGTCCAAGTGACCAAAATTACAATTTTTAGCAGGAAACACAAGTTGTGAAAAACATCAAGTGTGAAAAACATCAAGTGTGAAAAACATCAAGTGTGAAAGACATCAAGTGTGAGACACATCAAGTGTGAAAGACATCAAGTGTGAAAGACATCAAGTGTGAAAGACGTCAAGTGTGAAAGACATCAAGTGTGAAAGACGTCAAGTGTGAAAGACATCAAGTGTGAAAGACATCAAGTGTGAAAGACATTAAGTGTGAAAGACATCAAGTGTGAAAGACATCAAGTGTGAAAGACACCAATATGTTGCTTCAAAGACAGATTGCTAACTATTTACTCGGTTATGGCTAGGAAACCGCACCATGACATTGCCTTCCAAAATGTAAATATTGTGGTACTTCACTCCCAAAACACTACTTTGACCCTAATGATTACGCTCACTCCGAAAGGATGCGTCCAATTTAAAATCTGAATTCGCGTTTATTTTGCAAGTAAACATTTTACAACAACCATTGGATGCTTGCCATGCCTTGTTGCTAGTGTTAAGTAACATTCCTGCACGGAAATCAGAACCGAAATAGCTGAAATAGTGCTTGTTTGGACAAAATTAATCCATGCTGCAACAACCCTCCGACACTGTAACCTAATCTGTTAAAATACTGGAAAACCTGTCAGAAATCATTTCAGCGGTTTACCTAACATTGGAGATACTCAACAGTTAAATAACTGTTACCAGTAACATAATTTACATTTTCACCCTATTTGTGAGAGTGTTGACCTGTCTTCCTCAGGTAGAATGTGGTGCAAAACTCAGGTAGAATGTGGTGCAAAACTCAGGTAGAATGTGGTGCAAAACTCAGGTAGAATGTGGTGCAAAACTCAGGTAGAATGTGGTGCAAAACTCAGGTAGAATGTGGTGCAAAACTCAGGAAGAATGTGGTGCAAAACTCAGGTAGAATGACACTCCTCAGCAAGATTGCGTTTTGATTTCCCTCCCTGGTTACGAAATCACACCAACCTGGGCAAGTATGAAAAATGTACAGGATAAAATTTTGTTAGCTTTTGTGAAAACTAGCAGATCAACTAGTTTTACGAGCACACAGGCCAGGTTAAGCGTGACAGATGTGCACAGGAACACGTTTGTCAGCTTCAGTGAAAACTAGCAAATTAACCAGTTTAGCCATCACACCAGCCAGATTATTTACAGGATATGTACAAGATGGCATATTTGTTAGGTTGTGTGAAAACTGGCAGAATAACTAGTTTTACCATCACACCAGCTATTTTATATTTGATAATTGTACAAGATAACATTTTTGTTGGCTTTAGTGAAAACTATCAAATGAAGTAAATAGCAAATATGAAAAATTTAAAGGATGACATTAAGTGACTAAGTTATTAACTAAAGAATTGTATTAAACCTGAATGCTCAGTAAAATGTCTATAAATTACTTGAAAAACTGTTTGAAATAAATGCTAACTATTTATAAGTTCATTTAGCATAAGCATAAACATAGTCCTATAATATTCACCACAAAACACACAGGCCTAGCGCAATCGAAATCAAAATAACACAAGTCATTGAGTAATATTTACTGAATATAAATCGTTATCAAATTAAAGAACGTCAACATACAGTTCATTTCTCATTATCCTTTAAGATGTGTCTCCAAATGAAGTAAATGTCCAAGTGACCAAAATTACAATTTTAGCAGGAAACACAAGTGTGAAAAACATCAAGTGTGAAAAACATCAAGTGTGAAAAACATCAAGTGTGAAAAACATCAAGTGTGAAAAACATCAAGTGTGAAAAACACCAAGTGTGAAAAACATCAAGTGTGAAAAACATCAAGTGTGGAAAAACATCAAGTGTGAAAGACATCAAGTGTGAGACACATCAAGTGTGAAAGACATCAAGTGTGAAAGACATCAAGTGTGAAAGACATCAAGTGTGAAAGACGTCAAGTGTGAAAGACGTCAAGCGTGAAAGACGTCAAGTGTGAAAGACATCAAGTGTGAAAGACATCAAGTGTGAAAGACATCAAGTGTGAAAGACATCAAGTGTGAAAGACACCAATATGTTGCTTCAAAGACAGATTGCTAACTATTTACTCGGTTATGGCTAGGAAACCGCACCATGACATTGCCTTCCAAAATGTAAATATTGTGGTACTTCACTCCCGAAACACTACTTTAACCCTAATGATTACGCTCACTCCGAAAGGATGCGTCCAATTTAAAATCTGAATTCGCGTTTATTTTGCAAGTAAACATTTTACAACAACCATTGGATGCTTGCCATGCCTTGTTGCTAGTGTTAAGTAACATTCCTGCACGGAAATCAGAACCGAAATAGCTGAAATAGTGCTTGTTTGGACAAAATTAATCCATGCTGCAACACCCTCCGACACTGTAACCTAATCTGTTAAAATACTGGAAAACCTGTCAGAAATCATTTCACGGGTTTACCTAACATTGGAGATACTCAACAGTTAAATAACTGTTACCAGTAACATAATTTACATTTTTCACCCTATTTGTGAGAGTGTTGACCTGTCTTCCTCAGGTAGAATGTGGTGCAAAACTCAGGTAGAATGTGGTGCAAAACTCAGGTAGAATGTGGTGCAAGACTCAGGAAGAATGTGATGCAAAACACAGGAAGAATGTGACGCAAAACTCAGGTAGAATGTGGCGCAAAACTCAGGTAGAATGTGGTGCAAAACTCAGGTAGAATGTGGTGCAAAACTCAGGTAGAATGACACTCCTCAGCAAGAATGCGTTTTGATTTCCCTCCCTGGTTACGAAATCACACCAACCTGGGCAAGTATGAAAAATGTACAGGATAAAATTTTGTTAGCTTTTGTGAAAACTGGCAGATCAACTAGTTTTACGATCACGCAGGCCAGGTTAAGCGTGACAGATGTGCACAGGAACACGTTTGTCAGCTTCAGTGAAAACTAGCAAATTAACCAGTTTAGCCATCACACCAGCCAGATTATTTACAGGATATGTACAAGATGGCATATTTGTTAGGTTGTGTGAAAACTGGCAGAATAACTAGTTTTACCATCACACCAGCTATTTTATATTTGATAATTGTACAAGATAACATTTTTGTTGGCTTTAGTGAAAACTATCAAATGAAGTAAATAGCAAATATGAAAAATTTAAAGGATGACATTAAGTGACTAAGTTATTAACTAAAGAATTGTATTAAACCTGAATGCTCAGGAAAATGTCTATAAATTACTTGAAAAACTGTTTGAAATAAATGCTAACTATTTATAAGTTCATTTAGCATAAACATAAACATAGTCCTATAATATTCACCACAAAACACACAGGCCTAGCGCAATCGAAATCAAAATAACACAAGTCATTGAGTAATATTTACTGAATATAAATTGTTATCAAATTAAAGAACGTCAACATACAGTTCATTTCTCATTATCCTTTAAGATGTGTCTCCAAATGAAGTAAATGTCCAAGTGACCAAAATTACAATTTTAGTAGGAAACACAAGTGTGAAAAACATCAAGTGTGAAAAACATCAAGTGTGAGAAACATCAAGTGTGAGACACATCAAGTGTGAAAGACATCAAGTGTGAAAGACATCAAGTGTGAAAGACATCAAGTGTGAAAAACATCAAGTGTGAAAAACATCAAGTGTGAGAGACATCAAGTGTGAGAGACATCAAGTGTGAGAGACATATAGTGTGAGAGACATCAAGTGTGAAAAACATCAAGTGTGAAAAACACCAGGTGTGAAAAACATCAAGTGTGAAAAACATCAAGTGTGAAAAACATCAAGTGTGAAAAACATCAAGTGTGAAAGACATCAAGTGTGAGACACATTAGGTGTGAAAGACATCAAGTGTGAAAGACATCAAGTGTGAAAGACATCAAGTGTGAAAGACATCAAGTGTGAAAGACATCAAGTGTGAAAGACGTCAAGTGTGAAAGACATCAAGTGTGAAAGACATCAAGTGTGAAAGACATCAAGTGTGAAAGACATCAAGTGTGAAAGACACCAATATGTTGCTTCAAAGACAGATTGCTAACTATTTACTCGGTTATGGCTAGGAAACCGCACCATGACATTGTCTTCCAAAATGTAAATATTGTGGTACTTCACTCCCAAAACACTACTTTGACCCTAATGATTACGCTCACTCCGAAAGGATGCGTCCAATTTAAAAATCTGAATTCGCGTTTATTTTGCAAGTAAACATTTTACAACAACCATTGGATGCTTGCCATGCCTTGTTGCTAGTGTTAAGTAACATTCCTGCACGGAAATCAGAACCGAAATAGCTGAAATAGTGCTTGTTTGGACAAAATTAATCCATGCTGCAACAACCCTCCGACAATGTAACCTAATCTGTTAAAATACTGGAAAACCTGTCAGAAATCATTTCAGCGGTTTACCTAACATTGGAGATACTCAACAGTTAAATAACTGTTACCAGTAACATAATTTACATTTTCACCCTATTTGTGAGAGTGTCTTCCTCAGGTAGAATGTGGTGCAAAACTCAGGTAGAATGTGGTGCAAAACTCAGGTAGAATGTGGTGCAAAACTCAGGTAGAATGTGGTGCAAAACTCAGGTAGAATGTGGTGCAAAACTCAGGTAGAATGTGGTGCAAAACTCAGGTAGAATGTGGTGCAAAACTCAGGTAGAATGACACTCCTCAGCAAGATTGCGTTTTGATTTCCCTCCCTGGTTACGAAATCACACCAACCTGGGCAAGTATGAAAAATGTACAGGATAAAATTTTGTTAGCTTTTGTGAAAACTAGCAGATCAACTAGTTTTACGAGCACACAGGCCAGGTTAAGCGTGACAGATGTGCACAGGAACACGTTTGTCAGCTTCAGTGAAAACTAGCAAATTAACCAGTTTAGCCATCACACCAGCCAGATTATTTACAGGATATGTACAAGATGGCATATTTGTTAGGTTGTGTGAAAACTGGCAGAATAACTAGTTTTACCATCACACCAGCTATTTTATATTTGATAATTGTACAAGATAACATTTTTGTTGGCTTTAGTGAAAACTATCAAATGAAGTAAATAGCAAATATGAAAAATTTAAAGGATGACATTAAGTGACTAAGTTATTAACTAAAGAATTGTATTAAACCTGAATGCTCAGTAAAATGTCTATAAATTACTTGAAAAACTGTTTGAAATAAATGCTAACTATTTATAAGTTCATTTAGCATAAGCATAAACATAGTCCTATAATATTCACCACAAAACACACAGGCCTAGCGCAATCGAAATCAAAATAACACAAGTCATTGAGTAATATTTACTGAATATAAATCGTTATCAAATTAAAGAACGTCAACATACAGTTCATTTCTCATTATCCTTTAAGATGTGTCTCCAAATGAAGTAAATGTCCAAGTGACCAAAATTACAATTTTAGCAGGAAACACAAGTGTGAAAAACATCAAGTGTGAAAAACATCAAGTGTGAAAAACATCAAGTGTGAAAGACATCAAGTGTGAGACACATCAAGTGTGAAAGACATCAAGTGTGAAAGACATCAAGTGTGAAAGACGTCAAGTGTGAAAGACATCAAGTGTGAAAGACGTCAAGTGTGAAAGACATCAAGTGTGAAAGACATCAAGTGTGAAAGACATCAAGTGTGAAAGACATCAAGTGTGAAAGACATCAAGTGTGAAAGACATCAAGTGTGAAAGGCATCAAGTGTGAAAGACATCAAGTGTGAAAGACACCAATATGTTGCTTCAAAGACAGATTGCTAACTATTTACTCGGTTATGGCTAGGAAACCGCACCATGACATTGCCTTCCAAAATGTAAATATTGTGGTACTTCACTCCCAAAACACTACTTTGACCCTAATGATTACGCTCACTCCGAAAGGATGCGTCCAATTTAAAATCTGAATTCGCGTTTATTTTGCAAGTAAACATTTTACAACAACCATTGGATGCTTGCCATGCCTTGTTGCTAGTGTTAAGTTACATTCCTGCACGGAAATAAGAACCGAAATAGCTGAAATAGTGCTTGTTTGGACAAAATTAATCCATGCTGCAACAACCCTCCGACACTGTAACCTAATCTGTTAAAATACTGGAAAACCTGTCAGAAATCATTTCAGCGGTTTACCTAACATTGGAGATACTCAACAGTTAAATAACTGTTACCAGTAACATAATTTACATTTTCACCCTATTTGTGAGAGTGTTGACCTGTCTTCCTCAGGTAGAATGTGGTGCAAAACTCAGGTAGAATGTGGTGCAAAACTCAGGTAGAATGTGGTGCAAAACTCAGGTAGAATGTGGTGCAAAACTCAGGTAGAATGTGGTGCAAAACTCAGGTAGAATGTGGTGCAAAACTCAGGTAGAATGTGGTGCAAAACTCAGGTAGAATGTGGTGCAAAACTCAGGTAGAATGACCCTCCTCAGGAAGAATGCGTTTTGATTTCAGTCCCTGGTTAAGAAATCACACCAACCTGGGCAAGTATGAAACATTTACATGATAAGATGTTTGTCAGCTTCAGTGAAAACTAGCAAATTAACCAGTTTACTCTCCAAAGTTTTGTGAAAACTGTGAAAATAGCTGAAATAGTGCTTTTTTGGACAAAATTAATCCATGCTGCAACAACCCATAGACAATGTGTTAGCCTAATCTCTTAAAATCCTGGAAAAACCAGTCAGAAATCATTACAGCAGTTTACCTAACATTGTCGAGTACTCCATGCAACCCTTAAACAATCGTTACCACTAGCATTAGTCACATTTTCACCCTATTTGTAGGAGTGTTGACATGTTTTCCTCAGAAAGAATGTGATGCAAAACTTAGGAAGAATGTAATGCAAAACACAGGAAGAATGTGACGCAAAACTCAGGTAGAATGTGGTGTAAAACTCAGGTAGAATGTGGTGCAAAACTCAGGAAGAATGTGGTGCAAAACTCAGGTAGAATGACACTCCTCAGCAAGATTGCGTTTTGATTTCCCTCCCTGGTTACGAAATCACACCAACCTGGGCAAGTATGAAAAATGTACAGGATAAAATTTTGTTAGCTTTTGTGAAAACTAGCAGATCAACTAGTTTTACGAGCACACAGGCCAGGTTAAGCGTGACAGATGTGCACAGGAACACGTTTTTGTCAGCTTCAGTGAAAACTAGCAAATTAACCAGTTTAGCCATCACACCAGCCAGATTATTTACAGGATATGTACAAGATGGCATATTTTTTAGGTTGTGTGAAAACTGGCTAAATAACTAGTTTTACCATCACACCAGCTATTTTATATTTGATAATTGTACAAGATAACATTTTTGTTGGCTTTAGTGAAAACTATCAAATGAAGTAAATAGCAATTATGAAAAATTTAAAGGATGACATTAAGTGACTAAGTTATTAACTAAAGAATTGTATTAAACCTGAATGCTCAGTAAAATGTCTATAAATTACTTGAAAAACTGTTTGAAATAAATGCTAACTATTTATAAGTTCATTTAGCATAAGCATAAACATAGTCCTATAATATTCACCACAAAACACACAGGCCTAGCGCAATCGAAATCAAAATAACACAAGTCATTGAGTAATATTTACTGAATATAAATCGTTATCAAATTAAAGAACGTCAACATACAGTTCATTTCTCATTATCCTTTAAGATGTGTCTCCAAATGAAGTAAATGTCCAAGTGACCAAAATTACAATTTTAGCAGGAAACACAAGTGTGAAAAACATCAAGTGTGAAAAACATCAAGTGTGAAAAACATCAAGTGTGAAAAACATCAAGTGTGAAAAACATCAAGTGTGAAAAACATCAAGTGTGAAAGACATCAAGTGTGAAAAACATCAAGTGTGAAAGACATCAAGTGTGAAAGACATCAAGTGTGAAAGACGTCAAGTGTGAAAGACATCAAGTGTGAAAGACATCAAGTGTGAAAGACATCAAGTGTGAAAGACATCAAGTGTGAAAGACACCAATATGTTGCTTCAAAGACAGATTGCTAACTATTTACACGGTTATGGCTAGGAAACCGCACCATGACATTGCCTTCCAAAATGTAAATATTGTGGTACTTCACTCCCAAAACACTACTTTGACCCATTACGCTCACTCCGAAAGGATGCGTCCAATTTAAAATCTGAATTCGCGTTTATTTTGCAAGTAAACATTTTACAACAACCATTGGATGCTTGCCATGCCTTGTTGCTAGTGTTAAGTAACATTCCTGCACGGAAATCAGAACCGAAATAGCTGAAATAGTGCTTGTTTGGACAAAATTAATCGATGCTTCAACAACCCTCCGACACTGTAACCTAATCTGTTAAAATACTGGAAAACCTGTCAGAAATCATTTCAGCGGTTTACCTAACATTGCAGAGTACTCAACAGTTAAATAACTGTTACCAGTAACATAATTTACATTTTCACCCTATTTGTGAGAGTGTTTACCTGTCTTCCTCAGGTAGAATGTGGTGCAAAACTCAGGTAGAATGTGGTGCAAAACTCAGGTAGAATGTGGTGTGTGGTGCAAAACTCAGGTAGAATGTGGTGCAAAACTCAGGTAGAATGTGGTGCAAAACTCAGGTAGAATGTGGTGCAAAACTCAGGTAGAATGTGGTGCAAAACTCAGGTAGAATGTGGTGCAAAACTCAGGTAGAATGACCCTCCTCAGGAAGAATGCGTTTTGATTTCAGTCCCTGGTTAAGAAATCACACCAACCTGGGCAAGTATGAAACATTTACATGATAAGATGTTTGTCAACTTCAGTGAAAACTAGCAAATTAACCAGTTTACTCTCCAAAGTTTTGTGAAAACTGTGAAAATAGCTGAAATAGTGCTCTTTTGGACAAAATTAATCCATGCTGCAACAACCCATAGACAATGTGTTAGCCTAATCTCTTAAAATCCTGGAAAAACCAGTCAGAAATCATTACAGCAGTTTACCTAACATTGTCGAGTACTCCATGCAACCCTTAAACAATCGTTACCACTAGCATTAGTCACATTTTCACCCTATTTGTAGGAGTGTTGACATGTTTTCCTCAGAAAGAATGTGATGCAAAACTTAGGAAGAATGTAATGCAAAACACAGGAAGAATGTGACGCAAAACTCAGGTAGAATGTGGTGTAAAACTCAGGTAGAATGTGGTGCAAAACTCAGGAAGAATGTGGTGCAAAACTCAGGTAGAAAGACACTCCTCAGCAAGAATGCGTTTTGATTTCCCTCCCTGGTTACGAAATCACACCAACCTGGGCAAGTATGAAAAATGTACAGGATAAAATTTTGTTAGCTTTTGTGAAAACTAGCAGATCAACTAGTTTTACGAGCACACAGGCCAGGTTAAGTGTGACAGATGTGCACAGGAACACGTTTGTCAGCTTCAGTGAAAACTAGCAAATTAACCAGTTTAGCCATCACACCAGCCAGATTATTTACAGGATATGTACAAGATGGCATATTTGTTAGGTTGTGTGAAAACTGGCAGAATAACTAGTTTTACCATCAAACCAGCTATTTTATATTTGATAATTGTACAAGATAACATTTTTGTTGGCTTTAGTGAAAACTATCAAATGAAGTAAATAGCAAATATGAAAAATTTAAAGGATGACATTAAGTGACTAAGTTATTAACTAAAGAATTGTATTAAACCTGAATGCTCAGTAAAATGTCTATAAATTACTTGAAAAACTGTTTGAAATAAATGCTAACTATTTATAAGTTCATTTAGCATAAGCATAAACATAGTCCTATAATATTCACCACAAAACACACAGGCCTAGCGCAATCGAAATCAAAATAACACAAGTCATTGAGTAATATTTACTGAATATAAATCGTTATCAAATTAAAGAACGTCAACATACAGTTCATTTCTCATTATCCTTTAAGATGTGTCTCCAAATGAAGTAAATGTCCAAGTGACCAAAATTACAATTTTAGCAGGAAACACATGTGTGAAAAACATCAAATGTGAAAAACATCAAGTGTGAAAAACATCAAGTGTGAAAAACATCAAGTGTGAAAAACATCAAGTGTGAAAAACATCAAGTGTGAAAAACATCAAGTGTGAGAGACATCAAGTGTGAGAGACATCAAGTGTGAAAGACATCAAGTGTGAAAGACATCAAGTGTGAAAGACATCAAGTGTGAAAGACATCAAGTGTGAAAGTATCAAGTGTGAAAGACATCAAGTGTGAAAGACATCAAGTGTGAAAGACATCAAGTGTGAAAGACATCAAGTGTGAAAGACATCAAGTGTGAAAGACATCAAGTGTGAAAGACATCAAGTGTGAAAGACATCAAGTGTGAAAGACATCAAGTGTGAAAGACATCAAGTGTGAGAGACATCAAGTGTGAAAGACATCAAGTGTGAAAGACATCAAGTGTGAAAGACATCAAGTGTGAAAGACATCAAGTGTGAAAGACATCAAGTGTGAAAGACATCAAGTGCGAAAGACATCAAGTGTGAAAGACATCAAGTGTGAAATACATCAAGTGTGAAATACATCAGGTCTGAACAAGATCAAGTGAGAAAACATCAAGTGTGAAATATATCAGGTGTGAAAAACATCAAGTGTGAAAAACATCAATATGTTGCTTCAAAGACTAACAGAGAACACTTTAACTTGTCAAACACATTAAAACAAAGAGACACATTGTTGAAGAATCATCACGAACCAAAGACTTCTAGTTGCATGAAATTAAAGACTCCTTATAGTGAAACATGAGAAGAAAGTTAAACTAACATTATTAAACAAAGCAGTACATAATAACATTAAATCACAGCAGGCATAGAGTTAATCATATGTCAGTCACATTCAGTGAAAACTAAACTAGTTTGGCAAAAACTAGCAAATTAACGAGTTAACAGGGTGGGAAATCAAAACATCCTTTCTGAGGAGAGTCATTCTTTCTGAGTGTGTGCACCATCCTTCCTAAGTGTTTACGCAATCAGGCCAGGAGCAGTGCAAGAGTATGGTAAGCAAACCTTTTGCATCAACACAATTTGATTTGTTATGCCAATAAAGTTGGTTCATGGAGTAATGTACAACTAGGATGATTTGCAACATGAATTAAAGTGTTCTTTAAATTATTAGGGCAGCACAACATGGCAATGTATGCTTTCATTCGAAATGGTGCACACTTTATCTATTATTTTGCAATAATGTGAAGACCTGTGTCACTGAGCCTTCAGTGGAATTGAAATGTGGTAGGCCTATATAATGCTCATTTCTAAGACATTTTGAGGTGTATAGCAGCATAAACTAAGTGCAAAATCAAACATTTTATGAGACTCATGATACACCACATATTTTCGGAGTGTGGCACCACATACTTTCGGAGTGTAAGGTGCACTACAGTCTTGTTTTAATCTGGTCTACTAGTTTACCTTATCAAGCTCCTTTGGTATATTCTGTGCAAAATGCTGATTGCTAACTATTTACTCAGTTATGGCTGGGAAACCGCACCATTACATTGCCTTCCAAAATGTAAATATTGTGGTACTTCACTCCCAAAACACTACTCTGACCCATTTCGCTCACTCCGAAAGGATGCGTCCAATTTAAAATCTGAATTCACTTTTATTTTGCAAGTAAACCTGTTACAACAACCATTAGATGCTTGCCATGCCTTGTTGCTAGTGTTAAGTAACATTGCAGCCCGGAAATCAGAACTGAAATAGCTGAAATAGTGCTTGTTTGGACAAAATTAATCCATGCTGCAACAACCCTCCGACACTGTAAGCCTAATCTCTTAAAATACTGGAAAAACCAGTCAGAAATCATTACAGCAGTTTACCTAACATTGGAGAGTACTCCATGCAACCCTTAAACAATCATTACCACTAACATTAGTCACATTTTCACCCTATTTGTAGGAGTGTCGACATGTTTTCCTAAGGAAGAATGTGATGCAAACTCAGGAAGAATGTGGTGCAAAACTGTGGAAGAATGACTCTCCCCAGAAGGAATGCAGTTTTATTTCCCTCCCTGGTTAAGAAATCACACCAACCTAGGCAAGTATGATTGTATGAGTTATTGTGCTCCCACACCAGTAGAATAATACATAAATAATAATGAATCAGTCCTTTTGTGGTGTATAATATTATATTTTTCAAAACTTTCGGCCATGAAGCCTTTTTCAGTGAAAGTTAAACTAACATTATTAAACAAAGCAGTACATAATAACATTAAATCACAGCAGGCATACAGTTAATCATACATGTCTGTCACATTCAGTGAAAACTAAACTAGTTTGGTGAAAACTAGCAAATTAACTAGATAACAGGTTGGGAAGTCAAAACATACTTTCTGAGTAGAGACATTCTTTCTGAGTGTGTGCACCATATCCTTCCTGAGTGTTTACGCAATCAGGCCAGGAGCAGTGCAAGAGAGTGGTAAAAACCTTTTGCATCAACACAATTTGATTTGTTATGCCGATAAAGTTGGTTCATGGAGTAATGTACAACTAGGAAAATTTGCAACATGAATTAAAGTGTTCTTTAAATTATTAGGAGTAATGCACAACATGGCAATGTGTGCTTAAGACCTGTTCAAAGAAGACTTTTTATTTTATTTTAATGCGGATTAGGCCGTACCAAATTTCGACAAAGTTATCCGATCAGAGCCGAACCTTCCAAAAAGTTGTGAATGGAGTCCAGAAGACTTCCTGTGAAATTTCAGGTCAATCCAAGATGTCCTTACGCCGGTTCACCCCCTACTTTTGATTTTTACCTCAAAAAGGGCGATTTTTGGCCATTTTCGGGCTGTATCTCAAGAACCGTTCAACCTAGAGAACTGCAAATCCACTCAAAATGCGCGGAATGATCATATTTGGTATGGTCCCAACTTATTTTGACCTTCTAGGTTCATTAGTTTCTGAGATATTTGAAAAAAACTGTTTTTATTGTGCTCGTTGGTTACAATGTCAAGCCTTATTGTGCTAATAGGCCAGTCAATTGAGGAGTACAGTCAGTAGAACCATCACAAATTGCAAAAAATTACTCAACCTATTTTTTTTACAATTTAATTAATAAACATTAAAATTTCACTCAATCAAAGCACTGCAGCTATGGTTTATTTTGCCATTGAAAATATAACCTTCTCACCAGAATGACGAAAATGCCATTTTTGATGAATATTTCACTGGTATGACTTCACCTTTTAGACAATTTCAGTCATACACTTATAGCATTGCCTTGAAAGATGCATTTAGGGAAGCAGTAATGTAATGCATTTCCATGTACTACTAGTAACTGTCTGCTTTATACTTTGTCTCACTTTCTTGATGCAAACATGGCAGCCCAATTGAATAAAGACAGTTGAAACAAGGTTTAATGTCAAGTCTAGTCATAATTGTGCTATTCTGTCTTTGAAATAGAATGATTATAAATTCAGGAACTTCAGTTGGACCTGGTCATAGGTTTTAAAAACTGGTCCGAACTCTCCTCATGAAATTGTGCCGATGTGTCTTATATATCTGAAGAAAATGTAATGCCAGGCGGGAGGCCAATCAGAATAAATTTGCAACTGAAACATCTTCTAGTCGGCCTTCAGATCAAAATATTTAATTTTGTCCTGGTAAATGCTAAATTACTAGATATCTCAAATTTATTAGAATATACTAATATTTTCTTGTGTGTTTGTGGGTTCTGGTATATACTTGCCACTAATATTATGTCAACAACCCACTTTTGTCGAAATTATTGGCAATGCCAGCTAAGCAAACAAATTTCCAAGTATAGGGAATTTCAAGTTACAGGTATGATTGAATGTTGAAAAATATGTTAAATGACTTGTTCTTGCTTGCATAAATCTTCTCCCCTATGATCTTCAGTACAAGTTACCCAAGTAAAGCCGTTCACATATCAGAGCAACACGTTTTTGGTTTAAGAAAGTGTCAACTGAGGTTTCAGTATCTGTTTAGGTTACTGATTTCATATTCTAGAAGTGGTCAAAAGAGCAGTATAACAGATTATTGTTGTAGACCATAGAGTGACATCCCAATATCATGGACTTCTATTTACATTGGCATGAAAAAGGTAATACATTTTCACCATAAAAATGAATCAATCATTCAATTTTAGCAAACACAAAGTCACAGACCTTCAGAGTCACCTGCATTAATTTTCTACAGGAATTTTGTTTGGACATACAGAAAACATTCTAGTTAACATCCATTTATAAAAAATTGGCTCCTGATATATCTTGAAGTCGTACTGCATGGTCAATTAGTCTTCTTCAAAGATTCAAAATACCAATAATTGCAAAGTTTCTACTGGAATCATCAGTTTGACAATTAAAAAATTATATGATTGGACAATATCTTGGGGAAACATTCATATATTTAGTAAATGGTTGACAGCTAGATCCTTCTGTTCATATTATAGCTTCAAGCTATTTTCCACAGCAGTATTCTATGTGCTCTTGAGGAAAGTAGGAGCTTTTTGAACAGCTGAAGCTACAAATTACCTTTTTGTTGACTAAAACAATGTTCGCACCAAGGTGGTGAGATCTCAGATAGAGTTACATACCTTTTCCCTTTTATTTGATTCATCTTTCATGGCAATACTACAAGTGTTAGAGCTGAAATTGTCTAAAAGGTAAAGTCATACCAGTGAAATATTCATCGAAAATGGCATTTTCGTCATTCTAGTGAGAAGGCTATACATTCAATCGCAAAATAACCATTGCTGCAGTGCTTTAATTGAGTGAAATTCTAGTGTTTATTAATTAAATTGTAAAGAATAATAGGTTGAGTAGTTTCTTTGAATTTATGGTGGGTCTACTGACTGTACTCCTCAATTGACTGGCCTATTAGTACAATAAGGCTTAACATTACAACCATCGAGCACAATAAAAACAGTTTTTTTTCAAATATCTCAGAAACTAATGAACCTAGAAGGTCAAAATAAGTTGGGACCATACCAAATATGATCATTCCGCACATTTTGAGTGGATTTGCAGCTCTCTAGGTTGAACGGTTCTTGAGATACACCCCGAAAATGGCCAAAAATCGCCCTTTTTGAGGTAAAAATCAAAAGTAGGGGGTGAACCGGCGTAAGGACATCTTGGATTGACCTGAAATTTCACAGGAAGTCTTCTAGACTCAGTTCACAACTTTTTGGATCGGATAACTTTGTCGAAATTTGGTCCGGCCTAATGCGGATTGCAGTGATTCCCATTCTCCAACCTGTAGAATGACCCATATGACATTTTTTCCAATTTTGGACTTAGGGAATGCATGCCTCATGAGCTT
Source organism: Platynereis dumerilii (assembly GCA_026936325.1). NCBI lineage: Eukaryota > Metazoa > Annelida > Polychaeta > Phyllodocida > Nereididae > Platynereis > Platynereis dumerilii. The sequence goes on from JAPTHN010000009.1 coordinate 36,577,772, forward strand.
TGAAGTTTTAATGTTTAATTTAGTTGAAAACGCCAAAAATATCAGAGGGGGGAGTTATGTTCTGCCTTATATCTTCATTGGTCTTAATTGTATAGCAACATGGATGGTATCATATGAAAGCTGGTGAAATTGTCTTTATTTTGACACCAATATATTGGTATATTAGATGACTTTAGTTGTCTCCAAAGCAGAAATATGTCCATTTTAGGATATTTTTTTATGTCGGGCACTATCTTTTGCCTCATATGCTCATTCCAAATAACCATAGAATAGTCTGAGTGGTGCCATATTAAAGCCTTTAATATGGTCTTCAAACTTATTATTATTTCTGAAGTATTTACATAATTCCCGTCGCAAAAACTCCTAATTTCTCAATTTCAAGAATTTGCCGGCTTGTTCAAATTTATCACCGTGGCGCATTGATAATGATATTACCAAATCTAGTGCCAAATTAAATTATTTTGTTTTCATGTGATTCAAATATTTGACAAATTAAATGAACCATGTAGTTAATGTCTCTCTATTCAGAAAATTGTTTGCTTGATTTAGGAAGAACATAAACCAATATCATTGGTAATTTTGATGATGCGATTCACAACAAACAGTTTCACCTTGTCATACTATTGCAGCAAATGTACTGCTTATGCCTGAAAATACATTAGAAACTTGACACTATAAATCATAGTATATGCCAGACTTGTCAGCATCATTTATCAGAACATCATGGTGTACCTACATAAAATATAACTACATTTTAATGAACTTTCGCTGCCATTAAATGAATAATAACATAATTATCCATAGATCACCGCTTAGGTTCGTTAAAAAAATTAAATGCGGACATCTAGGGATAGATCAGTAATGATTAATGGGAAACACAGCTACATGTACCATTAGATGCTAGCCATGCCTTGTTGCTAGTCTTAAGTAACATTGCTGCCCGGAAATCAGAACCGAAATAGCTGAAATAGTGCTTTTTTGGACAAAATTAATCAATGCTGCAACAACACTTCGACACTGTAACTTGTAAGCCTAATCTCTTAAAATCCTGGAAAAACCAGTCAGAAATCATTACAAAAATTTACCTAACATCAGAGAGTACTCCATGCAACCCTTAAACAATCGTTACCACTAACATTAGTCACATTTTCACCCTATTTGTAGGAGTGTCGACATGTTTTCCTCAGGAAGAATGTGATGCAAAACTCAGGAAGAATGTGATGCAAAACTCAGGAAGAATGTGGTGCAAAACTCAGGTAGACTGTTTTGCAAAACTCAGGTAGAGTGTTGTGCAAAACTCAGGTAGAATGTGGTGCAAAACTCAGGAAGAATGTGGTGCAAAACTCAGCATAGCCACCCCCGGGGGCATACCCACCCACCCATAGCCACCCCCGGGGGCATACCCACCCACCCAGTGGTTACAGGTGACTGGTTCCACATAGTGAAAAAATTGTTAGTGCAGGTGATTTTACTTGTGAAAGACAAATTTTTTAAAGAAGGGGGTGCAAGCAAAGGGCAGAACCAAACTGACCAGTTCAGTTTGTTTAGTTTTTTAGCTTTTTTAAGCTCATTCATCTTATTTTTTCATGTTACGGTATTTGTGATGGCATTCTACATAAAGGAGATGTAAGGTATCGGGGATATATTGTGTTGGTTCATATTCTGACTAATTTTTAAAATGGATTTAACTGTCATTAAATCATGTCATGAGTGATAATAGGGGTAGTGGCTGTTTAACCCCAATATGGGGCATAACCACCCGCCCCTGGAAAAAATATAGTAGGGGGGTGACAGAAACAGGAGGGGGGTTTTCAAAAATGTACTGTAAATGTGTGAGAAACTTGGGAAGGGTCAGCATAGATTATGTCATTTGGGCTGTCTTGAAAAACCAAAATATTGGTATTGGCGGGAACGTCCCGGAGAGAAATATCTCAGAAGTCATTACCATGGCAAAAGTGAGGACACTGATATGGTTTGATACTTTCTTAGTAAGAGCTCCTGCATTTTCATCAGAAAGGGACATAGTATCCTTCCACCAGATTTGGAAATCCTCCAGTTATTTTTGTTGCTGGTACCTTGGAGGAGCGGTTATGCCCCATGGGGTGGGTCGTTATGCCCCGAGCATGGGGCATAACCACCCGCCTTGTACCAAAAACTATTTCATATCCCTGTGCTATAAGGGAAGGTCATTTGATGCTGTTGGTAGGGGTTATGAAAGTACTCTAAGAGTGTGTCATATTGCCAATTGGAGTTCTTAATTGTGTTGGTAATTATCTTCCTGTGAGACATTTTGTCTTAGGGGGGTGGTTATGCCCCACTCTCCCCTACATAGGAACATGTTTGTCAGCTTCAGCGAAAACTAGCAAATTAACCAGTTTAGCCATCACACCAGCCAGATCATTTACAGGAGATGTACAAGATGGCATATTTGTTAGGTTTTGTGAAAACTGTGAAAATAGCTGAAATAGTGCTTTTTTGGACAAAATTAATACATGCTGCAACAACCCTCACATGTGTAAGCAATCAAAATCCTGGTCAGTCATTACAGCAGTACCTAACATTGGAGTACATGATCCGAACTAACATGTCACATGCAGGAGTGTTGACATCCTCAACGAATGTTATCAAACTCAGGTGTTGTGCAAAACTCAAGAAGAATGTGGTGCAAAACTCAGGAAGAATTTGGTGCAAGACTGAGGTAGAATGTGGTGCAAAACTCTGGAAGAATGACTCTCCCCAGAAAGAATGCGTTTTGATTTCCCTCTCTGGTTAAGAAATCACACCAACCTGGGCAAGTATGAAACATGTACAGGATAACATTTTGTTAGCTTACCTGAAAACTAGCAAATTAACTAGTTTCACGATCACACAGGCCAGATTAAGCGTGACAGATGTACATAGGAACATTTTCAGTGAGTAAAGCAACTCGACTCCATCGCCGTTGTGTATGTATAAATGAATAAAGGAGTTCTTTATATGGCGAATTGAATATTTATTTCTGAATATTTTGGCCGTAAAGCCTTCATCAGCGGTACAAGTATCATACTTGTACCGCTGATGAAGGCTTTACGGCCGAAATATTCGGAAATAAATATTCAATTCGCCATATAAAGAACTCCTTTTTTCATTTGTACATAGGAACATGTTGGTTTCCTTGTGAATTTTCATTTGTATTTCACTGAAGAAGGCTTCATTTTTGAAAAATAATCCTATACACCACAAAAGGAATGATTTATTATTAATGTGATGCAAAACTCAGGAAGAATGTGGTGCAAAACTCAGGAAGAATGTGGTGCAAAACTCAGGAAGAATGTGGTGCAAAACTCAGGAAGAATGTGATGCAAAATGCAGGAAGAATGTGGTGCAAAATGCAGGAAGAATGTGGTGCAAACTCAGGAAGAATGTGGTGCAAACTCAGGTAGAATGTGGTGCAAAACTCGGGAAGAATGACTCTCCTCAGAAAGAATGCGTTTTTGATTTCCCTCCCTGGTTAAGAAATCACACCAACATGGGCAAGTATGAAACATGTACAGGATAATATTTTGTTAGCTTTAGTGAAAACTAGCAAATTAACTAGTTTTACGATCACACAGGCCAGACAGATGTACATAGTTAGCTTCCTTATAAATCATCTGGAGACATTGGTGTAGCGAATACTCCTACATCATTGTTTTCAAAACCAGTTAGCTGAAATAAACACAAAGGACAATGTGTAAATACCAGCTCAGATTCATAACTTATGAACATTCACTATGATTACACAAACTATTCAATGTTGATAAATAAACTATTCAAAGTTGATATGTGCAACAATGAAAACATTCTCAGTAATGTGAAATATTTTGAAAATGTACAAGATAACATTTTGTTGGCTTTAGTGAAAACTATCAGAACAAGTGGACCATCCTAGCAAATATGAAAAATTTAAAGGATGACATTAAGTGACTAAGTTATTAACTGAAGAATTTTATTAAACTTGAATGCTGAGTAAAATGTCTATAAATTACTTGAAACACTACTTGAAATAAATGCTAACTATTTATAAGTTCATTAAGCATAAGCATAAACATAGTCCTTAATATTCACCACAAATACACAGGCCTAGCGCAATTGAAATCGAACAAACACAAGTCATTTAGTAATATTTACTGAATATAAATAATTATCAAATTAAAGAACGTCAACTTACAATTCATTTCTCATTATCCTTTAAGATGAGTCTCCAAATGAAGTAAATATCCAAGGGCCAATATTACAATTTTAGCAGGAAACACAAGTGTGAAAAGCATCAAGTGTGAAAAACATCAAGTGTGAAAAACATCAAGTGTGAAAAACATCAAGTGTGAAAAACATCAATTGTGAAAAACATTAAGTGTGAAAAACATCAAGTGTGAAAAACATCAAGTGTGAAAAACATCAAGTGTGAAAGACATCAAGTGTGAAAAACATTAAGTGTGAAAAACATCAATCTGTCGCTTCAAAGACTAACAGAGAAAACTTTAAGCTATCAAACACATTAAAACAAAGAGACACATTGTTGAAGAATCATCATGAACCAAAGACTTCTAGTTGCATTAAAATAAAGACTTCTTATAGTGAGACACGAAAAATGAGATTTGTTCGTTTGTTTGTGTTTTACATCTCTGCCGCACCTTAGTGGGCTATATCGAGGCAGGCGATCGCCGTATGATGATGAGATGAGAAGACTGTGAGTCTGGCACATACCCTATTAATTCAGGGCCCCAGCATAGAACACTGGATACAACCCACCTCCATTTAATGTCCTATGGGCTCGGACTAAAGTGAGTTCCCGGGGTGAGATTTGAACCCACACCCTCAAAGCCAGTTGACAAGCACACTTACCAATTAGGCCACGGGGGAACTCACGAAACATGAGAAGAAAGTTAAACTAACATTATTATTAAACAAAGCAGTACATAATAACATTAGATCACAGCAGGCATACATTAGTCATACATGTCAGTCACATTCAGTGAAAACTAAACTAGTTTGGTGAAAACTAGCAAATTAACTAGTTAACAGGGTGGGAAATCAAAACATCCTTTCTGAGGAGAGTCATTCTTTCTGAGTGTGTACCATATCCTTCCTGAGTGTTTACGCAATCAGGCCAGGAGCAGTGCAAGAGAGTGGTAAGCAAACATTTTGCATCAACACAATTTGATTTGTTATGCCGATAAAGTTGGTTCATGGAATAATGTACAACTAGGATGATTTGCAACATGAATTAAAGTGTTCTTTAAATTATTAGGGCAGCACAACATGGCAATGTGTGCTTTCATTCGAAATGGTGGACACTAGGGTGTGTCAATTTTTAATTTTTATGCAAATTCAAAAAGCACTAGTGTCTAAAATGTGCGTTTTGACCTGGGGAATCCAAATCTGTTCTCGAAATGGCGATACGACAATTCTTACCTACTTCAATTTTGATTCAAAGTTTCAATGTTTTTTTCGTTTTCGACCATTTTCGTCAATCCGCGGTTCTCTGTAACTTTGTCATTATTTGTCATACAGCATTCTAATTGCCATGGTTGGAAAGCTCTCAAAAAGACCTACATTTTGAATACCAACATCAATGGTCTAGGACGATATCTTGACTCCCATTGACTCTTCGCCTGCACTTTTTAGAAATGAAAATGTTGCTGACTGCCTAATCCTATTAAAAAAAGGCTTTTAAATTTTTTTTTCACTGATAATTGCAGTGATTCACATTCTCCAAGTTCCAGAATATGCTAATAAAATATTATTTTAATTTTTGGTCATGGAAAATCCTCCTTTATGAGCTTAAAAGTTTTAATACAAAATTTTGTTGGAATTATTGAAACAAATCATGGAGGGGCTGTTATACTTCATATTTTAACTTCATAAGAATTAAATATAGGACAACATCTTTGATACCATGAGAATGCTAAGAGTATTTTCTTTCATGTAGTACCACTCATGTTGCCCTGCAATAAATTCTGATGAAGATGTGATATGAAATGCAATAGACCCCGTCTCACATTTTACGAGTTTTCAACTAACATTAACATTAAAACTTCATCACTCACAAGCCAGACACTCCCATGGTAAAAATCAAAAAGTTTTTTGTATTTGGTCATTCTGGAACCTAGAGAATGTGAATTACTGCCATTATCATTGAAAAAAATTCCAAAGTCATTTTTTAACAGGATTAGACAATCTGCGTAATTTTCACTGTAAAAAGTACAGACTGAAGGGCCAGTGGGAGTCAAGATATCGTCCTAGACCATTGATGTTGGTATGCAAAATGAAGGTCTTTTTGAGAGCTTTCCAACCATGGCAATTAGAATACTGTATGACACATATTGGCAAAGTTATAGAGAACCGCGGATTGGCGAAAATGGTCGAAAACAAAAAAAATATTGAAACTTCGGACCAAAATTGAAGTAGGTAAGAATTGTCGTATCACCATTTCGAGAACAGATTTGGATTCCCAAAATCAAAATGCACCTTTTAGACACTAGTGCTTTTTGAAATTGCATAAAAATTAAAAATTGACACACCCTAGTGCACACTTTATCCATTATTTTGCAATAATGTGAAGACTTGTGTCACTGAGCCTTCAGTGGAATTTAAATGTGGTATATAATGCTCATTTCTAAGACATTTTGAGGTGTATTGCAACAGAAACACATATTTTCGAAGTGCGGAACCACATACTTTCGGAGTGTATAGTGCACTACAGTCTTGTTTTAATCTGGTCTACTAGTTCACCTTATCAAGCTGCTTTGGTATAATCTGCCCTGGGTGAAGGGAGGAAATAAAATTGAATGTGAGAGTGGCAAAGAGTGCCCCACAAAGATTTCTGCTTGTCCGGAGGAGCTGCATACCTGAATGCGTGGGATGATGTCTAAAATAAGCAACATAAGATGGTAGAAGGGGAGGAGGAGGGACTTCGCACTGAAAACCTTTTTGACTAATTTAGTTTGTCAAGCTTCATTGAGAAGTGATTTGGCCAATAGCCTACTGAAATTAATACACAAAATCCAGATAGGAAGACAATGGAATCCATGCAATATATCCATAAATATTATTTAAAACATTCTACACTTTGTATTATAGTAATTATGTTTAATAAAATCACTTTATTACAGATATTGTTAGGCCTATGTGTCGGAAAATAATATTTTGGATCTTATATTTGGTTTGAATTGCACTTGCATTTTTGGCATTGATGATCTCAGGTGTGACTATATTACATTTAGCCATTTCATCTAATCATCCTTTTAGCCATTTCATCTAATCATCCTTGACCAAACTGTATTTGTTTAATACACAATTTAGCTGCAAATACCCTCGTCATAACATGCAGTTACCTTCGTCTTTTCATTATTAGAAAAGCAGTGAACCTCGTCCTCATTTAACATGGGATCCAATGGGATGACCTAGTTTTTTCAATTAATTTTAACAAAATGAGCGAGGGTAACTCAGTTACCCTCGTCCTGTTTTGCCACAGTGATCATCCCAAGTAGGTTGGGAGCATGGGAAAAGGTTGTCTTTTATTATACCCCCAAATTGTAAACCCAGTTGCCGACAGTTACTGTTAAAACAACAGTATATACCATAATATGGGGAGAATCGAGACAGAATTGGCTGTTTTTCTGTCATAGCATGGACAAAAATCAATCTAGAAATCAAAATTTAGTGCCAAATTGTGTCTGGGCACAAGGTCTAAGTACCCCCAGAAGCTTTAAATGATATCTTAAATCCCCATTTGCTCCAGGCCAAGAAAACCACTGTCCCAATTCACCCCATACTTTGGGGTGAATCGGGACACTCCATTATTTCCACTATTAACAATCCCTACCTACTTTGAGTGATTGTTCCTTGTGAATAAATATTAGAAAACATGTTCAACATGCCAGAAAAATATGTTGAGGAAAATCCTAAATCAATTTCATTGATAACATGCAGATTTTAAAAAAATTGTGATAAATGGCAGAAAACTATCAAAAACTTTAGTTATCTGCTAATTTTGCAGGTAATTACGAATTCTGGACTAAATCTATAATAAATGATGCCAAGTTCATTGATATTTATCAAAAAGCCATGCTAGTACATTCAAATGAAAATTGGTAGATTTTATTTTTATTATTCCCGAAACTTTGCCTTTGACCTGGATCTTAACCCGTGACCAAACATACATAAACCCACATCTAGTCTACTATTCTGGCTTCCTGATACCATTTCAAATTTTAAAAAAGTTTCCAGCTAGTTTGATGGCTCTGGTGTTTATATTTTTTGAGGAATGAGCAAAGTTTTGACCAGTATGTTAAAATTCAAATTATGCAGGGCCAAGTTTAAGGCGCTGCAGCTCCTCACTGCCTACAGTTAGAAGTATGAAATTCTATAACAATATGCGCTGATATGTCTACTATACATGTACCAAAAATGAATTCCCCACGTTGAGTAGAAGTGGTTGATCTTTGAAGAAATAATAGACATCCCTGTCTTGTCCCGATTCACCCCTGTGTCCCTATTCACCCCATATTACGTTACTGTAAAAACAACGGTTTCTTCCACAAAATGGCACTTTCTATATTCATTACAGTAGCTTGCCAGTCTAGTGAAAATGAGAACTGCATGCTGCTGCCAACTGGCACAAAAGTTGATTTTGTATGCTACAGCATTGCTGTCCCAAGAAATAGTTCCAATTTCATGGCACATTCACAAAATTTCTATTCAACATTAATGTATACCAGAGTCAGACTCGGCAATCACATTCTCTAACGAAGTAGACAAGGCCATCAGCACACTCACAAACACCCCCAGTTTCTTCCAGACAAAATTGTGTGAGTTCCTCATACTTAAATGATGTTGCACACTAGCCACTAGGTGCAACACATGAGAGCATATCTTCTGATTTGCCAAGGCTGGAAAAAGAAGAGGCAGTGTAACAGTGGTCCACTTGTATACAGGTAGCTTGCATTAAGGTAATGCAGCGGGTTTAACAGTGCATAATGTACTTCTTGATATGTAAAGGTTATTCACCACGGGAGAGGGAATATGTGATTTATCACCCGAGACCTTTAGGGCAAGGTGTGATAAACACATATTCCTGATCCAATGGTGAATAATCGGCTTATACCATGAGACAAACACTCCAACAGTCAAACATGAGAGGATAACTGGACAACAAAGAATATGGGAATTATTCCCTTGCAAAACTGTAATGTGATTGGCTGACAGGGGTGTTGATTGGTATAATGCAATCTACAGTACTACACTACCTTGGCTTATTCTGCATATCTTAGCAGGGGCCTTCACCAACCAGTGCTTGATTCCTTTACCACCAACTGCCACTCATAATAGTATTAATTAGTCAGGTAACTAGTCTTGCCTAATAAGCTACAACCTAGTGCCCAGAAATCAGTGACAAAAATTTAGACATAAAAAAAGATTGTATGACAACATGGCAATGAGAATGCATGGCAATGGGAATGCTGGCACAACCTGGAAGTTGGAGAAAATAGCGAATGCCATTGTGACAGGGCACAGACACTGCATTGATCTGGATATGCAAGTAACAAATGTAGAGAAAGCAAAGTTTTGCACAATACCTCTGACACAGTAGTGTACTCGGTGTGTTGTGGTGCGCCAGATTTGTATTGAGCTGTCTCTCAACTGCCCAAAACATCCAAATCCAAGGGGATGTGGCAATACACCGCTTGTATGTTGTTCATTTTCATCATAGTGCTACACACTGTAAAATCGGACTCGCTGATTCAGCTCAATTGATTGAGTGAGATGGTTGCACAAGTTGATTGAGCTAACATAGATTAATGTTTTAAGCTGAGATAACTCAAAATACTGAGCTGAGATAGCTCAAAATACTAAGCTATGTTGACCAAGGTATTCAAGCTGAGAAAACTCAAAACAATGAGTTGTGTTGACTTACAGCTCAAAATATTGAGTTTTGTTGACTTATTGATCCAAGCTGACACAACTCAAAATTTTGAGCTGTGTTGACTCATTTTTAGTTGTTTTTTATTTATATTTGTGTGACCTGTCTTATAAAATTATTTATGAATATGGGCTGTAATCTCAAAATATTGTTTGATATCTCAATTGGATCCACCTGATCCAGTATGCTTCATTTTAGCACACCATGGACAGGCCCAAGATGCATTCAACACAGACCATTGCATCACAAGTAGACTTAAAAATTAATTTATTGTGAATAAATCCAATGGCCTGTGGCTCATCTGAGTTGGTATACAGTGCCAGAAGCCTATATTTGAACACACTCTGACTTGGAAATGTTGGTTGACGTGTGAAAGCATGCATCTAATTACTCCCACAAATTAATTTAAGAGAGATAAAAATAAAAAAGTGACCAGCTAAAGTGGTGTGCTACTCATTTTTTCTCTGGGATAGTGTAATATAAATGTTCTTTTTTCTTGTAGGTAAATAATTATTTAAAACTAAACGCAGTGTTATGAGAAGTGCTTGTTATAGATGGCGCTATGTGTGGCATGACTGAGATGTCAAGCTATCTGCAACAACTGAAGCTTTCATGTTTTCACAGCTTAATGTTATGATTCGTTTGGACAACTTACAGCATTGAGCTATCATACCTTGACAACTTATAGGATTGAGCTATCATAGCTTGAAAATTATTAACATTCTCAGACAGCTCAAATTATTGCTTCAACACAGTTTTCAAATTTTACAGTGCAGCAGACAGGATTGGGTCAACAGTTTGAATTTTCCATGTACAGTACTATTCAGTGATACGGAATTGTTTAAAAACAGTCTAGGCTTGATATATTTATCACTATTCTTAAGCCATCTGCAACTCTATGATTGAACGACACATTTCATCCTTGCATCTATAGCCATAATTGCATGTTTGTGTATGTTCTTATCTAATGCCACAACTCATTAAATAGCACATCCCCTGATGATACCAATCATTTTGGAAACTCAAGGTGCATTAGTCAAAAATGGTCTGAAGTGTTTCTTTTCAAGACATTGTCAACAATACTTCTATTTCATGTGCTTTTTCTATCTGTGTTACTTTTTCCAATTTTATCCATTAAACTCAATGAATAGAGAGACCTCTGCTTCATAACTCACGGTGTCAAGGAGAATTTAGAAAATGGAAGTTTAAAACATGCATTTATCTACCCTGCAGCATTGGTTTTTTTGAGAATGAGAAGAAAAGGCAAAGAATAACATCTGTAAACATGTGCAGACATCCAATTTTCAATTGATGATAAGAAAGAAGAAAGTGGATCGTACATCCGTGATCTAGTAGGCTATCAATTCACTGGATTGTGAAAAGGAGATTTTTGAGTTACAGCAAGCTGTGGATGTCTTCCTGTCAGTGTGATAGACATACCTGTAGTGAGTTGCACAAACCTAATGCAGTATTCAGTGACGATGAGTGCAGCTGGAGGCAATTTGAGAGCAAGAGAGACAACCGCCACAGAAGGTAGACAGTTGGAAAGACACTGAGAGCTGCTTAATTGACAATGCAAAACCTTGCTGAAATCTGATAGGCTTTTTAAAATATAAATACATGTAAAGCAAATTTAAGACATACTGGTTTGTTTTCAATGTATTTTAACTGCATTGCTGCTTATAAATCTGTTTAATTCACTGAAAGAGCAAAGAACCAAGCATGATTTGTATAGAGAACTAATATTATTAGTAGACATTTTCTAGTGTAGCTGGTGCTGGAGTTAAATCGAAAACATTTATTCACAAATATTTGATTAAAGTGATGGATCCTTGTGATAAAAATTATTGAATTAAACTAAGAAGTCTGAAGCTCTGTAAATGAAACAGTACTTGAGAAATAATTGCGTTTCTCTTATCCATATACTAGTGAATTGTGATTGGCATACCACCATCCTCCTTTTTTTGCAATTTGATACACAAAAACAGTTATTACCATACTACTGGAACTCCATTGCTTACCAATCAGCAAAGTAGAACAACATGAAAAGACCTTAGGCCGATTACATACATGTAATCAATTGTCATTGTGGTGATGTCCGAGACAACAAACTTTTGAGACTTCTACACTCTTGCTCATAAATATGGAATATAAGAAAACATGAAAACTACCATTGAATTTTGGCTATCCCATTTGAATCCAATGGTTAAAATCGCACTTTTAAGAACTTAAGTGGATTCCTGAAGAGTTATTTGAAGTCCTCACTTTAATATTTAGTTAAATTTTTGAAAATTTGGGAGGCTGGAGGAAATTGAAAAAACGATGCAAAAAAAGTCAAAATATGAATTTTGTTTAGGGTTAGAAATCCATCAAAAATTGTTTATTTGTGAAAGTTGCTGGTATCAAAGGATAGATTAACCTTTAAATGAGTCAATTCAATGGTCATTAGCATGTGGAATCTCTGAGACAAATAATCACAGCACAGACAAAATGGGTCATATTTATGCTTGGTCCAATGGAACAGTTTTTTACATTTTCAAACTCCAAGACTGCATGATAACCAGGAACGTTTTATTGATATAGGTTTATACACCCTATATGTGCTCTACCAAAATATACTATAATTCCAACTAGAAATTGTTTTGACTGCTAGCAATTGAGAGTTTATCACAATAAACAAGGTTGGTTTATCACCATTGTTCATGACAACCTCAAAATATGAAAAATCCACTCCAGCCATTCATATCGGGCTAGTTGAGCCTCTTCTCAGCACATTGAAGTTAATTTTCTGAATCTGGACTTACCCAAAACAAGGGTAAAAAATAAAACAAGGATCATGGTTATTTAGGTATATTCCATATTTATGAGCAACAGTGTATCTTATCTCTGCCAGACTTTTATCTTGTGTTAGCCACCTCAAGAGCATTGAATGTAATCGTACACTGTAGTAAGTATATTTCTTTTCAAAACAGTCAAATATGGAGTCATTCTGGACATTAACATCGAATTTAGAACACAAAATAGAAGTTTCCAAAGATTATTATTGAGACAGCTATTGAGATCCACTATCCAGACAGAATATCAAAAGAGGATTTATGCATAAGAACAGGAATCAAAGAAAAATTGAGTGTCACCATCAAAAAGAGAAGACTAAACTGGCTTGGCCATCTTTTAAGGTTACCTTCTGAAACACCTACCCAAAAAGCCATCGATGAGTTTCTTTGACCAGTTAAAATACCTCAAGGAAGACCAGCTAAAACATGGGTTGGATATATCATGAAAAGTATTGAAAGAATTTAACATTAGGGGAGAGTGGGGCCAGTTGAACCGACAGGCCAGAACCACCCTTAATTTTTCACTGGGTGGAGCAGGCTTGGGAACATACATAGAACCTTGTGTTAGGCCTTATTAGGCTAGTCTTTTCAGTGTAGATCTACCGCTCTGAGACACATGGTAACGAAACTATCACACTTTTTTCGTTTTTTGCATGCAAATTTTAGTCACATTGAGATTGAAGCTTTCATAGTATTTAAATTACTTAGTCTGCAGGGATGTCATATTATCATAAGTTAATGGAACCTTATGTGTAGATGGAAACTCACCACCTTAGAATTAGCCTGGGATCCAAGGCTCCAAAATGTGCTAAAAAAGCATTTTGAGATGACACCCCTGCTGTAGAATTTTTTACCCTTGTTTGCGGGTCTATTGGGCACCTGAAAAGTAATGTTGGACACCTGGTATTGATCGCGCAATTTCTGTAGACTCACTTTTGTGATGCTCTATCTTCACAAACTACCGCTCATTTTGTTTGGCACAAGTAAAGCTACAACATGACATATCATATATGTTTATTATACAAGATATAAGGTCACCAGAGGTCAATAGGCATTAAAAAATCGTTCACGGCCGAAATTTTAGTTTTTTAACAGTTTAATCTATTTCATTATGTGTAATCATGAAATATTTACAGTGTATATAATAACATTTGAAATCAACACTCCACATCCCCCTGATGTTTTTGAGAAAGCAACATTTTCATACAACAAGAATTAATGGTACCATATTCATCTGTAGGTTGCCCTGTGAAGCGACAAATTATGTGAAACATCGGTATAACAAAAAAATCAGCTATATTTCACTTACTTTGGGTTGTCATCAAAAATTAAAAAAATAACACTCTAAATCAACCTTCTAGGTTCCCCTGATGTTTTTGAGAAATTAATATGTTTATATAACAAGAATTGATGGCCCCACATTTATCTGTAGGTTGTCACAATGGCCCAACAATGGCCCACATTCATCTGTAGGTTGCCTCGCGGAGCGACAAAATGCGTAAAATATTGGTGGAATGTAAAAATCAGCTTTATTCCACTTACTTTGGATAGTCATCAAATATTTACAAAGGAACACTACAAATAAAACAATTTGAAAGTGGCATCGCTGTTGGAGAGTAACCCAACCCTTCTGCAACATAAAGATTTTGGCAGATGCTTGAAAGATAACACATTAATATACCAATAACGAAGAAAACAACAAGTAAAGCATGTAATTTCATATCCATGGGCTCAGGTCCCAAGCTTCAGACCAATGGGAATCCTCATCTTAGTACTATGTATCATTGTCTTTACATGAATTAAAAATCGGATTTTGATTTAACCCTGCATCACAGCCTTTTCCACGACTTTTGCAGGTGCGCAGTTGTACTGACAGTACTGACAATAGCATTACTATGAGACACATGAAATGATTCATACAAATGCACAACCTGCAGGATGTAGCAATACAATGTGTTGAAGTATAACAAAGAACCTCCTTGTTTGAAGGCTGAAATTTGCTGTTTGTAATGAATAAAAGATAATAAAGCATTAATTTTTTTGTGTAAAATATTGTGTTGTTCAAAATTTTCGGCCATCCAGCCTTCATCAGTGAATTATTTTTTTGTACTGCTGGTGTGCAAACACATTAACACATTTAATCTATGTGCAGTTTGTAATCAGACATGATCCCCAAGGCATAATTCATCATTTGCCTGAAACAAATGGCAACTTTTGATGTAATTGATCATAAAATGCTACTTTGAAGTGTTAATCATGCTGGATGCACAAATGTTAACAAAAGCGTTATTTGATTGTTTCACAACATGCAATGATGAGGTGAAAGTGTAAATGACAGCAAATGTTAACAGGGTTAATGTGGCAGCGTTGGCTGTAATGCGACATGTGAGAAAGCCCAAGTACATGTACGCAGCAAAGGTTGAACACAACGGAAAATAAATAATCGTTTGCAAGGGAATACGAGGTTTGTTCTTGAGAATAAGGGACCGTTCAGAATTTATGACTGGGGGATGGGAGTTTTGGCCGAGGGGGTACTACTAACTTTTCACACGTGTTTCAAGGGGGGGTATTAATTTTTGACAACACTTCCAAGGGGGGTAAGAAATTTTAACAAAGAAAAAATGTGAAAAAACACGCATAAACCTATTTTATTTGGACTTTTTTTACGTGCAAAAGCCCGCGAAATGACGCGAATCTGTACGTGTGGCCGTTTATAACAGTATATATATGTGTGTATTGCTTTAAATGACGAGGGGGGTACTAAAATACGCGTGAAACCTAAGGTTGGGGTACTAAAAATCCGCATGAAACTCAATTCGGGGTATCAATTTTTGACGGGAAGTTCGAACAAAACTCCCACCCCCCCAGTCATAAATTCTGAACGGTCCCTAAGATACGACAGTTCTGCAGATGGTTCCTCGTCAGGAAATTGGATTTTGTGCTTTCCTGCAAAGAATCTAATTACATTTCAATTAGAAATTTCTTCACAATTGTCATCAAGGCCATTGAACCGGTTCCGGTTAAAGTTTTTTTCTCTTTTGATCCTGTATCTATGTGGTCCAAGGAACATTTTCAGGGAGGATGTGAAACTCTCACCCTTGAGCATTCTGAGAAATCCAAGGTGGCAGAAATAGATCAATCAAACTCATATGATTGCAATTTCTAGTTTAAATGGCCTAAATTATGCATTAAAACTGTAAAATTAGCGTTGAAAATCAAGATTAGGCATATGTTACATGGCCAATTGTGCAGCGTGACAAAATTGTACATGCTTAGGCTGGAACTATGTCTCACAGTGCTTAATGAACTTCACTATTTGATACTTGCAATTGCACTTCACCCTTAATGATATATTTTACAAGGACAAATGATTGCCCGGCGTACTCTAAAAAGCACCCTTTTTTTCATTTCAAATCTCCTCGAAAAATTCTCTTGCTAAATGCTTGGTTAAAAATCTTTGTACGTAAGTCTTTTCCTGGAGTAAGGCTATCTAGCCGATGTACATGATTCTGGTCGTTAAGGTCAAAGCCAAGACAATGGTGCTTTTTTAGAAAAATTGAAAATAAAATAAATCAAAATTACCTGAAGTGACAAAATTGTACATGCTTAGGCTAGAACTATGCCTCACAGTGCTTAATGAACTTCACTATTTGATACTTGTAATTGCACTTCACCCTTAATGATATATTTTACAAGGACAAATGATTGCCGGGCGTATTCCAAAAAGCACCCTTTTTTTCCATTTCAAATCTCCTCGAAAAATTCTCTTGCCAAATGCTTTGTTAAAAATCTTTGTACGTAAGTCTTTTCCTGGAGTAAGGCTATCTAAACCAATTAGTTAGTACTCTAATTAATTGACTCATTCACGTGAAACTAACTCTGCCCTCACAAAAGTTGCTTACGACAACAATTGAAGCAGATCAGAGGGGCCCCTCTGTATCCATGAATTTCACAGGACCAAGTTTTTGATACCTTTTAAAATAATTAAATGTCATTTGAACAAAAAAAAAACATTTTTAACAGGACTGTCAATGTCCACATCCATTTTGGTTGGTTGGCAATGAGTCATCTAGTGATTGGGATTAGTGGAATTGAGAATATCATGGAGGATTTTGTGTTTTTCGGAGGATATTTTCGACACTGACAGGAAGATGCATTTAACTTTTGGAGGGTTGACTGTTGTAGTAACAAGAAAACTAAGGAGCCAAATGAAAGCTGACATCAAGGGCTATCAATTCACATCCATTTTGGTTGGTTAGAAATTAGTTATCCAGTGATTACAACAGGCGAAATTGAAAATGCATTCGCTGATTTTGTGCTTCTGAGGAGATTTTTGACACTGACAGCAACATTTATTTAGCTTTTCAAGGGTTGACAGTTGTAGTGACAAGGAAACCAAGGTTAAAACTGAAAGCTAACATCAAGGGCTATCCTTCCCCATCCATTTTGGTTAATTAGGAGGGATTCATCTAGTGATTAGGCCTAGGTGGAATTGAAAATACATTGGAGGATTTTGTGTTTCCGAAGAGATTTTTGACACTGACATTTATTTACCTTTTGGATGGTTGACAGTTGTATTAACAAGAAAATCAAGGTGCCAAATGACAGCTGACATCAAGGGCTTTCCATCCACATCCATTTTGGTTGGTTGATGCCAACTAATTAGGATGGGGGAAATTGAAAATGCATGGGAGGATTTTCTGTTTCCGAGGAGATTTTTGACACTTACAGCAACATTTATTCAGCCTTTGGAGGGTTGACAGTTTTACTAGCAAGGAAACAAATGACAGTTGACATCAAGGGCTATCCATCCACATCCATTTTGGTTGGTTAGAAGTTAGTTATCCGATGAATAGGACAGGAAGAATTGAAAATGCATTGGAGGATTTTGTGTCTCCGAGGAGATTTTTGACACTGACAGCAACATTTATTAAGCTTTTGGAGGGTTGACAGTTGCAGTTACAAGAAAACTGGGTACCAAGTGACAGCTGACATCAAGGGCTGTCCATCCATATTGGTTGGTTGGAATTAAGTTACCAAGTGATTAGGATGGGGATATTGATAATACATGGGAGGATTTAGTGTTTCTGGGGGGATTTTTGACACTGACAGCAGCATTTATTTAGGCTTTGGAGGGTTGGCAGTTTTACTAACAAGGAAACCATGATGCTAAATAAAATCTGATATCAAGGGCTATCCATCCACAACCATTTTGGTTGGTTAGAAATTAGTTATCCAAAGTTTAGGCCAGGCCGAATTGAAAATGCGCAGGAGTACAATGTATTTTGTGTTTCCGAGGAGATTTTTTGACACTGACAACAACACTTATTTAGCTTTTGGAGGGTTGACAGCTGTAGTAACAAGGAAACCAAGGTGCCAACTGAAAGCTGACATCAAGGGCTATCCATCCTCATCCATTTTGGTTAGTTAGGAAGGATTTATCTAGGATAGGTGGAATTGAAAAAAACATTGGGGGATTTTGTGTTTCCGGGGAGATTTTCGATAATGACTGCAACATTTATTTAGCTTTTTCAAAGGTTGAAAGTTGGAGGTACAAGGAAACCAAGGAGCCAAATGACAGCTGACATCAAGGGCTATCCATCCACATCCATTTTGGTTGGTTGGGATTAAGTTACCAAGTGATTGGGATCGGAAGAATTGAAAATACATGGGAGGATTTTCTGTTTCCGAAGAAATTTTTGGCACTTACAGCAACATTTATTTAGCCTTTGGAGAATTGACAGTTGTACTAACAAGGAAACCAAAGTGCCAAATAAAAGCTGACATCAAGGGCTATCCATCCACATCCATTTTGGTTGGTTAGAAATTAATTATCAAGTGTTTAGGACAGTAAGAATTGAAAATGCATGGGAGGAATTAGTGTCTCCGAGGTGATTTTTGACAGTGGCAGCAAAATTTACACATATTTAGCTTTTGGAGGGTTGACAATTGTAGTAACAAGGACACCAAGGTGCCAACTGAAAGCTGACATCAAGGGCTATCCATCCCCATCCATTTGGGTTGTTAGAAAAGATTTATTTAGTGAATAGGATAAGTGGAATTGAAAATACATGGGAGGATTGTGTGTTTCGGAGGAGAATTTTGATAATGACTGCAACAATTATTAGTTTTTTGGAAGGTTGACAGCTGGAGCAACAAATAAATCAAAGTTTAAATGAAAGCTGACATCAAGGGCTATCCATCCACATCCATTTTGGTTAACTAGGAATGAGTTATCTAATGAATAGGATACGTGGAATTTAAAATACATGGGAGGATTTTGTGTTTCCTATGAGATTTTTGCCACTGAAAGCAACCTTTATTTAACTTTTGGAAGGTTGACAGTTATAGTAGCAAGGAAATCAAGGTGTCAAATGAAAGCTGACATCAAAGGCTATCCGTATACACCAGAAAACAAATAGCATACCTGTGTTACTTCGAAGTATTTTGGTGTCGATGGCTTGAAATTTAATAGTCATTTATTCAGTTTCCGGAGCTTCATAATGAGCATGTTTGACATGTTATTTCTTTTGATGGAATTGACAATTTGACATGTACCCACATATGACCCATTATTTGAAAGCACCTTTCAAGTAGATTCAGGGGAAGCCACAGTAATGGATACTTTGCTTATTCTTTAAGCACATTTTGTTGGAGCAGGTCACATATGCCTAATCTTGATTTTCAACACTAATTTTACAGTTTTAATGCATAATTTAGGCCATTTAAGCTAGAAATTGCAATCATATGAGTTTGATTGATCTATTTCTGGAATTCTTGACCCTCAGAACCCCTATTTTGATGTTTTATTTATCATCCTAGCTGAATTAGGAGCCAATTTATGACCAATTTCTGGTCCGGCGGCCATTTTGGATGCCATCTTGGATTTCTCAGAATGCTCAAGGGTGAGAGTTTCCAGAAATGTTAGCTGTTATAGGTTTATCACACCCTGTCAGTCTGGATGAAGTGGTACATACTTTCTGCAGAGACAATGACTGCATATTTTTACTTCTGAATATTGACTTTTATCTTAGATATTACCTAACAAGAAAAATGGACAGTTTTGATCTCTTTTTCATGGAGATTACATGCTAAGAATAGGGTGGGATAAATAAAAAATCTAAAACTCAAATATCTCAAAAAATTCCCAACAAATTTTTTTGTTTGATTCATCAAAATGTTTGTCTAACCTTCCTCTACATCATTGCGCTAATCGTTTCCTTAGTCAATTTTTTTAACCCCAAAGTTTGTTCAAGCTCGCTGTGTGAGTAGAGACATAGCCTGAGCTATTTTTGTGAAGGATGCTTTCTAACGCACTGATTTTTGTCAGCACATTGCATGCTGAAATTTTTCTGGGTCATTTCAGCAGATAGCAACATACCTACAACTTCACTAATATTGAGACTCCACCCCTTTGCTTACTCTTTCTGTAGGCATTTATCATTGTATATCTTTTAAAATTATATCTTTTGTGATTTTTTGCGGACAAGAAGGTTTCACGTAAAAGTATTATATCAGGTGATAATTTCTTTCTTCCAATACCTCTAGCGATTCCACAAAATCATCAAATTTGCTCGGCACACTACGAATATTAAAATGAGCTACTGTGAATGAATTGTCATTTTTCATGGACCACATTATCTTCAATATTCAAGTAATTACAATCGGACAATAAAATATTGTCATAATCAATAAATCATCCATTATTTGTAGGAAACATTAAGTTAATACCTTGATTAAGTTTCACTAAGACCAGATCCAGGCATGAGATGATATTCCAGTGTACAGCACGATTAAAATGAGCAATTAATACAAATATGATATAGGACATTGACCTGATATGGTGGCAAAGCCAATGTTTGATGTTATAGGGAAACACAACATCATTTAAATAGATGCCGAAATATAAAACAAAACATGATGCAATAGTGCTAATAACGTCAAATTAAGTTTGACTTTGAAAACAATCAACAAACTTAGATTATGATCAGCTGATTTCACAAAGACAATCAATAACATTGTAAGAACCTAAGTTGTACAAATAAAATATCCTATCCTATCCTACTTTCTGGCAAAGGCCAACAATTTAGTGACTTTATAATTACAATTATTTACAAAGGAAGTAATGTGGCACATCAGCAGATCAGTAAGGTTGCAAGAGAATCCATATAATCGAGTACTTATTGGACCTTATCAATTCGCAGACAACTTAATTAAAACTCATTTTATTTGTGGGAACTCTAATTGATTCTTTATCCCATTCAAGGTTCAATGGCCTTGCTGACAATTGTGAGGAAATTTCTAATTGAAATGTAATTACGTTCTTTGCAGGAAAGCACAAAATCCAATTTCCTGACGAGGAACCATCTGCAGAACTGTCGTATCTTAGGGACCGTTCAGAATTTATGACTGGGGGGGTGGGAGTTTTGTTCGAACTTCCCGTCAAAAATTGATACCCCGAATTGAGTTTCATGCGGATTTTTAGTACCCCAACCTTAGGTTTCACGCGTATTTTTAGTACCCCCCCCTCGTCATATAAAGCAATACACACATATATATACGGCCACACGTACAGATTCGCGTCATTTCGCGGGCTTTTGCACGTAAAAAAAGTCCAAATAAAATGAGTTTATGCGTGTTTTTTCACATTTTTTCTTTGTTAAAACTTCTTACCCCCCCTTGGAAGTGTTGTCAAAAATTAATACCCCCCCTTGAAACACGTGTGAAAAGTTAGTAGTACCCCCTCGGCCAAAACTCCCATCCCCCCAGTCATAAATTCTGAACGATCCCTTATTCGCAAGAACAAACCTCGTATTCCCTTGCAAACGATTATTTATTTTCCGTTGTGTTCAACCTTTGCTGCGTACATGTACTTGGGCTTTCTCACATTTCGCATTACAGCCAACGCTGCCACATTAACCCTGTTAACATTTGCTGTCATTTACACTTTCACCTCATCATTGCATGTTGTGAAACAATCAAATAACGCTTTTGTTAACATTTGTGCATCCAGCATGATTAACACTTCAAAGTAGCATTTTATGATCAATTACATCACAAGTTGCCATTTGTTTCAGGCAAATGACGAATTATGCCTTGGGGATCATGTCTGATTACAAACTGCACATAGATTACATGTGTTGATGTGTTTGCACACCAGCAGTACAAAAAAATTATTCACTGATGAAGGCTGGATGGCCGAAAATTTTGAACAATATAATATTTTACACAAAAAATTTAATGCTTTATTATCTTTTATTCATTACAATCAGCACATTTCAGCCTTCAAACAAGGAGGTTCTTTGTTATACTTCAACACTTCGTATTGCTACATCCTGCAGGTTGTGCATTTGTATGACTCATTTCATGTGTCTCATAGTAATGCTATTGTCAGCACTGTCAGTACAACTGCGCACCTGCAAAAGTCGTGGAAAAGGCTGTGATGCAGGGTTAAATCAAAGCCCGATTTTTAATTCATGTAAAGGCAATGATACATAGTACTAAGATGTGGATTCCCATTGGTCTGAAGCTTGGGACCTGAGCCCATGGATATGAAATTACATGAGTGACAGCTTGCATAGTCTAATTGCGATAATGAAATTCGCACTTGCAACAAATGGTTCCAGACCATGGATTACCCAATTTACTCCCAGAAGAAGAAGAAGGATAAGTGGATGATACTAAATGTGCTAGAATACACATGCAAAATTTGGCATAATACACAAGGAAAAGGCTTGAAAAAGTGATGACTCCTGTTGACTCTTTACAAGCTCTGTTATATGTATTTCAAACAAGTTTAAATCATAAATTCAATATATTTACAGACTTTATTGAATCAAATCTGACGCATTGTTTATCGCATACTGTACAAAAATGCAAAAATGTCAGAAGTTTTCCAATATCTGAAATTTTTCAGTCTCTCTAATAAAAGTTCTGCAATTAATACTTTAAAACTTCAGGTTAAAGATATGAAATATTGATTCTTATGGATTCCAAACAATGAAATAGAAATATCGATTTGCTAGCATTTATTATGGAATGCAATTAATGTACATATTGTTGGTGACAAAGTGAACCAAAGCATGATAATTATTTTACGAATTAAAACTTACTTTATTCAGTTACTGCAATTTCAAGAAGTATGAGTTTCTATAATATATAGGATAACGTAGCAAAACGTAGTAAATGTGGTTGATATGATTGGTTGAGCCACTGAATTACATAGCATAAACTCATTTGCATAGCACAAAAAACGTAACTTCGGGCCAGTGACGTGTCTGGTAATGGCAGTCTTACTTGCTGATCTGCTCAAATTATAAACTTTCCTGCTTACTGAAGTAGAAAATTACATTTTCACAGCTTCCTATATGTCCAACTCCTGGATTTGTAGGACGTTTTATTCTCACAAACCAATCAGGCGAGCCTAAAATGCTACGTAGATAGTCAGAAAACTTGCCATAGAAACTCATACTAACTGAATTGCAGCAACACGACCTTTTATCTTCAGAAATGTTTCTGATGTACCATCAAACGGTGAAATTTAATAAGCTCGAATATAGACCCTTCAGAGTGATTTCTTAATGCAACTGCTTAAACTGTCACAACATAGATAAACAATGGTAAGATATCTGATAGACCTAATTAAGAAACATTTGATGGTACATCATCTGCGTCTTCTTCCTCCATTTTCCTTCCTCCCTTCGTTCCCCCTACTGTATTCTTCCTTGCTTCCTTGCTTCTTTGCTTCCTTGCTTCCTTGCTTCCTTGCTTCCTTCCCTTTCCTTTTTCCTCTTCATTCCTTTTCATTCCCATTCCTTCCATTTCCTTACTTTTCCTTCAGACTTCCCTAAGTTTACTTTTGATATCTCTGATTTGCTCATATAAACTCTGACAACCCCTTCTCCTTTAGGCGAAGAACTTGTTTCAATATTTCCGCCATTGACCCCTGTTGGCAAGATTTTCGCCAAATTCATAAACAATATTAAACATTATTTGTTCACTTTGTGATGTAGCATGGACCGATATCAATCTATTAAAAAATATTAGCAGTCTGTTTGTAGCTCCCATCATGAAATGGTGTTATTAAATTTCAACTCAAATTTTGACCATGCCTATACTCCATATTTATGGGCAAGAGTGTAAAACCGCCGGCATTTGCTTTGTACTTCTGTCAATCCCCGATGTTTATGACTTCGTGCTAAATTCTACAACAGAAAAAGTGACACTTCAAAATAAAATTGCAAGGAAGGCGGCGTCCACGACATCAACAATGTGTCACAGCACATTTGGAATTCTGAACTGTATCATGTATGCTTTCAGTACAACGACAGCAGCTAAATTGTCAAGACTCGTCAGGAAGATATGCTGAAAATGAGAGTGGTAGAAAACTGTCAATTATCTTGCATGTCTACATATGTATTAAAAATTCACTAAAAATTATCTTGAGTTGCTTTCCTATTTAGCAGCGCGAAGCGAAGCGCAAGCTCTTCATGAAGAAATTTTGCCAGAATGTATGACCGCTTGCTAGGGCCCCCCCTAACCAATCTCATTCAAACTTATTATACCGTCTCATCAATATTTTAACTCAGGTTGAACAGGATTTTGGTGGCCAACCATAGTCAACTAAAAATTAATAAAGAAAGTAAATGGGCTGACTTTCACAGGTCGAAGGTCATCCCACAGAGTTGTCACAGAGCCAATTATTCAACTAAGTGCACTTGCCCTCTCAACTTTGTGGAGCATTGGTACTTTCAACGTGTCAGGGAGAAAATTTTTTAAAATTCAGCGCCGCTTAAAGTGCTTGCACATCACTTTATGATATAGTTGCTATGCTTTTTTCACTATAGCATAAAGAATTTCAGTGGAAATCCACTGAAAACATAATTATATGTATACAGTAAAACATGGTGACTTGGAACACCTGGGATGGTGACTTTGGAAACAGCCGAAAAGGAATGATTCTCCGTAAATGTGTCACAGCACATTTGGAAGTTCAAGGGAATACTAAAGATATTTGACTTCTGATTATATTTTAATGAGGTAGACCTATTTTGTCATTCTGCAAAATTTCATTAAGACTGTTTTTTTTTTTAATCTAGTAAATTCCCCAGACTTTGATTGAAAATTTCGATACCTGTAAACTTCTATAGATACTCACAACAGCACTAAAATATCTTCAGCCTTCTAAGAACGTTACTCAAATACTTCCAAAATCAAGTTTTATTGGAGGAGATTGGATCGAACCTAACAACAAATAATAAAGTGATAATTTAATTAATTGACACAAACTGTGGGTGACTTAGTAGTGACAGAGAGTGCAAAAACCATTATAAATGCTGGTATGTATTATACACATATATACAGTAACCAACCTGATATGACCCAAATTGAATAAATTCAGATGTATAGAAAATGAAGGTTCAATATAATTACAAATTATTCAAAACTGAATGAGATTTTTTTTTTTTGTAAAAAAAAAAACAAAACAAAAAGAGGCCAAGGTCCTGCAGATGGTTTCTAATCAGACAAATTTCTTTACAACCTCCATTTATAAACTTTAATTAAAATTACATTTCCCCACAATTGTCTGCATGGAAGATCGTTGAACCTTTGGTTGGACAAAGATTCAATTAAATTTCTCGAAAAAGCTGTAGTCAAGGCTTTGTAGGAACAGATTACTTCTGATCAAAATTAACTGAAATTTTGACTGACCACTTTTGAGATCCTGTACTGAGTTTAGACTGGCCGGAATGTGTATTTAAGTTCAGAACATAGTTTGTGCATCTCTAACTGTGATTTTATGTATTATTCATCCAGGTTGACTATATATTTTATCAGCTCTTTTATGTGTAATGAAATATGTGGCTGTTCGTCAACCACCACGGTAGTAATTTCCCAAATTCCATTTATGCAATGGCAATGCGTATGATCCTGAAACAACATTTTGCGGTTTTTGTGGTATGTCAACTACATTTCCTGTCAATATCATGACAAAACTTGGATTAAAGCATCCTCAATGATTATCTACACAAGGTGAGATTGGTGGTACACTATGACCAATCAAGTCCTAACATCTCGATTTCATATGCCACAATTTCTGAGATAGACATAAAGCAATTCATTCCTAAGGAACAAGGCATATGTTAGGCTTCCATATTTTATTACACGACACTTTTTGACTTTACTTTTCAAATATCTCCTGTTAATGTGAAATAATCTCTCCTAGACCTGGCTAATTATGTACTGCATGACCATTTGACATTATTCTAAGGGGTTCTGATGCTTAAAGGACTACATTTTCCTGTGTCAAGCTTCTTTACATACCAGTCAACAAATTTCAAATTTTTTTTTATATCTCAGACCACTCATATAGACATTTTCAACAGCCTAATTATGCATCCTCTTAAACCCGGCACAACAAAAATCAAGGACAACTCACACCTTGTTAAAGCAGCAAGGCTATGCAGGTATGCCTGTTCATTTTGCCTTTCAAATGTAATGTGTTGACAATTACCAACAAAATGAGCCATAAATCAAAGTCCTGTGGCAAAATTTGATTATCTTACTTATCAATTATCAAACGAGTGTCAACTCTTTTTTGAGTCATCCTGTACACTCATAAATTCAATTTAGTTGCTGAAAAATTGAAGTGTCGAGGTCTGACATTCTTCTTTCTCAGTCATTTGGCATTTGTGTTAAGACGATGTCTCTCTGGTAGGATGGAGTTAGGAGTTATATCAAGACATTTATGTTGCTAGATTTCATCTCGCATTGTTTGTTTATTTTTGACAACCAGTTTTATACAGAAAATCAAGGTTGTGCCATTTCGATCGGGGCGAGTTGTGCCAGTGGTATGACATAGGATTTGATTTGAACATGTGTAAAAAGTGTTATACCACCCGCTAGAGACAATAAATAATTCTAGTTTTAGCAGCATTTTATAATTTTTGCATAAAATAGCACATAAATGTTTGAATAGTTTATGTGACACGTCAGACATAAGTCAAAAACATAATACAAATATCTATCTGAATAAACGGGTGAAATACAAGGTTTTTTAGGAATAAATTAGGCGGAACAACTTGCCCCGTCATGCGGCACAACTAACACGGCACCGGGGCAAGTTGTGCCACTTGACCTACTTTTTTCAAACGCCTACCATGATCTTCCCAATGGTCAGACTGCTGTGAAACTTTGGTCGATTCTGGCCAACGTATTATATTGTGATATCTGATTTTCAGATTACATGATTAAGCTTTGGTTTTTCAGAAAATTGGCTTGAAGAAAAAAATGGCACAACTTAACCCGGTCTCCCCTACTTTGCAGACACCTACCTTATTCATCCTATTGATCCATCAAATCTAGAACCGCCGAAGGTTTTCTCACTGGAATGATACTACTTGACCTACAGAAGCCGTTCGACTTGGTGGACCATGATTATTTCTCACAAACTATCAGCTATGCTAAAGTCATGTCAAGAATGGCTTATTGACAACAAATTATCATTACACCTTGGCAAAACTGAAAGTATTTTCTTCGGTCCAAAAAGAAAACTCAAAGAAATCGGAGATCTATTTCAAATCAAATATGGTGATTTAAAAATCCAAAATCAAAATTGTTTAAAATACCTTGGAGTCACTCTGGATAAGGATTTAGCCTGTGAATCAATTGTTAACAATATCATGAAAAAAGCCAACCAAAGAAACAGGTTTCTCTATCGACATAGGGAATGTTTGTCTAAAAGGTCTAAGAAAACCCTATGGCCCGATTTCACCAACATAGTTAAGCCAGGTGTAAGTTATAGACCTGGACTAACTTAGTTCCTAATTAAACTATAGGGTCAATTTCAGTGTTGAAATGGCAGCACCTCCTAGTAAGCAAATAGCTTAAGACCAGTTTTAACCTAAAGCCTGGTCTTAGATATTTTGGTGAAATCGGCCCATAGTGTGTCATTAATTCAATGTCACATTGACTATGCATGTGCTTCATGGTACGAAGGCCTAAGCAAAAATTTTGTAATCCAAATTACAATCCATCCAAAACAGAATGGTAAGGTTTATTCTCAACTTACCATCACGATTCAAAATTACCTACAAAGAACTGGACTCGGTTGGCTTTTTAGACATCTCTAGTAGAGTCAAACAACTTAGACTCGGTCATGTTCATAATATTTACTATGACAGGTCTCCGGCTTATCTCAAGGAGAATTTTACGAAACATCTTCCCAGGTATAACACCCGATCCGTATCTTCCAATTTCAAAGTTCCTCACTCAAAAGGCATTGACTCTACTTTTTATATTACCGTAATTAATGGCATTAAGGATTGGAACGGTTTACCAGAGGGCATAAAAAGCATAAATAGAAAGAAAGGTTTTTAAAAAGCTGTCAAAAAACATTATGAGAACAAAGCAGAGACAAATTTATCTCTGAATTTATTTATTTCTCACTTAATTAATATGCCTCTTGGCCTGAACCGGACCGTCCTAAAACTTTATAAAAATTAAAATTTCAACTACAAATTCTAGGACCCCAATGGAAATAAGTCCAATTCTCTGGACTTTTTGGGTGTTATCCTGGGAAGATGTTTTACTATATATTATACAATCTAGTCAAAACGTTTAAAAAAAACTAGTATAAATATAAAAAAAACTCAAACCATTTCCATCATGTTTTTATTTCGTCTACTCATGTCATTATGTATATATTCATCTTTCCAAATAAAGCAAATCAAATCAAAGTTTTCACATATTAAACTAGTTTTAATTATGTTGTCTGATGTCAAGAAAAGATCCAATTAGAACTGTGGTATGCTGCATGTCTTCTCTCAAAACAGATTTTACCAATTGTTGCCAGAGGGCCTAAAGTGATAGCTATGGTATGCTGGATGTCTTCTCTCAAAATAGTTTTTACCAATTGTTGCCAGAGTGCCTAAGGTGATACAGTCTGATGCCTTGGTGAATCTAATGGTCCTTCAGAACTTGATATCATCACTTAATTTGTTTTCCAGCTTGTCTAAATGCCTTTTCGTGTGTAGAGTTCAACGCTTCTTGACTTAGTAAAGGTGATTCAAAACAAGCTACTTCATATATATATCTTCTTTAATTCATTCTAAATACTGGAATGTCATTTTCAATGGAATATTTCTTTATCGAGAGCAATTTTTGCAGCCGAAGGCGATCATTAGCGATCCTTCCACCACTAGTGTATTGAAAAATCGTTTTAGTGAACAAGCTATCCAGAATGCGTCATTGACATTTTGTCTTCGCGTCGCTGTACATGTCGCTGAACTGAGTGATGTTGTAAATAATAGCATAATAAATGTTTTGCTTTTTTTGGTTTTTTTTATTCAATCATTAACGCATTAACAAGTGTACAGTAACAAGTTATATAGGGTAACCAAAGAGAACATTAGTTCATAATACAAACCAAATTACAACAGTTACATTTATGTCCCGTCATATGTACATTCATCGTGTTCATTCTCAATATAATTGCATATTTTAGGCAAACCAAATCATTGAATTATTCAACTAGCTCAAATTTACATATAAAATTACAGTACCACGCTAGACATCCACCATTATTCAGTTAAATTCACAAAAAAAGAAAAAGGCACATGACATTGTATACAACAGATGTATAAACATAGGCTGCGCGGCAGCATACCCTCGGCTAATCATTGGTATTCTGGAGGCAGTGAAATCAAGTGGCCCTCAGGAGGCGCGGGCTTTTGAGGGGGGGAGGTCCCCAAAAACTTTAAATTGATGTCCGTTTCCACCAGGTCACAGCAAGTGCCATAATGAAAATCTGTAAAAATTTAAGCGAGAATCAAGACCAAAATTTGTTTTGGCAATTTGTTGAATTTCCATCAACACAATTTTTTTCATGAGTTTCCCTGACTTTCCGTAACAGCAGAGCAGACAGTTAAATACAGCTTTAAAAAAATTAAGCAATACTTGATTTGTAAACAAAGACAGGGTTTTGAGGGGGGAGGGTTGGGCTAGTGGTAGCGTGCTGGACTGCCAATCGCTGGGTCCAGGGTTCGAATCCAGCTCTTGCTGGGTCACCGGGGCCTATGTTGGATGGCTGTTTCAATCATCCTTTGCCTCATTGCCATGTCCTCTTCCTGTCCAAATTAATGAGCCTACCAAGTGCGTAAATACATGATGTAAAGCCCCAAACATCCATCCATCTTAAGAAATACTGTTCCTTTATTGCATACAGAAGTTCATTTTTAAAATTTTATTAACTTTAAAATTAGAATTTATTGGATATGACTGAAATTTGCAGTACACTTAAATTTCTTCCTGCAGCTGCATATTCTGCAATAGAAACTGCAGAATTCTGCAGAATTCTGCAGTTCTGCAAAAAAATTCTGCAGTTCTGTAGGAAACTGCAGAATTCTGCAGAAAACTGCAGAATTCTGCAGTTCTGCAAAAAATTCTGCAGTTCTGAAGGAAACTGCAGAATTCTGCAGGAAGCTGCAGAATTCTGCAGTTCTGCAATAAATTCTGCAGTTCTGTAGGAAACTGCAGAATTCTGCAGGAAGCTGCAGAATTCTGCAGGAAGCTGCAGGAAGCTGCAGAATTCTGCAGTTCTGCAATAAAATTCTGCAGTTCTGTAGGAATCTGCAGAATTCTGCAGTTCTGCAGCTCCATTAATACCTATAGAAGAATGAGGACCGTGAGGAAACAAATGGGATCACAAAAATGTCATTTTACAATCTGCTGTATCAAAATAAACTTCCATGGACGTTTTGCCTCTCTGCTCGGTCAATTCTCATTCAGAAAAATGTTTCAGGTACCCGGCAACCAGGTCTATTGACTACACTAGTCAGTCTTTGTCCGTCGTTGTTTTTTTTCGCCGTACGACCCGTTTTTCGACGATCGGTCAGCTCGTAAAAATGTCATTTTATAAACTACTGACAGTGCTCTATCAAAATAAACTTCAATGGACGTTTTGCCTCTCTGCTCGGTTAATTCTCAACCAAATTTCATTCCGAAAAAAGTTTCAGATACTCTGCAACCAGGTCTAATTAATACAATAGTCAGTCTTTGTCCGTCGTTGTTTCTTTTTGCCGTACGACCCGTTTTTCGGCGATCGGTCAGCTCGCAAAAATGTCATTTTATAAACTACTGACAGTGCTCTATCAAAATAAACTTCAATGGACGTTTTGCCTCTCTGCTCGGTTAATTCTCAACCAAATTTTATTCCGAAAAAAGTTTCAGATACTCTGCAACCAGGTCTATTTAATACAATAGTCAGTCTTTGTCCGTCGTTGTTTCTTTTTGCCGTACGACCCGTTTTTCCGCGATCGGTCAGCTCGCAAAAATGTCATTTAATAAACTGCTGACAGTGCTCTATCATAATGAACTTCCATGGACATTTTTCCTCTCTGCTCGGTCAATTCTCAACCAAATTTCATTCCGAAAAAAGTTTCAGGTACTCTCTAACCAGGTCTATTTAATACAGCAGTCAGTCTTTGTCCGTCGTTGTTTCTTTTTGCCGTACGGCACTTTTTTCGGCGATCTGTGTGCTCGCAAAAATGTCATTCCACAAACTGCTACCTGGTAGAACTGCAGAATTTGCTACAGAACTGCAGAATTCTGCAGCTTCCTGCAGAGTTTTTTTTGAAACTGCAGAATTCTGCAGTTTTCTGCAGAATTCTGCAGTTTTTTGCAGAACTGCATAAAACCTCCCAGGCTGCATATCTCCTACAGGATTACAGATTTTGCTGCAGAAACTTTTCAGAAATGCTGCAATGACAGAGGACTACCAAAACCCAGACCCCCAAAACCACAACCCCCCAAATAAATGTTTCCTTGGTAGTGGCAAGCCCAATGTCAAAGAGGTCTGAACTGTACAGATGCAATACACTGGAGGAAGTAACAGAGGTTCAGAAATCATGCAGTTAGCTTTTTTTGGATCTGCAGAATTCTGCAGCTTCCTGCAGAATTCTGCAGTTTCCTGCAGAATTCTGCAGTTTTTTGCAGAATTCTGCAGTTTTTTGTAGAACTGCAGAATTCTGCAGTTTTTTGCAGAACTGCATAAAACCTCCCAGGCTGCATATCTCCTACAGGATTACAGATTTTGCTGCAGAAACTTTTCAGAAACGCTGCAGTGACAGAGGACTTACAAAAACCCTGATCCCTCATACAACAATCCCCCAAACCACGTTTCCTTGGTAGCGGCAAGCCCCATGTCAGAGAGGTCTGAACTTTGAAGATGCATTGCAATAAACTGCAAGAAGTAACAGCGGTTCAGAAATCATGCAGGGAGCTGCAGAACTGCAGAATTCTGCAGCTTCCTGCAGAGTTTTTTTTGAAACTGCAGAATTTTTTTTGGAACTGCAGAATTCTGCAGTTTTTTTGTAGAACTGCAGAATTCTGCAGTTTCCTGCAGAATTCTGCAGTTTCCTACAGAATTCTGCAGTTTTTTTGCAGAATTCTGCAGTTTTTTGAAGAATTCTGCAGTTTTTTGCAGAACTGCAGAATTCTGCAGTTTTTTGCAGAACTGCAGGAAGAAATTATATACTCCTCGAAATTTGTCTACACCCATTCTATGAAATCTACAGATCTAATAGTAATTTAGACATCACCAAGATACTAATGCCATTGGAAAAGCTGGTATCTAACTGACAGTTTTGCATGTTAGCGCCCAGCCAAGGATTAACACGATTAATAACAGCAAACAAACAATCAGATTATTGTTTATTTTGCAAAAATATAAAGTTAAAAGGTATAATAGAAGAAGCATATGATGTCTAATTAATAATAATACCCCTTTCACACTGACGCAATAGCACGGAAGGACCAGCAGAATTGGGCTGTTTTAAATCCACAGTTCAGTACGCAAATGAAGTGGAATTGAGGGGCTGACGACTGGCTGATGACTGGCTGATGATTACTGGTGTACTGACCACGTTCTGGATTGCGTACTGGCTCGTACAGGCTCGTACAAATTGTACAGACCTCGTTTTGTTTCGTTCCAGCTCCTATAATCTCGTGCCATTGTGTACATTTCGTGTTAATTTCGCAGGGATATTGTATAACTTCGTATAAATTAACCGCCAGCATCCGCAAGAAAAAATTAAACATGTTTAATTTTTCAAAAAAGTTTGACGTGCAGTTGCTGATGACTGCTGATGGTTGCTGATTCATTACCTATCATTTTGTATGCCTTCTCGGAGGCTCGCTGGTTGGATAATTGGCTCAAACGAGCCTGTCCGAACTTGGTGTGAAAGGGGTAGTCAGTTAGATACCTCATTGTCGGGTTCTAACATACATTTTTGTCAGTTAACTGACAAAAATGCATGTTAGAACCCGACAATGAGGTATCTAACTAATACATACGAATACTGTATGTTATTAATGCAATATTAAAATCCAGTTGCACAAGGAAATTAATTAGTTGATCAGTCAGTCAAACAATTAATTAAGCAATCACTCAATCAGCAGATGAGTCAATCAAACCACCCTGGTTTTATACCAGGTTGCCACCCTTTAACTTCGGATAAAAACCAGAAATTTGGTTGAATCTGTGATAAGTGATAACACATGGAAAGAGACCTTTTCTTTATTAAAAAAAATCTGTTACAGTCAGTTTAAGGATTCCATTAACGCAGCAATAAATGCAATTGATGTCGGGGAAAATATGTCTGGTGAAGCAGGAACAATCACGGAAAAACACAGAGAATTTGCTCCAAAGCTTACTGTGCACTAAATTATATAATTTTAGCTATCTTTATTTAGTTTCGTTTGAAATATTAGCTCCAATAGGCCTACATGTAAACTAGAAGAATAATTCTAATAAAGCATCTTCCATTCATATGCTGGGACAACCTTGCTGACCACATTTACAAATAGATAATACTAACAACCAGGGCCAGGCGACAGTCAGATTATAGGTACAAATAACAATAAAAAGACCAAAAGCTCTGTAAAGTGGCACATTCAGTCCCATTTGCTGAATTTAGGTGTTTTTGACACTAAGACAATATGTCTGAATCTCTTGGATGACATGTTGACCTATCTATCTATCTATCTATCTATCAATCTATCTATTGCATACAGAAGTCCATTTTTAAAATGAACTTCTGTATGCAAATTTTATCTATTGTCTATCTATCTATCTATCTATCTATCTATCTATCTATCTATCCATCTATGTATACATGCATCTATCAATCTATCTATCTATATATCTATCTATTTATCTACATGTGTCTATCTATCTATCTATCTATCTATCTATCTATCTATCTATCTATCTATCTAACTATCTAACTATCTATCTATCTAGTCTATCTAGTCTTAGCTATTCTTATCATAAATTACAAATATGGAATATGGGTCTAAAAACATAAATTATAGAAAAGATGTCTCCAACCAAAACCATTGTAAATAGTAAGACTAAAACAAGGTTTATGCCAGTATATATATACATATCTTTTAAGACTAAGCAAGTTGCTAGTTAATACAAAGTTTAAATGCTGGTCAAACTTTGAAGAATAACAATAGCTGTAAAGAAAAACAAAACAAAAGAAACATGTCCCAACTCTGTGTACAGTCTGCATGGGCTACAAAAAGTAATATCTCAGCTTCTACTTGGCCTAAATTTTTTATTCAAATTGGAAATTTCTTTATTTTTTCAATATAAAAATACAAAGTTGGTGTCAATGCAGTTTGGACATATTTCTAGGAAAAAAAAAATGTGTTAAAAAGTTGAGGGTGCTGTGCACTGCTTTTGTGCTCCTTTGTTCCTAGCTTTGGTCACTGGAGAGGATTAGTGACACAATGTTACATAACATGAATGGCTGGAGGGGAGGGGTGCAATGAAGCACAGACACTTTTACCCCATAAACAATATTTCTTTAAAATGCTAAAAATACAATTGGTGTGAGTTTTAAAATGAATTAAAAGACAGATTTATCCAATAATGTCTTAAAATGTAAAATTACACACTGAAATTTGCAGAAATGGGGTTTGCATGCCAAGTAATTTTCTTTAATAACCCTCTATATATACATAGTGGTCTTATTGCCAGTCTGTCTTATATGTTCATATTTAATTTTCATTAAAGACCAAAATAAAAGTAAGCTGACAGTACTCCATATGTCAAAATGCACATAACTGAGGTTAGATTTAAACCATTAAGTTAGAATTGAGAGATTAAGATTTCTTGTCAAAGGATTAGCAGGGAAGACAATTACCCTGTGACATAACATTACATAATCAAGACTTCTCCAGTGCTCCATTCAACAAAAGCCAATCTGTCTGATTCATTCACATTTAATTTTCATGCAAACAACTAAATAAAAGGGGCTGACATTAATTTATCTTCTAAAATATACATCACTGAGTTTAGATATTAACCATAAAGTTATAATAATTGGGAGTTAAAGATTTAGTGTCAACATTTTAAAATATTAACACACAAATGCATGTTTTTGAATATACTTAATAAATGCTTTGAAAGTCCACATAATTATATACAAAATTTATATATTTCCTATTGATAATATTTCATGAGGAGAGGTAGAAAAAATCCAAATTTTGACATTATTGTGGCAAATTTGATTGACCAGGGCCAATATTTACTGATATATGATTATCTGAAAATCCTTAATATTTATCTCATTTTGTTAATATTGACCTCTGCTGCGAATTAAAAATTTCATATTGTTCAAAATCAGCATGATGATGATATGAAACATGTCAGGTTTATTTTTACAAAAAAAGGTCAACGACTGGTATGACATCAGAAGGAAATGGAGAGTTAATAAACATTTTAATGGTTTTTTGCATTTTTTCAATCATACATTTCAACGGAAAAAATTGCAACAACTCATGCAATGGCTGTGAATATTAGTCAATAGTGTGTCTAACTACAATAAGACTTAAGTTAACTAACTTACCCATTACCATTTGGCTTTTCACGCAGAAATGTTGGAAAAATGAGATTTTTTCGAATTTTTGGGTTTTTATAAAAATTCATAGGACCAACATTCCAACTGATAAGAGATGTTTAAAGAGGCATAAGTTAGACACCTAATTGGAAAATTTCATAGATTTAACTTCAAAATTGACTGAATCATACTAGTTTAAAATAATAGTATTTTTGCATATTTTTGGTAAATTGTCGTCCGTTCAACTTTCTCAGAGCATTTAGACCCACAAAAAACACATCTTAGGTATTTAATACATACAATATGCAAATTTCAGTGTCAAAAGTACTGCAGTTTTTTAGTTCTGTCCCAGAAACAAAAAAAAAACAATTTTTCACTTTTTTCAATGATTGTGAGAAAATTATTAATGTCATGGGGATTAGACCTATGAAAGGCTCAACTGGGATAAAAGATACCATATTTACCCAAAAATGATGAATGTGCATGCCATAGTTTTGGCTTGACACCCAATACACAAAAAAATATTTTTTCAAATTTTTCAATAATTGTGAGAAAAGTATTAATCTCATGTGGATTAAACCCCTAAAAGGCACAACTAGGATAAAAGATATAATAATGTCCCAAAAATAAAAAGTATGCATTCCATAGTTTTGGCATTACTCCCAATACACAAGTGGGACGCCCGTTATCCGGACGCCCGCCCGCCCGCCCTTCCGCCGGACGGACAAATTTTCCCAAAGTAACTACAATACCCGTCGGCAATGTATACATGTACATAATGAATTATTTAATAACCAAATTCAACCCCAAATAAACCCCAAATAAACGATATTTACATTGTATATTATAAGACGTAATACAACTTTTCCAAAATTTGCAATTTCTCTTTATCACTTAATATTGTTTTTACTCTACATAGCACTTCAACATGACTTTTAACTTCTTGTTTTATCCATTTCAAACAGCCTTGAATGTTGATATTATCACCTTCCTATCTATGTCTGTTTCGCCGTTTCCATATAACATATCTTGCTAGGGTGCATCGTCTGCCCCTATATCTTCAAACCATCATGCACTTTTGCATAATTGTTCCATTGTATCATAAAAGAAGACCTGCACAATTTTAATGGAAAAATTCTAATGCCAAAGGGTGGCACAATAGCCTTGAAATTTCAGTGTTAGGTCATATTATAGCGATTCGCGGTTATAAATAACATTGTCAATTTTCATTTTGGTGATTTCTGGATGGCACAGTTAGATTTCTTAGAAAGAGAGCTTTAATTTGAATACCAACATCAATGGTTTCCATTAAGGAGAAGTCGCAATTGTGTCGAGATTTTTTTTTTTAATCAGAAAAAATATGATAAATCAAAAAACAGGATGTTAATATGACTTTGGGAACTCAAAAAAGTCTATAAAGTGAGGATGTGGTCTGCTACATCATCTGATAAAACCTTGATTGAATTATGATGTAGTCTGAAGAAAAAGAGAGACAGAACGGTGTCTCAATGAACTGTTGTATTTCTCATATTTGCATGTAATTTATGCAAATTTGCATATTTGAATTTGATGAATAACTATCAAGAAAACATATTACATTTCCTACTTTCTTCAGTAAAGTGTTTCTTATGTTTTATTCTGATTATTATGCTAAGGTAAGGCAGAAGTTTACCTTTTAAGTTGAATTTTCAAAACATTTTGTCATTAAAGTCAGAAACTTTCGACTTTCCAAAAAACTTAAACATGAGAAATTTTTGGAAATATAGCTTTCTACCATTCAAATTAAAGACAATTTTCTTCTCAGAATGATGGTATATTAATTGAAATCATACAACAAAACATAAGCTTGATATTTCTAAGCGCGACTTTCCAAAGCATAATTTTTTGTCACTTTTGGACTCAACTTCAACACAAAAGTGCCACCCTAAGGCCACTTCCGATCTAATTGAAATTTTGCATGATGGGTTTTTACAGGCAAAGGTGTAATGTGGGAAAAGTGCAAATTAAAAAGACAATTTTTTAATTTTTAAGGGGCAGACGATGCACCCTAAATTATCTTGCACTAGACAATATTAAGTCAATAACTTCGAGTTCAAAGTTGCTTTGTGACAAAGTACCACACAAAATAAATTTTGAATCAAGTAAAACATCTTTTGCGGAGAATTGGTTTATGATACTCTCTATGTCTCTCCATATTGCACTAATAACCCTGCATGTCAGTAATAGATGGTCAAGATTTTCGAACTCAGTTTTACAGATAGTGCATATTCCATCAGATAGTTTCATTCTTTTCATCTGAGTTTCGGTACTTACTTTCCCATGGAAAATTTTCCAATTAAAATCTAAACATTTACATGGAATGATTTTCGAGGTAAAATTGCACTTGAACCATGCATCAAAGTCAATTTCATTGTCATTAAATTTATGTTTCCAATAAATTTTGGATTTCATATCAATACCCTTATTATGCAAGAAGACATTGTATATATCTTTGTTTGTCAATTTGATTAATGGTTTCTTGTGTTATTTTGAAATGTAATAGCACGTCTGCAATATTTGTTCTTTGTCAGGTTGTGTAATCATCTCATAATCTTCAGTGTTATTAATATTTATCAAAAGACTGTCAGGCATGGCAGACTTCAGTTTTGCTACGTCAAAAATGTATGATGCTTTGCTAGTCAATCTTTCTTTTATATACACTTCATCTATTTCTGCATTTTTAACAATTTGATCCAAATACAAAATTCCACATTTTGCCCAATGTGCAAAAGCCAATGGTATTCCATTGAACTTAATATTATTATTACACCAAATGGATTGCCTCTCATTGTCACATACAGTTTTCCTTCTGAATTCTTGAAAGTCGAGAATCACTCTTTTATAAAATTTGGAAATATTTTGTTGATCTAATAGCCATGACGACGCATTAACTTTTAAAGAAAACAGATCTGTCCCATATCTGTTATCCAGACATTTCATATTTTTCAGAGCCAAATATTTCCATTTTTCATCATCCGGGGCTTGCAGTATCCTAATTAACCATTTAATTCGTTGGGCCTTTATTGCAATGTCTATATCAATCATATTTAATCCCCCTAGTATTCTGGGCAGGCAACATATTTCCTTTCGGATAAGGTTCCTTTTTGCATCCCATAAAAATTGATAGTTCAAGTTTGTGATTTGATTGATGTATTTATCACTGAGCTCAACCATATTACAAGCGTACATCACTGTTGACATTCCTAGACTTTTAATAATATGTATTTTGCCATTCAGAGAGAGGTCCCTATATCTCCACATATTGTACTTTTTCAGAATTTTTTCCACAATGCCATCCCAGAACTCCTCTAAGTCAGTTTTCTTTCCCACAGGGACACCTAAAAGCTTAACAGGGCCAAGTGTCCTGTCAATTTCTGGCTCACTGACATTTAAGAAATGTTCTTTCATCACTATCCCAACCGTTTTTCTTCTATTCAGTACTGAACCAGATGCCTTGCCAAACTTCTCAATTATCTGTAAAACTCTACTTGCTAACTTGTCATGTTTCAGGTATAAAACAGTGTCATCTACATACAGGGATATTTTAACTTCAACATCATTTGTCACTTGGATACCTTGAATGTTATCTGTCTTTCTAATAAAACAAGCAAGTGGTTCTGCCTGGATGACATAGAGTAAGGCAGATAGTGAATCACCCTGTCTTATCCCTCTTGATATTTTGAAGAATTTTGATACATGACCATTTGTTAAGATGCAACTTTTCATATTTTTATACATTATCTTTAGCCATGAGATATATTTGCGCGTGAATCCAAATTTGTTCAAGACTGAAAAAAGCCAGTCCCATTCAACTTTATCGAAAGCCTTTTCTTGATCTAACAACAGGATCAATTCATCATCATCATATTTATCAATAATATCTTGACAAAGTCGAATATTTTGCCCAATAAACCTACCTTGAACACAACCTGTCTGATCAGTATTGATAATTTCTGGTAGAACTTTAATTAGTCGATTTGCTAGAACTTTCGAAAGAATTTTAAAGTCCGTATTTAGCAAAGATATCGGTCTCCAATTTCTTAAATCTTCTCGTTCCCCTTTCTTAAACGACAACCTGATCGCTGCTAGGTATTGTGTATAAGGAAGGCTTTCGTTATCAAAGCTGTTGTTGTACACTTCTAAAACATCACTTTTATCTCATCCCAGAAGTATTTGTAAAATTCTATTATGATACCATCAGTACCAGGGCTCTTATTATTTGTCATACTAGTAACTGCTTGTGTTAACTCATTCACCGTTATTTCACTGTCTAAGAGATCTCTATTATTTTGACATAAGCTTTTGTCTATACTAGCTAAGAACCTGTTAGCTTCGCTTGTATCTACTGTTTGACCCTGATACAATTTCTGATAGAAGTTCACATGCTCCTTCATTATACCATCTATTCCTGTTATAACATTTCGTTTTTCATCATATATTCTTTCCCAGGCTTTATCTTTATCGTTCCTTTTTTCTAAATTATGAAAGTAATTACTTGCTTTCTCCCCCTCCTCAAACCACTTCACCCTTGACCTTATTTTTGCACCTTCGGCATCTTGTTCATACATGTATTTCAACTCTTTTTTCAACCTTTCTGTTGTGTCACTACATTCGCCTGTCTGAAGTGAGGTTGCAATCAAGTCTTCAAGATGGTTAATTCGCTCCATTTTCTCTTTTCTTATAATACTTTAAATTTGGATTGCAAGTTCTTTTATTTTATTTTTGCCAATATCCCACCAGACATTCAAATCCTTGTACAATGTTTTTTTCGTTTTCCCGACTGACCACCGACCAATAAAGCTTTTTCTGAACAAATCAGTTTCAATGACTTTTCTGTTCATTTTCCAAATACCCCTTCCCTGCTTAATTTCAGTTGTTCTTAATTGCAACCTGACAGAGTCATGGTCTGAAAAGGGGCACACCTGATAGTCAATGACATCTACTTGGTTATCTAAAGACCTCGAAATGAGCCAAAAATCAATTCTTGAAGCCTTATTCTGTCTGTTCCAAGAAAATCTGGCTTCTGTTGAGTAACGTCTACGCCATACATCTTCCAGATCGAATTGATTCATGAAATTTTTCAATTGTAAATTTCCTTATCATCTCTGTTAATGCAGTTCTTTCTGTCTAGCTGACTGTCAAGTGTGCAATTGAAATCTCCAGCAATCAGATTTTCACAATCCTTGTTAGCAAATTGCGACATGCTATTGAAGAAGGACATGCAATCATACTCATTATTTGGAGCATATACGTCCACAAGATGGTATTTAATTTCATTTATAAAACAATCAAATACAATATACCTCCCATCCTTATCAAGAATAGCATTTTTCACATCAAAGTCAAAATTTCTTTTAAACAGTACTGAAACCCCTCTGCTTCGATTTGAACCCCTGCTCCAAAGACTTTTACCAGGCCACTCCTGGCTCCATAATTTTTCATGTCTTTCAAGATGACAATGAGTCTCCTGAAGGAAAATAATATCACAATTTCCTCTCTGCAGCCACTCATATAACGACCTTCTTTTCTTGCTTTCATTCATACCATTTACATTGCAGGTGACTACAGAGATTGAAGACATATTGAAATTAAATTACGTATTTGCAGAATAGCTATGTAGACTGTATCTCATAGCTTTTAGGAGACCATCAGACATTTTGATTTGACCATTTTTATTGAAATGTACCCCAGACTGGTCCAGCTCATTGTACAGTTTTGAGCAAATTTCACCCTTTTCAAACAAAACCTGATCATTGTCAATGTACGAAATGTTGGATTCAGTCCTAGAAAGATCTTTCAAAAGTGAATTCAGTTCGTGCACAGCTTCGTTAATCTTGCGGTCGTGATTGTCACCAGCATGAGACAATAATCGTGGCGGAACACTTGACACTAGAAGCTCAGCAAAAGGGAATTTGTCTGTCGTATTATTCAAGCCCTCAACGTACGATTGTAGACCAGCTCACCAGTGTCAATCCAGTCACCTTGTCTGTCACTAGACCAATTACAAGCTAGTTTGGTCATATGTCACAATTCCGTGACCGTTGAGAGCGAAGTAAGGTTTTATGATGGATTTGTCATCTATAAAGGTTTATCTAAAAATTGAGCAGGGGTGACCCTCCCAAAAGTGCGGGCTAACTCCGTGAGAGGCCTAAATCCAAAATGGCCGCCACCGACACCTTCGGAAATTAAATTTTCAATGGTTTGAGCTACAGTGATGTGCAATACATCAATTTTGGGGTTTGTTTGGTCAAGGAATTCATATCTGGGGGTATTTTGGTGATTTGACCTATATTTGACCTAAAAGTCCAAGATGGCGGCCAGTTTTCGCTAAAAATTGTATTTTTTCAATGTTTCTCATATTCCTTCAATGTGAGCACTTCTGGAAAGGTTGAACTATGCAGTTATTTGGTGCTTGACTGTGTTTACGAACTTTTGAGTCATTTAGAAGGACAGGAGGTTAATAATGACAGGTTAATGAGGGCATGGTTTCGGACAAATTTCGTAAAATATGTGATTTCAATGGTTTGGGCTACAATGATGTTCAATACATGGATTTTGGGGTTTTATGGGCCAAGTAATTCATATCTGGGGTTAGTTTGATGATTAGATTGTTTGTGACTGAATAAATCACAAAGTGTTTCCTAATATTGCATGGAAGAGTGTTTTTCTTCAACTTAACGGTGCGTTTCCTGAAATTGTATCCTTCAACAAACTGATGATTGTCAGGGCCAGATTATAGAATCTAACAAATTAAGATGTCATTACAAATGCCATCTGAGAGACCAACTCAATGGCATGAGTCAATAAATGTTGTTATGTAGAGATGGCTTATGTCATACTTTGAAAAGGTTTTCATTTAGTTCTTCACTTCTCGGTTTGGTTGTCATGCTCTGTTGACTAAATTATGTGGTTATCATGTCGAATTAACAATTAAACATGCCTCTATTTGAGCTACTAAGCTACTTGTAGTTCATCAGGATTACAGTAAACTACAGCATAACTTATTAATTCTTCTTGCCCATTGCAATTGCTCAGTTCAGCAGCTTTTCTTGAACAAAATCAATGGTAGCCATTCAGAAATTCTTTTTATTTCATAATCTGTATTTCAAAACCTTTAAGATAATACTTAACTAGCGTTCCTGCTGATCAGAGTTAGAGACCATTAATGCTAAAAAAAAAGCTGGGTGCAGGCTTACTTATTGATAGCCACCAAAGGTTTCTCACATTTGTGACTAGTCATGAACCTTCGTGGTCACCCATTGACAGGCAGATGTCTCACCATTTTCATGACAATAATATCAAGTCTACCATTTAATCTATCTCATCTCAATGTTGTATGACTGTGATGATGCTCCTGCAGGTCTCTGAGAACTTGATCCCCAACAGCAAGTTAAAGCTGGTGCCGTCCAGAGCAATTTTGACATTTTTGACCAGTATCTTTACCGAGAAGCTAAAGATTTCTGGCTCTAGTCTGTATTTAGTAGTAAAGCATTGCAGTTGAACGTGGTAGGTGAATATGAATATTTTAATGCACTGATCCATCTGTAATGGATGTACTGATGAACATCTGAGATCCCTATAAACTTTTCTGGTTCAAATTCCAATTTCCACCAGTCAGTAAAATACATGTATTTCAGTTTTGGAAAATCTTGGAAAGACATAAAATGTCCTCCCTTCTAACTGCCTCTTGTCGTCTTGGCCACTGCATGGATGACAGCAACTACAATATTCTTCTGTTTCAGGAATTTTTAACTTTGCCTCCTACAACCAAACTTTAACCTGTGTATTTACACTGTCACACTGTCAATTTTCCTATTACTCCTTGGTTAGTTCACTGCTTCCACTGTTATTTTTCGAACTTTCAAAGGCTGTAAATCTCATTCTGGTGATATTATTCATTTATTGTTATCAACGTCTGTGAAAATTGAAAAATCATTTATTTTATATAGCACTATCTACCAACATTGAATATCATTTTCAGAAGCGCTGAACATAAAAGTAATAAGATTAATAAATCATGTAAATAGTTAAAATAAGGGAGAAATGTATGACATTAAAGATTTAATAAATAAGAATGTCTTTTATTATCTTTTTAAAGAGTTCAGTTGTTTATACTGCTTTGATATCATTTGGCATGGTGTTAATTATAGTTTACATTAAATGAACCTAAACTTGTGTGAAATTGGCAGCATTTGGCCAACTTTTTTTTAACTTTTGTGTGTCTTCTAAGAACACAAATAATTCTTTCATATTTACCATGAATAAGTAGCCCATCGACACACTCCAGCAACCCAGTTCAATATAATTTAGATGTCACTATGTCTTTAAAAATCTCACTGCACCATTAGAGGAAGAGAACATAGTTGACCAGCAATTGTTTCAGATGCAGAATTGGATCTAAAACAATCTCTCGTCAATATAATTTAAATTTGAGAAAAAAACTACTTCATGAACTTGGAGGTCATAACCATGATATAGATGATGTCCATAGTTATGTGCTACACAACATAATATTTAGGAAAATCTTTACTCAATATTTATGGAGTCATTCGTTACAAATACTTTTCCTGCAACCACATTTTTTAAATGACATCCAACAGGAGGAATTATTTTATTTTTCAGAATTTATCCCTTGTGTTGAAGAAATATCAATAGCACAGTAACTCAAACTGAAGCTTGTTTAATAAATGGTTCCAAGGGCATTGTGACCATGTCATTTGGTCAACAGGGCATAACAATCAAACCGAGAAGTGAGGAACTGCATAATTATGAAAACTTCTTCAAAG
The DNA here is from genome assembly GCA_026936325.1 of Platynereis dumerilii. NCBI lineage: Eukaryota > Metazoa > Annelida > Polychaeta > Phyllodocida > Nereididae > Platynereis > Platynereis dumerilii. The sequence continues at coordinate 36,622,281 of JAPTHN010000009.1, forward strand.
TACGACTTAAAGCCGTTTCTACAACACAACTACACTAATTGACTCATGCCATTGAGTTGGTCTCTCAGATGACTTTTAAACTAATATCTGAATTCATTAGATTAATTCTAAATGACTCAAAAGTTCATAAACATAGTCAAGCACCAAATAACTATATAGTTCAACCTATCCAAAAGTGCTCATACTGAAGGAATATGAGAAACATTGAAAAAATATTATTTTCAGCGAAAACTGGCCGCCATCTTGGATTTTTAGGTCAAATATAGGTCAAATCCCCAAAATACCCCCAGATATGAATTCCTTGACCAAACAAACCCCAAAATTGATGTATTGCACATCACTGTAGCTCCAACCATTGAAAATTTAATTTCCGAAGGTGTCGTTGGCGGCCATTTTGGATTTAGGCCTCTCACGGAGTTAGCCCACACTTTTGGGAGGGTCACCCCCGCTCAATTTTTAGATAAACCTTTATAGATGACAAATCCATCATAAAACCTTACTTCGCTCTCAACGGTCACGGAATTGTGATATATGACCCAACTAAGCGCCTAAATGTATGAGCACAGCTTTCACTGAATCTGGTGGACTTCTACAGTCCTTCAACATGTCGTCGATGTCCTGTGGCTTAGCACCGGCTGAACAAATAGTCTCAACATTGAATTCAATGTCTTTAAATTGTTTTGCTATTTCTTGCATATTTGAGTCCCCGAGTACTACAATAGTGTCTTTGATGGTAGGAGCCTAAGTGACCTCGTCAGGTTTTCCTGTCTGCTCATTATGAGATGCCTCAGACACCGCACTGGTTTCCATTTGTGGATCAAACAAGTTGAATGAATCATCTAGGGTTAACTGTTCTACCAGCAACAACTCACTCCTAATGTCCATCAGGGTCTTCCCCATCAGATTGCCGCCTCTCCACTCATTTCTAACCAAAACTTTTGGATCTGAAATGTGGAGCCCAATGCCAAAGAAACCGTTTGGGCTGGCCTCACCAATTTCTTTCGTGCCAGTGTTCAACAGGTATTGTCTTACCTTTTCATTCTGGTTCACTTAAGCTGAAACGCATTCACCTATAACTTCAGGAGCCTTAGCTTTCCACATCTCATTATTGTAGTTCATAATTCTCTTTCCGCTCTTTTGCATTTCTCTAGCATCTGTGGAGCTCATTATATCAGTATAGGCCTGGTGGTCTTCAAAAAGTTTGGCCTTCTGACTTTGTATATATTGTTCATTACATTAGTAGGACTGTTCTCTGACTACAATGGGGAATTCCGTGTTAAAATTGCTTAAGGGGATTTCTCTGTGAGGAAGCCTATGATGTGATCGTTGGACCGTGATCCATCATCTTTGGGGCAGTGAGCTCTGTCGTGGTCACCATGGCACACATAACACACTTTGCTAGTAAATTTGCATTGATGCATGTTGTGAGACCCACCACAATTCATACACTTCATTTCTACAGTTTGCGGATGTCTGTACCAAACAGTCACTGCAACTTGCTTTTCATCATTCTCATCATATGTAACTAATCTCCGTGGGATTGTACGCTCAAGGGGACACATATAAACGAAACGGGTCCCTGTTGTCCATGTTGTGACTTTGCCATTGATATACACCATCTCCGTATCTACTTTGACAACTTTGCCGTAAGGAGCAAGCAACTCAGCCACTTTGTCATCTGACCAAGTCATTAAAGCATCTTTGACTGTAACCCTTGTGAACTGTTCTTGTTCATCTTTTAATTCCACATGCCGACCTTCTATCTCTATTCCAGCTATCAACAGAGTCTCTTTTACTGACTCATTTTTCACACTTATCAGGATCTTTCTTGGCCATTGTGATGGATAAAACTGTACTCCAATAACTGTGTCTTCTTCCACTACATTTGTTATGCCTTCATACAATTTTCTATATAGATCTCTTATCTCAATTTCTTCAACCAATCCAATGGGAAAGCTCAATGTCAAATTCCTGTTTGTTGCTAGTGCATTAAACATGTAACCACAGAAGACATGTGTTAAAAACACATAGCATGAAAACCAAACAATCTGACCAGATTAATCCACATGAAGTTTGATTTCAACATGACTTTTGATATCACATGCTTCACTGATCACATAGAATGTCAATGTATTCAGCCTATGCAGAAATACAAACGTTCATAGAATAAATTCCTTTAAAGGTAACTTATCTGCATTGGTCTGTCGGTCCTCTAAGTGTCCTTATACAACACTAGTCCGAAAAGTAGGAAAGTATATACTCCATAAACCAGAGAATAATCCAATAAATTATGGATAAACTAACAACAGCTAGGCTCCTGAAGTGGCTCCCTCTAATCTAAATAAATGTTTTAGTAAACCTTTTCTACCTTTAGCTTTTTTAAAGACATGTACAAATGAAATTATTTACCTTAGACTTCTTGAAACTTTTTTTGTCTACATTATTCATAATACTAAATTTTACGACATGTCAGTTCACGCCAGAGGCACGCATGCATGGCAACAGCACTACTTGGCGCCGCCATCATTAGTTCTCTGATCTATCTGCTGATCTGCCATCAGTTGTCTAATTGCATTATAAAAGTAATATCTTCCCATCTAGTTAAGATATCTAAAAAAATAAAACAGATATGAGCAGTGCGCGCAAAAGACGTTTGACAATCGGCTTTAGCCGATAATTTTTACGAATGTCCGACCTGTCTCAGTCCCATGTCAGACAAATCTGACAGGGACTCAATTAGGCAATCAGCAAGTCTTTCAATGGCACTATAGATGGCAATTTATCATAACTAGTGACCAATGACCAATTCAGATTAGAACAGTGTACACTTCAAAATAAACAATTGCTTTCTTTATAAGCAGATAGAGAAACAAGAATCCGATGATTCGCAGCTGGAAAGATTCTGATACTTTTGATGCCAATTACCAAGCCCAAAAAACTTGCAACAAGTTAAATTAGTGAAGTTTTTCAGGATAAGGGAACTTAGCTGGCTACTGAGACACTAAGGCCCCTTAATCAAGCGCATAATGTGGTAGACTTTTGTATTTCTTACTGCAGGCAGTGAGGAGCTGCAGCACCTTAAACTGGGCGCTGTAGGAATGTCTTTTTACAAGGTGGTCAAAACTTTGTTATACCAATTCAAGTATAAATACTAGAGCTACCAAACTTGCAGCAAACTTAAAAATCTGTCTAATGTATGTTCAGGAGACCATAAATAAAGACTGGATATAAGATGGTGTATGTTCGGTCCTGGGTGCAAATCCAGGTCAATGGCAAATTTTCCGGATAAACCAAAATAACCATACTAATTTTCATTCAAGTGTAGTGGCGTAGCTTTTTGATGAATACTATTGAATGTGGCATCATTTGCAATAAAGTTAGTCCAGAATTATCAATTACTGGAAAAATTAGAAGAAAACTGCAATTTATAACAGTTTTCTGACATTTATCATATTTTTTAAAATCTGCATATTATCAAAGAAATTGATTTCAGATTTTCCTCAAATATTTTTTTCTGGCATGTTGTACATGTTTTCTAATATTTCTTCACAACTAGCAATCACTCAAAGTAGGTAGGGAGTATTGATAGTGGAAATAATGGACTGTCCCGATTCACCCCAAAGTAAGGGGTGAATTGGGACAGTGGTTTTCGGGACCTGGAGCATTGGCAATTTGAGATATCATTTCAAGCTTCTAGGGGTACTTAGACCTTGTGCCCAGACACGATTTGACACCAAATTTTGATTTCTAGATTTATTTTTGTCCATGCTATGACAGAAAAACGGCCAATTCTGTCCCGATTCACCCCATATTACGATATGTGTTTGTAAAACAATGCAAGTCAGTTAACTGGTGTGTTTTCCTCAGTATGGGCTTTATGAACCAATGCGAAAGGAAATCTGCAAAGTTTGTCAAACAAAGGATTTTCACCTTAGGCATTCTCACTTCTGTAATCCTTGTAAGGGGACATTATCAGTAGATTTCATGCTCTGCAAGTGGATGGAACTAACATAAGTACCCATAAGTACTTTTGTTTGGCTGTTAGTGGATTCTTAGGTGCCTTACAGTTGTCATAAGTAGCCAAATGTGCTGTAAGGACCCATGTAAGGGGCCATGGCTACTAGTGTTAGTACCTAAGTAGCTCCTAAGTGGGTGTTTCATGTCATAGTAACCACCTTAGTTCCCTTATCCTGAAAAACTTCAATAGACACCATTATTAGTCAGTTTTTTTTTCATAGCAAACAATTTAGCTATCATGGCATAGCCAGCAGGTGTCTTCGAAAGTGAAATGGGGGATATGGTTGCATGGATTGGCATTTCATCTGCCATGAAGATTGAAGAAGTGAAATGAAATAGACAAAATGTCTGACCTAAGTCAATTTGCTTTCGCGTGCACTGGATATGAGCTCCTCTCCTGGGCCGGATTATCCATAGGGCACAGTGGGCACTGTGCCCAGGGCCTCACATGGCAAGGGGCCTCACAAAGTTTTGAAAAAGAGGATCACAAGTCAAGGGAAAGGGCACCCTACGCTTTTACAGTGGTAAACATCCTTGGAGGGCCCCTAAACATTGGTGCTCTGTCCTTCAAACACCAATTGACTGTCAAGTTTTGTAGGCATTATATATCATTCCCTGGTTGAAAAGGAATCACATGCCATTGAAATCTTCACTTTCCTGAGTGTAGGCCAGCGTTTATTGCTAACAACCAAAAAAACTGACACAAATCAGAGCCTCTGAGGCCCCCTCTCCTGCTCATTTCTTCCATTATTACTCGTTGATACTTCAAATCACAAATAGATATAAACAAAATGAACACACTCAGAAATAAAGTTTACACAAACATCCATATAGGCATTTATTTGAAAAGTGGGGCCAAAACTATAACAGTCACAGCCTGGCAGTGAATTATCCAATTACCTTGGTTTATGACTTTTCTGAAAGAGCAGGGATAGGACTATCAAGGAAAATATAATGATACTTTTTACCCATGTTTTCACTAAACTAGGCTCAAAAATGATCAAAAATGGAGTTTTAAAAGGTCCCCGCTTTTTAGACCCTATTTTGAGAGGCTGGAATTTTCCCCCCATACAGCCGATTACAAAAACAATAATTTTACCTGATCTCTAATGCCTTGAGGTACAATAAAAAAATATCAGGTGACTTTTGAAAAATGGTCTACTATTGGTTTTCAAGGCAAAAAGATCAAAAAGCCAACTGTCACACCTTGGTGTGACTATTCAACAAATGACTTTAGCGTATTTTCTCACCACTAAAACCACATTAACCCATGGCAATATATTTTATTTTTGTAGTACTAGGTCCCATCTTACTTGGAGAAGTCAAATTATATTCCTATAGTCATAATTAACTCAGCAGTGACTCCTCAAAGCACTGTAACGTACGGAACAGTTCGTGTAACGTACCTCACGCTGGCAGAAAACTGTCCAAAATGACTAAGTCCAGCCTCCAAGAAAATCACAGTGATCATTGTGACCTTTCTCTGTGACTGTCGTGACTGTACAGTGACTGTCATGCTTCAAAAGTACAATTCTGTCTTCAATTTGTCTACCTACTGTTATATATATTTTCTATGTATAGATTACATATAGAAAATTCTCTATTATGGATAGTGCCTTCCCCCTCCTGAAACATTTGGGCCGACTTTCCCGTGGTCAGCCTGATTACACGGTGCCAGGGGGGTCACTCCCAACATTTCAAAGTCTATATATGAAAAAGAATTTTCATGTGGTTCCTTGTACCAGAGTGGTTTATTAACGATTTTAAGCAGCTCCAGGATGCATGTGTTAATTATTTTGTGAGTTACTGCTTTCTCCATGCTTTCTCCATGCCTGCTTTGATTCCAAAAACTTCCACCTTTAAAGTGATAATTAATCCAAGCCATATTGGCATTGTCCTTCTGTTGCGCTGATAGTACTAATATCTCAGGCAGATTGCCAGTACAAAATATAACAAAATCCAATGTCCAGTGATTCAAATAAAAAAAATTATATTATAAATTCAATATCACGTGTGTCTGTCTGACAATTTTGCAATTGTTTGAAACACAGCAACCAGCTAACAATTTATCTTTCTGTCTGATAGCTAAGCTCAACATAATACGAAACTTTAAATACAATTTGTGAGCTTAAGATAATATTATGGAGATATTTAATAGAGTGATCATTGTGACTGTATTATTCTAAACATTGTGGCAAAAATCTATTACAGTGACAGACTATGCAATTGCCACGTCTCAGCAGTAGCGGATCCAGAGGGGGCTGGGGGTTTAGGGGGCTCAATGGTTTAATTTAAAAATAATAAAATCCCAATATTTTTTATGTAACCGAGTAAGTTTCTGTGCATATTCAAGGGTATTTTCTAGGGATTATTACAACAGTTAAGTATGCTGTGATTCAAATATTCTTTCATAATGAGGTTCCACAGACAGCTTTAAGCCTATATTTCAAATCCTCATGTTAAGATAGTCAAGGTATGTAAACTTAGTAGGCTACATTAGGATGAGGATTGCACCTATATTTCCCGACATTTTCACATTCTTCCCAATATACCCTTGTTACTGCATGTTGTGGTGGTTAAAATAGTTACCATTGTGATTGTATTATTATATTCTGTATAGATAGATAGATAAATAGATAGCTGTCCATATGACATGAGTAACTTAAAATTTGAAAGGGATGCTCAGGATGACAGCTTCAGTAGTGCTCCTGAGGACACCTTCAACAATGCGCTGGATGACACATTGCAGTACCGTGACTGTGTACCCAGTAGAACTCCTGAGTTGTCAGTGTCAGACCCGTGGGAGCCTCAATTTTGCTGGTACCGAACATGTATTAGGCCTACTGTGACTATGGTGACTAAAAGACCACATATACCTTCAGCTATTTACATTAACTATGTCATTGATTGCAACCCAATGACCGTGTAATTCAACTTTCTTTATTTTGACTATGATGACTGATGATATCATCTCTTCTGACACCAATATTTCTAGAATTTGCTGGTACCAAATATATATTAGGCCTGCTGTGACTATGGTGAATAAAAGATCACTTGCCTTCAGCTATTTACATTAACTATGTCATTGATTGCAACCCAAATGACCATGTAATTCAACTTTCTTTATTGTGACTATGATAACTGATGATGTCATAATTTTTGACACCCAAATTTTTAGAATTGTGCTGGGACCAAATCTATATTAGGCCTACTGTGACTATGGTGACTAAAAGACCACTTGCCTTCAGCTACTTACATAAACTATGTCATTAATTGCAACCCAACTGACCATGTAATTCAGCTTTATTTATTGTGACTATGATGACTGATAATATCATCTCTTCTGTCACAAATATTTTCAAAATTTTGCTGGTACTGAACAAATATTAGGCCTACTGTGACTATGGTGACTAAAAGGTCACTTGCCTTCAGCTACTTACATTAACTATGTCATTGATTGCAACCCAACTGACCATGTAATTCAGCTTTCTTTATTGTGACATGATGACTGATGATATCATCTCTTCTGACACCCATATTTTCAGAATTTTGCTGGTACCAAATATATATTAGCCTACTGTGACTGTGGTGACTAAAAGACCACTTGACTTCAGCTACTTACATTAACTATGTTATTGATTGCAACCCAACTAACCATGTAATTCAACTTTCTTTATTGAGACATGATGACTGATGATATCATCTCTTCTGACACCCATATTTCTAGAATTTTGCTGGTACTGAACATGTATTAGGCCTGCTGTGACTTTGGTGACTAAAAGACCACTTGCCTTTAGCTGTTTACATTAATTATGTCATTGATTGCAACCCAACTATCAACTTTCTTTATTGTGACATGATGACTGATGATATCATCTCTTCTGACACCCATATTTCTAGAATTGTGCTGGTACTGAACATGTATTAGGCCTGCTGTGATTATGGTGACTAAAAGACCACTTGCCTTCAGCTATTTGCATTATCTATGTCATTGATTGCAACCCAACTGATCGTGTAATTCCACTTTCTTTATTGTGACTATGATGACTGATGATATCATCTCTTCTGACACCCATATTTCTAGAATTTGCTGGTACTGAACATGAATTAGGCCTGCTGTGACTATGGTGACTAAAAGGCCACTTGCCTTCAGCTACTTACATTAACTATGTCATTGATTGCAACCCAACTAACGATGTAATTCCACTTTCTTTATTGAGACATGATGACTGATAATATCATCTCTTCTGACACCCATATTTCTAGAGTTTTGCTGGTACTGAACATGAATTAGGCCTGCTGTGACTATGTTGACTAAAAGACCACTTGCCTTCAGCTACTTACATTAACTATGTCATTGATTGCAACCCAACTGACCATGTAATTCAGCTTTCTTTATTGTGACATGATGACTGATGATATCATCTCTTCTGACTCCCATATTTCTAGAATTTTGCTGGTACTGAACATGTATCAGGCCTACTGTGACTATGGTGACTAAAAGACCACTTGCCTTCAGCTGTTCACATTAATTATGTCATTGATTGCAACCCAACTAACCATGTTATTCAACTTTCTTTATTGAGACATGATGACTGATGATATCATCTCTTCTGACACCCATATTTCTAGAATTGTGCTGGTACTGAACATGTATTAGGCCTGCTGTGACTTTGGTGACTAAAAGACCACTTGCCTTCAGCTGTTTACATTAATTATGTCATTGATTGCAACCCAACTATCAACTTTCTTTATTGAGACATGATGAATGATGATATCATCTCTTCTGACACCCATATTTCTAGAATTGTGCTGGTACTGAACATGTATTAGGCCTACTGTGACTATTTTGACTAAAAGACCACTTGCCTTCAGCTATTTACATTATCTAGGTCATTGATTGCAACCCAACTGACCATGTAATTCAACTTCTTTATTGTGACTATGATGACTGATGATATCATCTCTTTGACACCCATATTATCGGAATTTTGCTGGTACCAAACATATATTACATATATTATGCCTACTGTGACTATGGTGACTAAAAGACCACTTGCCTTCAGCTGTCAACATTAACTGTGTCATTGATTGCAACCCAACTGACCATATAATTCAACTTTCTTTATTGTGACTATGATAACTTATATTTGTTCCTTTGTGACACCAAAATTTTCGAATTATGCTCGAACCCTTGTCATGTGATTTTTATTCTTGTGACTATGATGACTAAAAAATTACTTGTCTTTCGCTATTTAAATTGACTATGTGATTGATTGCGACCAAAGAAACCATGTAATGCAACTTTCTTTAGTGCGACTACTAATAATTTCTTCCTTTTTGACACCAAAATTTTCAATTATACTTGAGCCAAACATACACCCCTACAGACCTTGTAATGTGATATATTCTTTCCTGTGACTATGGTGACTGAAAATGAAGGATGCACAGATATCCGGCAAGGTATCTGGTATCGGGTTAGATATTGGAATTTGCAGTATATCCGGTATCTGGCATAATTAGGGTGTCAGAACCGAATATCTATGCTCAAAAATAAGTGAAAAGCTAAAAAAACTTAAATAACGAGACAAAAACATGATGTAACCATCTGCAAAATTTAAATTCAGTTACAGAACATATCGAAAAGATTCAATCAGTGGAACAGTCCCCCGCCGGACATGATATCTCTTGGCTCTCAGAAAAAATATTTATCATTAACTTCGAATGCTGAAAAACATCCTTTTTCAAATTTTTACTATCCGGTTCCAACTACCTGGTATCTGACATTTGGTGTTATTCAGTATCCGGTATGGATCCGGCTATTTTCACTTTCCGTGCTTCATTACTAAAAATAACCTGCTTTTCGATTTGAAAGAAGTATGTGACTAATTCCATATGGCAGACCATCTGATTTTGCTGTGACTATGATGATTGAATAATTCCTTCCTTTCAAACACCAACATTTTCAAAATAAACTGGAGCCAAACATACACTCCTCAAGCCTTGTAATGTGATTTTCGTTCCTGTGACACCAACATTTTAGAATTTTACATTACCAAACATACGTTACTGTGTATTGTGTGACATACACCCCTTGTAATGTGATATTCTTTTCTGTGACTATGGTGACTAAAAATAACTTGCCTTTCGCTATTATAACAGATCTCGTATAGGTGTGCCATGTTCTTTTCAACTGCCACAGTGCTCTTGTGATGTCAGTATCAGCATAATGATTTCACAGTTGGTATATTCGCAGTTTCAGCTGTGTCACTTGGAAGCCATACTGATCACACCATTACAAATCCACAATAAGCTGTTAGATTGTTGCTCAACATTGATTATTCAGTTTGATGTTTTGAATAAATCCAAAAGTTACAATATCCAGCCCCATGGATTTTGTGTATAACTGCTATCAGTTTTAGCACTTTTACAACAATACAAATTCATTCACTCTCACGTTCATTTGTTGGTCTGAGAGGTTATCATGTGCTGCTCTGTCTTGGCAAAAATAATATACTCAGGAACAATTCAGAATTTAAGACCTGGGGGGGGGGGAGTTTTGGTTGGGGGCATCCTTATAACTGATTTCCAATAGGCTAATGTTTGATTATCGAATTCTTTGCCTCCTTCTCTGGCCTTTTCCCAAATTTTTAGGGAGCAACTACCCCCTCCCTCATCCTCTGGTATGCCCATGCAACACCGCCACGTTCACTTCCAGAATATCTCCCCATCATCCCCATTCCAGTCATCAATTCTGAACAGTTTCTTTGGCGCAGATCTCACCTAAAAGGCTGAAAAGCCACAAGGTGCTGCCCTCAAGGAGAAATTTCGCAACAGGACACCATGAATGCCCATGATGGATCAAGCAAGTGGCCCAAACATATCAATTCCACCTGCTCCCACTGAATCAAACAACCATACCAATGAATGCAGACACATCAATTGTTATTCACACCTGTCTACAAGTTGACCGCCATTTACTGCCACCTAGGGTGCAAAATTCGCGAGCTCCTGTGAGCGGTCAACAGAATTTGGATCAGTGGAAGAAACCAGGACAGTGTGGAAGAAACCAGGACAGTTCCTTAATTTAGTGATGGTCTAGTTTATTTCCAAAAACTCTGCAAGTGTCTAATCTGACTTTGGTTAGCTTTAATTTTAAGCAAACAGCTTGTAAATACCAGAATAAGTTGGAACTATTTTCTATCATGGAGGATGTATACATTGTAGTTCACATATATTGCCAGTATAGAGGGGGCCACTTGTGGCATGGACAAGACATTTTGCTGAGAGTAACACAGCTTTTATGAAATTGTGAATTATATTGTTGTCCAAGTTCATAAATCTCCATAAAGTTATAGAATAAATACAATTGAGCCTTTTTGATATCACAAAGCAAAAACATCGGCTTTGTATGGACATGTGAATAAGTGAGAATGCATTATTTTTGGACCCTTTTTTGACTACAATTTAACATGCACTAAATGGCATAAGTAGATTGAATACCATTTAACTTCTGATGAATAAAATCATCCTTTTCACAGGCAAAGTGTATGCTAAAGTTTCAAAACTTTCTCTTTGTCTCATGATTTCCAAACATTTTCATTCAAAGCAGTGGACTGGATATTTGCCAGCAACCATGCTTTGTGAAAGTAGTTTGGCGTAGTAATATGGACAGCTGTTGTTCAACCTGATCTGGTGATCTGTCTAAAAAAGATCAAATTATTGTTGACCCAATTCGATTTTCCAGGGACTGTCAGCATTCTGCTGCCACTTGACAGTCCCGAACAGAGACAGAGTGATGTCAGTATTGCAATACTGACATCATCTGTGCACATATTCACATGGAACATGGAACACTTATACGAGATCTGTAATAACATGACCTATGTGATTAATTGCAACCAAACAGACCATGTTATGCAACTATTGTTATTGTGACTATGAATAAACTATTGAATTTCCTTTCGATACAGAAAAGCATATGGACTAATTCCAAATTGAATATGACTAAGTAATACCTCATCCTTGACACTTCTACTGGTGCCAGACATAAAATTCTACAGACTTAGTCTATGGTGACTGAATAATGTCTTGCCTTCCAATATTGATATAATTATAAAGTATCTGACTGACTCCCAACAGGTAGACAATATAATAAAAACTTCACTTGCTGTTTCTGTAGCAACTAATTATGCCTTCCCTTCTGACACCTAAATTTTATAATTATACTGTTGCCAAACATACACTCCTGCAGACCTTGTAATTTGACATTCATTACTGTGACTATGGTGACTACATGATGACTTGTCTAGATACTGAAATGAAGTATGTGACTAATTCCAATCTAACTGACCATCTTATACAACTTTATTTGCTGTGTCTATGATAATTGAATAATACTGTGTATTCTGACAGTTAATCTTATAATTTTGCTGGTTCCAAACATACAATTCTACAGGTTTTTCAATGACATTCATTGATGTGACCCTGGTGACTAAAAAATGATCTGCCTTTCAAAATTTATGTTATGTACATGTGAATGATTCCAACCCAACATATCATGTAATGCAACTTTCTTTATTGCGACAAAGGCAACTTACAATGCCTTTCCCTCTGACAACCATTTTTTAGAATTTATTTGTGCAAAAGATACACTCCTACAGACTTTGTTATAGCACATTCGTTGATGTGACTATGGCAATGTCTTGCCTTGTGCCAGTGTTATCGAGAGTAGGCCTATATTGTTTCAGCATTTTTCTTGGATGTGTATGCACGCTTCCGGATCAGAATGTACTTCCCCCCCCCCAAGGATTCTGGTCAGCCTACATAGCGGCCCTGGAGTGTGACTATTTCCAAATTCATCAAGTAACATGATAAAGTAATGTCTTGCCATCTGAAACTCAAGTTTGGGACACTACAGTATAAGATGGACAGGTACCAAGGCTAATATGCTGTCAACTTTACATTGTATAATAAAGAAAATTAAGAAAGAAATATTCCTGAAAAATAACCATGATGGACTATGAACTCGTCACTATCTCACCTATACTGGCTGATGGTCATATTCCTAAAGGAAACTGTTGTGACTGTTCATGCAGCACATTTTAGTCAAAATGATACTTAAGTGACTGTCTTAAGTGACTGTTGTGATGGTTTTTTAGCGCGACTGTTGTGACTATTGCGTGACCAATTTACTAATTTTTCAGTGATTTTTCATGAAAAATCCTTTGACCTGTTGACCCCAAAATGACTTTTTCAATAACAGGGACCACTTGGACGAAACATTTGCCGTATCCAATTATCAGAATTCTGAGATTCACTTTTTTGCTCCTGGGGATTTTTGGTCCCACTTATCAAATAATGTAAGTCACATTTTGGGCCAAATTGAGTTAAGGTCAAAATAAGAATTCTGAGACATGTTTCTATATATTCATTAAGTTTAGATTTTCTAGAAGTGGCCCATTACCTCAGAATGACCGCGCAAAGCCCAGTAAGTCTATCTCTTACTGCACAGACTGAAATTTAAAAGTCAATTTTCTCAGAATGTCCTAAATGTGACTTACTAGGTTTTCCCTTTGGACGCTAGTATTGCAGGAGCCATTTTCTGGAAGCTTCTGACCATAAAAGAGGTTGCACTATTTCAACAATCACTTTGAAACTTAGCATACAGTATCAAGATAATTTTATCTTCCATCAACCTTTGGTAAACTTCTCTGACAATAAATTTTTATTTTCTAAACTAAAATGTACCCTTTTCCCGCGAATTTTTAATGTTCTGCTTGAGTGGCAGCAACAGCCAAGTGCCAGCCATGCAGTGGGATTGTTTGCAAATTCATTAAAAAGCTTAAAACTATAAAAGAAGAGAAGGAAGGAAGGAAGGAAGGAAGATATATACATAGACAAATATAAATGGCTAGATGGATAGATGAATAGATGGGCAGACAGGTAGATAGTCTATCTACTAGCAGCTGTTAAAGTGCTTGCATGTTATTTTCTGGCTTGTCACCAGTATACATCTACTTCTGGTTTTTATAGAAAACCCATTTGATGCGGATGTTTAAATAACCACCATCTTAAAATCCCCTTTGGAATAATATAAAACCTTGGATGGTTTATCAACAAATCTATGATATACCATATTCATCTTTGGTTTTTATAGAAACCAAGTGAAGTAAAGAAATTGTGGAATTTCAGCAGTGGTTATTTTTCATCTTTTAAACAAACTCTGGGTTTAATTAACTGCTGTTCTCGTGTGTGATTGTCGGTAAAGTGTTTCTTACCTGTTATTTGCCATTTTGTGCTATTTCCAGCTGATTTTAGTGCAAAACTTTGCAATTTTTCTACCTGCTATTTTCAACAGCGTTTCTGGCTCCAATACACATTGTTTTGACCTCGATTTTCGCTCATTTTACCTTCGTTTTTGCACCTGAAAAGCTATCTAATAATCATTTTTTGTCTCTTCAGCACTCAGTTATCATTCCAGACACTTTCATCAACACTTGAAAGCATTAGATATTGGGAATTTCAGTTTAAAGAGCTCAACACTGCCAATACACATCCTTTGAAGATCTCAACACTGGCAATACACATCCAAGAACTCAACTCACCACCAGCCCTTGCCCAGCCTAACAAACATCATAACTTATTGTCAACAACAATAATTTATATTTATCTGCTATAATTTGTATATTAATTTGCTGTACTTGTTAATACTATCTGTATGATTATTACATTTTAGAAAAAAAATTTAGTTGAGAAAAAAAAAATTAAAATTATATATTTCTCACTATAAATATATCTTGTATTGTTATAACAATCATACTAACTTGCCTTTGTTGCCTGTACGTAAAACTGATCCAACTTCCCTAAGCATCAGTCATAAATTGATTGATCCTCAACTCTTAACTAACTCTTTTGGTCAATCACTAATTGATTGATCCTTGATTCTAACTTATGCCTTTGGTCAGTCACTAATTGATTGATCCTTGAATCTAACTTACTCCTTTGGTCGGTCACTAATTGATTGATCCTTGATTCCAACTTATGCCTTTGGTCAGTCACTAATTGATTGATCCTTGAATCTAACTTACTTCTTTGGTCGGTCACTAATTGATTGATCCTTGATTCTAACTTACTCAGTTGGTCAGTCACGAATTGATTGATCCTTGTTTCTAACGTACTCCTTTGATCGGTCAGAATTGATTGGCCCTCAATTCTAACTCCCAGCCAACCTGCCTACAAACTAACTTGCTTGTGTTGCCTGTACGTAGCACTTGCGAACTGAGTCAACTTGCCTGACAAACTTGCCTAACAAATTAACTTGCTTGTGTTGCCTGTACGTAGCACTTGCGAACTGAGCCAACTTGCCTGACAAACTTGCCTAACAAATTAACTTGCTTGTGTTGCCTGTACGTAGCACTTGCGAACTGAGCCAACTTGCCTGACAAACTTGCCTAACAAATTAACTTGCTTGTGTTGCCTGTTCGTAGCACTTGCGGACTGAGCCATCTTGTCAGACAAACTTGCCTAACAAATTAACTTGCTTGTGTTGCCTGTACGTAGCACTTGCGAACTGAGCCAACTTGCCTAACAAACTAACTAGCTTGTGTTGCCAATACGTAGCACTTGCAAACAGAGCTAACTTGCCTGACAAACTTGCCAAACAAACTAACCAGCTTGTGTTGCCGGTACGTAGCACTTGCGAACCAACCAAAAACTTGCCGAACAAACTAACTAGCTTGTGTTGCCTATACGTAGCACTTGCAAACTGAGCCCACTTGCAAACTGAGCCAACTTGCCTGACAAACTTGCCAAACAAACTAACCAGCTTGTGTTGCCTGCACGTAGCACTTGCGAACTGAGCGATCTTGCCTGACAAACTTGCCAGACAAACTAACCAGCTTGTGTTGCCTGTACGTAGCACTTGCGAACTGAGCCATCTTGCCTGACTATAACTTGCAACTAACTTGCCTGTGTTGCCTGTATATTTAGCACTTGCGAACCAGCCAATATCTTGCTTAGCATACTAACTTGCTTGTGTTGCCATTCCGTGGCACTTGCAAACCGAGCCATCTTGCCAAAAAATCTTACCTTAATAACTTGCTTGTGTTGCCTGTTCGTAACACTTGCTAAATGAGTTAACTCAACAGTAAATCTTGCCCAACAGACTAACTTGCTTGTGTTGCCGATACGTTGCACTTGCAAACCGAACGTGCCTTCAACTTGCCTATCAAATTAACTTGATTGTGTTGCCTGAACGTAGCACTAGTGGACTGAGCTAACTGTCCTGACAAACTATAGCATCTCTGAATTAAATTAATTTGCCTAATAAACCAAGTTGTTTGTGTTGCCTATATGCAGCACTTGCACACAGTTTCCCACAGATATTGAATACTGACAGCTCAAGTATGTCCCAACCAGTCAAGCTGTACTCTGATGTGGTCTAAAGGATGGGAAAAATTGGACTCGGTTCCAGTCAAACAATAAAACGAAAAGTCAGAACAACTACTGGTCATACATATATGACAAACCAAAGAAATAGATTTAATGATTTTGCAGAAGCTGACACTCAACATGGCTCGGACAATCCGAGGGAGTCTCACACACTGAAAGCACGCATATGGAATGCTCAAAGCATACGACAAAAAACACAGATTGTGAAGGACTTCAGAGATGAATTTGATCTTGACATCTTTCTTTTCACTGAAACCTGGCTAAAAGCAGATGACAGAGTTGAAATCGGTGAGCTGGAAAGAAATGGAGAATGTTTTTACTTGGGTTCATCTCTTGAGAATAGACCTGCAGGTGGAGTGGGATGCATTGTAAAAACTGGCATTAGAGCAATGAAAAAGGAAAGCATGAAAACAAAGACTTTTGAGCACATAGAAATTCAGTTGCAATTAAATGGAAGAATTGTCACAATTCTTGTGGTGTACAGACCAGAACCCTCCAAAAAGAACAAATACAGTTTATCAGAATTCTTTAATGAATTCACAAACTTCTTATCTCACTATCAGACTTATCACAATGAAACTATAGTAGTTGGAGACTTCAACTTTCATGTGAATAAACCAGATGATGCCAAAGTTATCCAATTTAACAACATTCTTGAAATGTTTGACCTTGTTCAGCATGTATCTTCACCAACACATAAAGATGGAAACACTCTTGATTGGGTAATAACCAATAAAACAACAACTCTCAGAGACTGTGCAGTTAATGATCTGCTGTCAGACCATAACTGTATCCTCTTTAATATTGACATGAACAAAGGGAAGAATCCACAGACGAAAATTGCCTTCAGAAAGACCCGCAGCATAAATATAGCCAAATTTAAGAAAGACATTGAACAGCATCTGTCACAAAATGTACAGCACCGTAATCGATCAGTCTACTTGAACAAACTTGTGGCACTCTACAAATCAACTGAAAAGATTTTTGACAACCACGCCCCTGTTAAGACTAAATTTGTGACAGTGCGCAATCCTAACCTGTTCACAAATCAAGAAATAAAGCCACTTAAAAAGGAAAAGAGAAAAGCAGAAAAATTGTGGAGAAGAACTGGTCTAGAAAAAGACTGGAATATGTTCAAAGAAAAACGAAATGCTCTCAATGAAAAGCTTAATCAGCTCAAATCAGACGATCTCAGGTGTAAAATTCAAGCCACAAAGGGAAATTCTAAGGTGATGTTCAAACTTCTAAATTGTCATCTCAACAGAAAACAAGATCTACCTCTTCCCCATCACACAAATGAAACAGAACTAGCGAATGAGTTTAACAACTTCTTTGATGAAAAAATCAAAATCATCAGATCTAAATTAGATTCAGGAATGAAGATCACAGCTGATACCTCTCAAACCAACCACATCAACAATTTACATCAGTTTAAGGCTCTATCAGAACAAGAAGTTAAGAAACTTATCACTGAAATGCCTGTCAAACACTGCCAACTTGATCCAATGCCAACATGGCTACTGCTTGAATGTGTTGATGAATTTCTGCCAATCATAACCAAAATTGTTAATATGTCATTAAAGCTTGGAGAAATGCCCCTTGAACTGAAGCATGCACTTGTCAAACCACTTTAGAAGAAAGAGGGCCTTGAATTGATCAAAAGGAATTATCGGCCCGTCTCTAGCCTTTCTTTTCTGAGTAAAATTATTGAGAGTGCTGTAATCAGACAGTAATTTGATCACGTTAGTCAAAACTATCTTAAGGATGAAAAACAATCAGCCTACAAGCAATTTCATAGCACAGAAACCCTCTTAACAAAAATCCATAATGATATTATGCTTAATCTAAGCAATGGCGAGGTGACAATGCTTGTACTGTTAGACCTGTCTGCTGCATTCGACACAATTGACCATGGCATCTTGCTACAAAGACTGCGTAACAGGTATGGTGTGCAAAGTGCAGCCTTAAGATGGTTCAAATCTTACATTTCTGAAAGATCACAGTCTGTGATAATAAATGATAAAACATCAAGCAAACTTCCACTCAATTTTGGAGTTCCTCAAGGTTCCAAACTTGGACCAATCTTGTTTAACTCTTTTGTTGCCCCAGTCAGTGAAGTGGCACGAAGAAATCAAGTTCATGATCAGATGTATGCTGATGATGAGCAACTTATCCTATCATTTAAACCAACCATTTTGGGTGAAAAACATGCTAAACAGAAAATGGAAAATTGAATTGTTGAAATCAGAAATTTCTTGCATGACAACAAGCTGTGCAATAATGGAGATAAAACTGAACTTCTTCTAATCGGAGCACCAAACCAACTGAAGAAACTTCATATGACATCTATCAATGTAGACAATTAATGTTGAAATCAAAACTGCCAACCATGTCTGCTACTTAGGAGTGCTCTTTGAAAAAAATATGACCATAGAGAAGCAGATCAACAAAATGTGTCGTAACGCATATTTCAATTTGAGAAACCTGTCGAAATTCCGTAAAAATCTGGACAAGGAAATAGTTAAAACTGCTGTCAATGCACTTCTCACCCGACATTTGGACTACGGAAATGGGCTGTTGTATGGCACTTCTACCCGATTGCTAAATAAACTTCAGGTTGCTCAAAACTCGGCCGTTCGATTAATTGAGAGATTGAAAAAACATGACAGTGTCAGCCATAGTAGGAAGCAACTGCACTGGTTACCAATCACAGCAAGAATTCAGTTCAAATTGATGACAACTACATGGAAGGCAATGAACAATCAGGCACCACAATACATCCAAGAACTTCTTCAAGTCAAATCTCAACAGGAACATAACCTGAGAAGCAACCACAAGCTGCTGTTAGCAGAACCTGCTCCATGCAACAAAAATAAGTTTGCAGATCGGGCATTTTCCTATGCAGCACCAAAACTCTGGAACAATTTGTCTGAAAAAGTAAGAACTGCTCAAACATTAGAAAGCTTCAAGAAGAATCTAAAAACCCATTTGTTTCAGAATTCGTATAAGCGATTTGATCTGAAAAAGCGCTGACGAGCAGTTTACTGAAATTAGGGCTATATAAATCCATATTATTATTATTATTATTATTAAGATCCTCCCTTTTTAGGTTTCACACAAAATCCATATCTGGATTTATATTATTCCATCATGGAGTATATATTTTAAACTAAAATGGGTTTTTCAAGTAATCAATTGAATATTTTCATCATTCCCATAGGGATTTCATAACCATATCCAGAATTTAAACAAAAGTTAACTGGTTTGCTGGATAATCATGATAAGATTTCCAAATGTCCATGTATGACTTTTTATCCCACGATTGGTGTTTTGTAAGGAGAAAAAAAATTCTGGTTAATTGAGAAATTTCATCTTTCCTTTTTTTTCATTTTGACCACACAGGGAGAAAATACTTCTAAACAGAGAAAAAAATTATTTCACATATATCTATTTATAAAACTTTCAAAATACAAGAACAAAATAAAATAAACATGCATAAAAAAATATATAAGACAAGCGTGGGAATCCATGAAACATAAACACCAGGAAAGTCCAAACCACACAAAAATCAGTGCAATACACAGTATTTTCATATTTAAATATAACTTTTGTAAAAACACAAAAATGAATAAAAAATAATATAATCATATTCATTCATTGCAGTGCATGACTGATAGTATATACAATACAATACAATGTTTAGATGCAACCGCCCAGGTATGTTATTGTTGATGTAATAGTCCATGAATCCATGAAGAATACAAAGTAATAGTCCATAAATGTGAAAATGTCCTTCTAAATGTTGGTGAACACTGGATGTCATACACACGGTAACAAGCACTAATGCAAGAAAGAACCAGGCCAAAGGTCAACACTGTCATCCTCTGCAATGCTGCTGGCAGCAGATGTGTGCCCAATGGACTTTGAGATGGACCAAAATTCTTCAAGGTTCGCAGTTGAGCACTTGGCTTCCTGAAAAGACAAGCAATCACCTTGTCACTGTTCAAAAGGCCTAGTTAAAAAATAATGAAGCCAAAGTGCAACATGACCATCAAAATTTTTAAAATGTTTATATGTATCAAATGACCACATAATAATTATTGTAGCAAACATATCTAAGTTCTAGAAATTGTATTTATATTAACATTTTTCTGTGATTTGTGGAAATAATTGATAAAAGCCGAATATTACCAAATTTCATTTATTTTATTTCCATGGCATTAAGAGAAAAGTAGACGAAATGGTAACGCATCTCCAAATTAAATCTAATTTCTTCATTGGATGACAAAACTCATATATTTAAGGGCTATGTTGAAAAACAGTCTGCAAAACTGAACATAATACCCTTGTAAAATTTTTTCCAAATAAAAAAATATATATGTATATACTTTTAAGTCTCCATAGCTGTTTTTTAGTCCATTTTTCCAGACAAAAAGCCGATTTCGGGTAATGGCGTGACACGAAAGTAAAAAAAAACAAAAATTTCTGGTTTTGACCCATATGGATTTTATATGCAAACTTTTGATAATTAAACATTGAAACATACTCCAACTACCGAAATTCACAATATAGTTGCTGCTATTGATGTGTTCTGCGTATTAGCCAGCCACTTAACCACCAACTGAGACTGACATAAGATTATGTAACAGTTACACAATGTAGAGACACAAACAGTCAAGCCTGATATCCACTGAAGTTTTTACCCCAATGATCTTGACTTCTGTCATTGAAAGGATTAACAGAGCAGACAATTACCCTCTGACATAACATTACTTTGTCAAGACTTCTCCAGTTTTCCATTCAACAAAATCCAGTGTGTCTGATTCATTCACTTTTAATTTTCAGGCAAATAATTAAATAAAAGGGGCTGACATTACTTTATCTTCTAAAATACATCACTGAGTTTAGATATTAGCATAAAGTTATAATAATTGGGAGTTAAAGATTTAGTGTCAGCATTTTAAAATATTAACAAACAAATGCATGTCTTTGAAAATACTCAATTAATGCTTTGAAAGTCCACATATAAATGAAATGTATATATTTCCTATTCATAATATTGATGAGGAGTGGTACAGAAAGTCAAATTTAGACATTATTGTGGAAAATTTGATTGACCAGGGCCAAATATTTACTGATATATGATTATCTGAAAATCCTTAATTTTTATCTAATTTTGTTAATATTGACCTCTGCTGTGAATTAAAATGTTCAAATTGTTCAAAATTAGCATGATGATGATGTGAAACATGTCAGGTTTATTTCGAAAAAAAATTTCAACGATTGGTATGACATCAGAAGGAAATGGAGAGTAAATAGATATTTTAAAATTTTCCGCATTTTAAATCATAAATTTCAATAGAAAAATTTGCAATAACTCATGCAATGGCTGTGAATATTAGTCCATAGTATGTCTAACTACAATCAGCTTGAAAGTTAAATAATTTACCCATTACTATGTTGGCTTTTCATGCAGAAATGTTGGAAAATTGGGATTTTTCCATTTTTGGGGTTTTTATAAAATTCATGAACCAACATTCCAACTGAGTTGAGATGTTTAAGCATCAATTAAAGAGGCATACGTTAGACACCAAATTGGAAAATTTCAAAGATTTAACTCCAAAATTGACTGAATCATACAGGTTTAAAATAATTGTATTTTTTTTTTTTTTTGGTAAATTGTCCTCCGTTCAACTTTCGCAGAGCATTTAGACTCACAAAAAAAAAACACATCTTGGGTATTTAATGCATACAATATGCAAATTTTAGTGTCAAAAGCACAGCAGCTTTTAGTTCTGTCCCAGAAACAAAAACAAAATGATTTTTCACATTTTTCAATGATTATGTGAAAAATATTTATGTCATGTGGATTAGACCTATAAAAGGCTCAACTTGGATAAAAGATACTACATATACCCAAAAATGATAAATGTACATGCCATAGTTTTGGCTTGACACCCAATACACAAATTTTTTCACTTTTTCAATAATAATTATTGTGAGAAAAGTATTAATCTCATGTGGATTAAACCCCTAAAAGGCATGAATAGGATAAAAGATACAATAACGTCCAAAAAAATAAAAAGTATGCATCCCATAGTTTTAGAAATACTACCAATACACAAGTGGGACGCCCGTTATCCGGACGCCCGCCGCCCCGCCCGCCCACCAGCCCACCTGCCAGCCCGACCACCCGCTCGCCGGACAAATTTTCCCAAAGTAACTACAATACCCGTCGGCAATGTATACATTGCCGAGGGTAAAAAGATGAGTAAAAAATCAAATCCTATGTCATACCACTGGCACAACTCACCCCGATCGAAATGGCAGAACTTACGCCAAATAGATTTTCTGGATAAAACTGGTTGTCAAAAATAAAGAAACAATGCGAGATGAAATCTAACAATACAAATTTCTAGATATACCTCCTAACTCCATCCTACCAGAGGGACATCATCTTAATACAAATGCCAAATGATTGAAAAAGAAGAATGACAGACCTCAGCACTTCAAGTTTTCAGCTACTAAATTGAATTTATGAGTGTAGCTTTTCATACCATTATATTTGGTAGTTTTTTTCTTGGTGCCTAATGAGGTAGACCAAGTGGGAATATATGGGTGGCATTGCCTTCCTTACCCAGTTCTTCATTTCATCCCAACAGTGTGTGGCACAACTTACCCCGTGGCACAACATACCCCGGTCTCCCCTAAGCATCAAATTTGACTTAATTTTTGGAAGTCAACCTTTTAATCCTAATAGCTCATTAACGTCAACACAGGCAAATAAAAATACTTGATTTGATGGATTTATGGCCTATCTCAAAAATAATGAAGCCACACAGCTGGTTTTCATTGAGGGTCACAAATTTTGATAACGGCTGTATGCAACAACTTCATATTGTTACAGTCTTGCCTTAAATACATTCTCATGCCAAAATCATGGAAATTCTTCAAAAGGTTATTGAGATAGAGATGAAAGTATATCGGAAAACATGCATTTTTTCACTTATTTAGCGTGACATAATCTTTTTATCCTGATGAATTCTTTCAGTTTTACAAAGTTTGACAAGTTTCATTGCTATTTCCTTATACTTTTTGGAATCTCCACATCTCCTGGATTCATAAATCCATTGAAACAAGCACTACTATCCACTTTTCGACATGAGTTATTTGTGTTCAACGGTTGACTTTGTAAAATTGAGTCAAGTTTGAATGTTCCTGGTCTAAAATGCTCTAATTTCCCTTTAACATATTTCAGTTGAATCTTTTTGCCATTGAGATCTTATATTACATCTACTTAGTTGTTTTGGAGCTTTTTATGATTGTTGAAAATCTGGTTCATGGAAAAATTCCAATGAATAGCTGGAAAGGTGAATGTGTCACACGTGTAACGCCGAGAGTACTTTCAAGTGCTACAGAGCCATGAAAGCTCTGTTTTTTTTCATCTGGATTGGCTCAAAATATAGTAAATCTATGAAGCTTTATTACTCTACGAACTAATCCAAGTTTTTGACAGGTTTCTGGTGATAAAATTCAAAAGTTATGTTCGTCGTCGCTCTGAAAAATTTTGATCATATTCAATTTTTTTTTCTTACAAACAGTACAGCGATCATTCTAATGTTACGTTACTTGGAGTGAAAATTAACATATAATTTCAGTAGTTGGAGTATGTTTCATTACCTAATTACAAAAATTAGAGCATTTATGGAGCATTCTTTAAAATTTTGGGCCAAATTGTCTAAAAAGGCAATAAACATTAACAAAATAGTTTTTATTTTGTAAATAGTTGTATTTGTCCCCAAGTTATGATCGATAATTCATATTAAATCGATTTGAGACAAAACCAGAACATTTTTTGAAGGATCATATCACACCAGTAGCCTACTTAAAATCAGTTTTTTGTGTCGAAAAAAGGGCCAAAAACCACACTTCTATCATCATTTGCTGAGCAGACATTCACTTCGATGGCACTTATTGATATAAATTTGAAGCCCACATACAGAGGCATAACATAAGGCAGTTAAACTCATTTTAAACGAAAAAATATGCTTCTTGGGTTAATATATGTAAGTATTAATAAGGAATTTTCGAATGACCATCACCCAGAAGACTTTTAGAAATGTGCCAGTTGTTGTCAAAGAAAGAGAATGGATTTAATTTTGAGACAAATTACCATTCAACCCAGTTACGTTTCACTGCCATGAAAAACAAACTATTAAAAATTCTGTAATATTCAACTGTTATCAATTATTTCCACTCATCAAAGCAACAAGGTAAATATAGTTTCTCGAACTTAAATATGTTCTCTACAACATGCTTAGGTCATTTCATGAAAAAATACATTTTAAAATTTTCATGGTCACGTCACACTTTGGCTTCATTATTTATGAAGCCTGAGGATGTAGAGATTCCCAAAAGTGTCGGGAAATTGCCCTAGAATATGTCTAAATTTGTATAACTGAAAGAATTCAAGTGATCAAAAATTTTATGTCACATTTTATTAGTGAAAAATGCTTGTTTTTCAATGTAATACAACTCCATCTCAATAACTATGAGATATAATGTCATGAAATTTTCGGGAAATTAGCACAAGAAGGTACTATAAGCAATGGTGTGCCATTAAGTTGTCACCTACAGCCATTCTCAAATTTTAAGACCCCTACAGAAAAATGCTGTGTGGCTTCGTTATCTTTTAACTATAGGCCATAAGTGCACAACCATAATATTATACTGTGTCTATTGCATTGGTTTCATTCACAGAGTTCCAAACATTACTTAATTCAGGCCACACACAGTAGTGGAAAGTCGCACTTTTAACTTGAAATTAAATACAAATTTATGGTATTTCTTGTGGCAGTCAATTCATTAGTTTTATTACAAGCACTAAATAAGCTAGGAAAGAGAGCTCAAATACAAAACAGCTGTTATTCGCTCATGATAATTTTGTGCATGCAATTGTGTGCATCTTTGCTATTGTTAGCCTACCTAAAAAAGCAAAACAAAGAATTTATGACTTGCGATTCCCTTCATTTAAGGATTAGGTGACAAATAACATAAAAACAGTGTAGGGGAGGCGGGGGTCAGAAGTCACAAAATTCAGAAAAAGCCCCAGAACAGAGCAAGTGTTGATTAGATCTGAATGACCTTTGGCACAATTATGCAGTATTTAGTTGACTATAGTTGTATCACATGATAGCTGCTGTGCTGAAAATAGGCTTTAGTCAGTTCACAATTATTTAAGGCAAAGTCCGATGTGACTTTTCACCCCATGTCAGGGTCAAAAAGTCACAACCATGGGGTAACAAGTCACATGCAATTGTTGTGAACATACAACACTATAATGAGGTAATATGCAGACCTAGACTTGATAGTCATCCTTGTGCATGAAATTTATAGTAAACCTTCCAAAGCTATCGGCATGCAATGACAATGCACCATCAGCAAAGCCGGCATCAGAAATTGCCCAAAGTTTGCGAAATTAAATTTTGCTGCAATGCTCTCTCATCAGTATTATTGATGATGGATGATGATAAGATTGTAAGCTAAAGGCTTCTAGTGTGGAATATTTTACTTTCCTTAGCACAGAATACTTACCGGTGCCCTATGGTAAAATATCACAGTGCTGGGGTGAAATGTCACAGTGTGACATTTCACCCCTCAGCTGCTTTTTAAATTCAACACGTGATCATGGCAACTTGGTGACCAAATGGCCAAAAATGGGTTCACTGCATGAAAGACAATTATCCAAAAGACCTTGAAACAGTTGCACAACTTCCTATGTCACGGTGACCAGACGTTAATAGAGGAAGTTCAGAATCAATAAACCTGTTTGGGACACCAAAAATGCGTGAGGTGGGTAAAAACCCACTTTGCACAATGAGTATAATTTTCATATTCCCTGCAGACCTTCTTCTCATAAAAGTGTCCCAAATTATGATTTAAGCTTAAGAATTAGGTCACTGCAAGTTGGTCAAAAAGGCCTGTGACTTTTTACCCCTGTGACTTTTCACCCCCTCTTCCCCTACAATTGAATCAATGACTGAAATATCACCTTAAATTCCAAATTTTCCTGTTAATAGTTTTAGTCTCACAAACGATATAGCGGGTTGCCTTGTTTGCCACTTCATTCCAAATCAAATTTTAAATGGTGACAAAATATGGCAAAGTTGAGACAGACCTCACATTGCCCTCTAAATTATTTGATCACCTAGGGGAGGCGGGGGTCAGAAGTCACAAAATTCAGAAAAAGCCCCAGAACAGAGCAAGTGTTGATTAGATCTGAATGACCTTTGGCACAATTATGCAGTATTTAGTTGACTATAGTTGTATCACATGATAGCTGCTGTGCTGAAAATAGGCTTTAGTCAGTTCACAATTATTTAAGGCAAAGTCCGATGTGACTTTTCACCCCATGTCAGGGTCAAAAAGTCACAACCATGGGGTAACAAGTCACATGCAATTGTTGTGAACATACAACACTATAATGAGGTAATATGCAGACCTAGACTTGATAGTCATCCTTGTGCATGAAATTTATAGTAAACCTTCCAAAGCTATCGGCATGCAATGACAATGCACCATCAGCAAAGCCGGCATCAGAAATTGCCCAAAGTTTGCGAAATTAAATTTTGCTGCAATGCTCTCTCATCAGTATTATTGATGATGGATGATGATAAGATTGTAAGCTAAAGGCTTCTAGTGTGGAATATTTTACTTTCCTTAGCACAGAATACTTACCGGTGCCCTATGGTAAAATATCACAGTGCTGGGGTGAAATGTCACAGTGTGACATTTCACCCCTCAGCTGCTTTTTAAATTCAACACGTGATCATGGCAACTTGGTGACCAAATGGCCAAAAATGGGTTCACTGCATGAAAGACAATTATCCAAAAGACCTTGAAACAGTTGCACAACTTCCTATGTCACGGTGACCAGACGTTAATAGAGGAAGTTCAGAATCAATAAACCTGTTTGGGACACCAAAAATGCGTGAGGTGGGTAAAAACCCACTTTGCACAATGAGTATAATTTTCATATTCCCTGCAGACCTTCTTCTCATAAAAGTGTCCCAAATTATGATTTAAGCTAAAGAATTAGGTCACTGCAAGTTGGTCAAAAAGGCCTGTGACTTTTTACCCCTGTGACTTTTCACCCCCTCTTCCCCTACATGTTAATTGCCATTTTAAATTGCGATCGGACATGACATTTTAGTGAAACTTTTGGTTGGCATAAAAAAAATTTGATTTAACTCTCAGCAAAAAATTCAGCTTCCTATATTTCTACCAATCTGTTCTTTCATAGGGGTAATTCCATGTCAATTCAACAAATGGCTCTTGATTCAGAATGCCTTGAAAATTAACAAGAGTCAGGGTATCTTACCAGAAAGAAAAAATCCCAA
Source organism: Platynereis dumerilii (assembly GCA_026936325.1). NCBI lineage: Eukaryota > Metazoa > Annelida > Polychaeta > Phyllodocida > Nereididae > Platynereis > Platynereis dumerilii. The sequence goes on from JAPTHN010000009.1 coordinate 36,650,150, forward strand.
GTCATACAGTCTCGGAAATTTCAAGACAAAATATGAATAAACTGCAATTTTCAGATTTTTTCTTGAAACTGTGAAATGGACACAAATGCACTGAGGTGGCAAAAACAAGGTGTTTTAATACTTGGCTACATTAAAAACATGTTTGCCTAATTGCAAGTCTCAAGGTTTTACACAGATTTCCCCGTGGCCTAGAGTTCCCCGTGGCCTAATGGTTACAGGTGTTTTCATTACCATGCGATTCTTGTCATTCACACTTGGCTGTGAGGAATCAATGCTAAACCTGCACATACTATGTTTGATAAATCAAATGTGTGACGTTCTGTTGTTTCTAAACCAATCAGATTCACTAAATATGTCATGTATTTGGTGGGTCTAGAACCTAAGAATCCCGTACTAATGAAATCACCTGTAAAGGCACTTGTTTGTGCTACCACTGGCTGTGAGGTCGTGGGTTCGACTCCCACTCCTGGAACTCAATTTGGTCCGAGCCCATGGGACATTAAATGGAGGCGGGTTGTATCCAGTGTTCTGTGCTGGGGCAACTGAAAGACCCTGGAAATCCCTGAATTAATAGGGTATGTACCAGACTCACAGTCTTCTCATCACTCATCATCGTACGGCGGTCACCAACACTGGAGAATGCTAAGGCATGGGAACCTTGGGCAATGTACCCCTTGTCTCTGCCCATGGGCGCCGTACTATGGCTGCCCTGAGCTGTATCATTGTGGAAGGCTCACCACGAATTTCGTGCCTGCATTGCAGTGCATGACCGATAGTATATACAATACAACAATACAATACAATACAAGATTGAGTTACACGCCTTCAAACTTCTGGGCTTACAAAAATTTGACAAACTTCACAAATTGTTCATGAAATTTTTTTCAGACAAAGATATCACTGTATCACTCAAAAGTTGTGCTTTCTGGAGAGAAACGTTGATTCTGGTAGATTGTGGACTGAATCAGTTGAGTGGGAACCTTTTCTGAAATTCGATGAAATGAAGCGGAATTATCCATAGTATTTCAATGGCTAAAGTAACATATGTTGTAATTTACTCTCAGCTTCCAAACGTTTTCATAAATAAATTTATCTCCTAAATTTTTACTGGAACAAACAGTGATCAATAGACTTCTGTCCAAATTGTTCCATTAAAGTCCTGTCATGTTCAATTTTGGACTGGCATTTGGTTAACTACAGAAGAAAGACAGTTTGTTGTTTTGTTTACTTCCGAAGAATAGAAATGTAAGCAGGAGAGCTCAATCAGACAAATTAAAAACCTAGGCTGCGTAGCAGCAAACCTTCAGCGAAAAAACAACATTTAAAAAGGACACCATTACAGCATAAAAGTGATGCGAACCAAATCGCATGTAGTATTTGCAATATTGGCCTGATCTTTGGTCTGATATTATCTATACGCCCCGCCATATGCCCGTCTGCATGCCAAGGTATGTTGAACGATGGAAAGCCCTTACTAGACCAATGTACATATAATATGGACCAGTGTCATGCATAAACAAGGAATAAGTTGTGAGGTATGGGTCAGAATAGTTGAAAAAGCATTAAAAATAATAATCAAGCAGACCAACAAAAGGCACTAAAATATTATAATATAGGTGATGCATATAAAATTTCATCTACATGCAATGTTGGCCATGTTTTGGCCTGGAAACAAAAAATAATAACTTTAATTTTTTTTTGTCAATATTTCAAGATGTATAGAATATCCATGAATCACACCCACAAAAGGCACAAATTAATCATAAAGGTGACATGTGTGACATATTTCATCCATGTACATGCAATTGTGGCCAAGTTTTGGCCCGAAATGCAAAAAAAAAATTTAATACATTTTTCTCAATATTCCAAAAAGTATGGAATATCAATCAATCAGACCATAAAAAGGCACAACTAGACTGTATAGGCTACATGTGTAAACAATTTCATCCATGTACAATTTGTACATGTATTAGGGGCTGAGTTCTAGCCCGGAAATGAAAAAAATGATTTTTTTATATTTTTCTCAATATTTGAAAAAGTACAAAACATCCATCCATGAGACCATCAAAAGGCACAATTAGACCATACAGGCTACATGTGTACCAAATTTCATCCATGTGCATGCAATAAGGACTGAGTCCTAGCCCGGAAATGCAAAAATAATTTTTTTATATTTTGCTCAATATTTCAAAAATTACAAAAGTTCCATCAATCAAACCATCAAAAGGCACAACTAGACCATATAGGCTACATATGTACCAAATATCATCCATATACATTCAATAAGGGCTGAGTACTGGCCCGGAAACTATCTATCCGCCCGACCGCCAGGAGTCCCGGACGCCCGCCCGGCGGAGGGAAAGCTTTTGACCAAAGTGATAACAATACCTTCTTCCAACTTCGTTCGCTGAAGGCAAAAAAGATATGCAGAACCCATCAACAAGCTGTTTAAGCACATGTACTGATACAATGTATTTAATTCCATAATTTCAGATGATATAATATTTCATTTTTCAATTGAGCCATGCATGAACGCCGGCCCATGAGAACGCCGATTGGTCACCCTAAGTTCGCATGAGACTATATGTGCAGTGATCAAATTTTCTTTTTTTATACCCTGCTGCAGCTGCCTGCACATTTTTTCAGGTAGCTGCATAATTTGTGAAATTCTGTAGCTTCTTATTGATTTCTACAGCTTCCTACAGAATTGCTACAGAACTGCAGAAAGAAATTATAGACTGGTAAGGGAGAGTAATTGTGATCGTTACTGATCCTTCCAAAGACATTGAAAAAACATGGTAGTGATCAAGCTGAACCTGAAAAATGTCGTTGACATTTCGTTTTGGTCAGCTGTGACGTCGTCGCAAACTCAATTGTTGTAAACACTTGAATAAACATAGGCTGCGTAGCAGGGTATAAAATAAGAAAATTTGATCACTGCACATACTGGCTCATGCGAACCAATCGGCGACCAATCGGCGTTTTCAAGTGCCAGGGTTCATGCATGTCTCAATTGAAAAGTGAAATATTATCATCTAAAATCATGGAATGAAATATCAGTACTACATGTGTCTAAACAGCTTGTTGATGGGCTTTTGCTTATCTTATGTTTTTTTATTGTGTCTGATTGAGCTCCACTGCTTACATTCCTATACTTCTGAAATAATAATGCAACAAACTGTCTTTCTTCAGTAGGTCAAAAATTGAACATGACAGAACTTTAGTTAAATAATTTGTACATAAGTATATTGATTTACCATCTGGTCCAGTAAACTTTGAGGAGATACACTTACTTATAAAGCCATTTGGAAGAAAATAACAAAATTTGTTTCTGGAGTCATTGAAAGACTATAGTATGAATAATTCCATGTCATTACATCAAATTTAAGAAAAATTTTCTACTATACTCATTCAGAATGTCTTGAAAATTTACCAGAATCAACGTTTCTCATCAGAAAGCACAAATCTCTGTGACACAGTGGTTTCTCAATTTTTGTAAAATATTTCCAGAAATTTGAAGGCACGTAACTCAGTGTAAAAACCTAGGGACCTACAATCAGGCAACACATGTTTTAATGTAGCCCAAGTGTTATATAACACATTGTTTCAGCCATCTCAGTGCATTTGCACCTATTTCATAGGTTGTCCAAAAAATCTGAAAATTGCAGTTCATTCACATTTCTGTCCTGAAATTTCTGAGACTATATTATTAGGAATTTGTGCCTTCTTGTTAGAAACCTTGATTCTTGTAAATTTTCAAGGCATTCTGAACCAGGGGCCATTTGTTGAATTGACACAGAATTACCCTATGAAAGAACAGATAGGATCAAATATAGGAAGCTGATTTCTTTGCAGAGAGTTAAATATAATTTTTTATGCCAACCAAAAGTTTCAGTTAATTTCATGTCCGATAACAATTTTAAATTGCTATTAACATATCAAATGATCAGATATTTGTAGAGGCAATGTGAGGTCTGTCTCAACTTGGCCAAATTTTGTCACAATTAAAATTGATTTGGAATGAAGTGGCCAACTAGGCATGGCTGTGGTTTGTGAGACTAAAATCTGCTGTCAAAACAAACTTTCAACAAATGCAGAAAAAAACCCACAATTTTGCATCAGATGAAGTTGTGTTGAGGGGTCTTAATTTTTTATATTATATTGAACCCTTTGGTCTGTTTAGCTTGCAATGTTGCCCTTCAGCAGATCAATAAGAAACAAAGTGGTTGGCTATATATTAGTCCATGAGCCAGACCAGATATTGGTACCACCTGTGGTGGCAAAATCTAACAGTGTTTTTCTGAAAGACATATGCCTATAGACTATAAAAAGTTGGGGCCCAAGATTGGCGCGGCAGCTTAGTGGTAGTAATCAGCCCTTAAACATGGGGATCTGCGTCGGATTCGAGCACATGAATTAGGGGTGGGGGAAACTAAAATTGCTATATCTCCTGAATCATTTGACCAATTTCAACAAATTACCCCTCAAAATGTCTGGAATTTTGAATTTTACAAATATAGGTCAATATATGACCAATATGCAAATTAGGTAGGTCGTCAGAGGTCAAAAGGTCACAAAAATTGACTATTGCTTAAAATCTGAACCATAGTCCTAATAAACACCACAGCTGCCAACCCAATGAGACTTGGTAGATTATGGAGGGATCATATTATAGATAACAAGTATGAAAGTCCATTTTAGGCCGACAAATGGATAATTCATGCATGTGTCAGCAGCGGCACATAATGAAATATGGTACATATTTGAAAATGACCGTTTTGAGGGTGGTGGAAACTAAAATTGCTGTACCTTCTGAACCAATGGTCCTATCCCCACAAATTACCCCTCAAAATGTTCGGACCTGTAAGTTCTCCGCATATAGGTCATTATAGGACCAATATGCAAATTAATTAGGTCATCAGAGGTCAAAAAATCACAAAAATTTACCGTTGCTTAAAATCTGAACCCTCATCCAAAAACAAACTCCTTAGCTGCCAAACTAATGGGACTTGTTAAGTCGTTTAGGGGTCAGATTATAGATAAACAGTGTCAAAGTAAATTCTATGTCTAAAATTGCAGAAATGATGTGTGTTTCAGCATTGGCACAAGACAAAATACGTCAGATATTTGGAAATGACCGTTTTTAAGGACGGGGGAAACTAAAATCACTATATCACCTGAACCAACAGTGCTATCCCAACATATTACCCCTTAAAATGTTCGGACTTGTGGGTTCTATAAATAAAGGTCATTATATGACCAATATGCAAATTAATTAGGTCATCAGAGGTCAAAAGGTCACAAAAATGACCACTGCCTAAAATCTGAACACCTCATCAAACAACAAACACCTTAGCTGCCAAACCCATTGGACTTGTTGAGTCATTTAGGGAAAAGATAATAGATAACAAGTTTGAAAGTCAATTTTATGTCTAAAAATGTGGAGTTTATGCATGTGTCAGCAGTGGGACATAACAAAGTATGGCAGGTATTTGAAAATGACAGTTTCAAGGGTGGGCGAAACTAAAATAATTGCAATATCTCCCGAACCAGTGGTCCAATGCCAACAGATTTCTGCTGCAGGTGTCTGGAATTAGGAGTTTTATACATGTTATTTGACCAACATGCAAATCAATTAGGTCATCAGAGACCAAAAGGTTGCAAAAATGTACCTTTGCTTAAAATATGAGCTCTCATAAAAAATTACACACCGCAATCAGTAAACCAATGGTACTTGATATGTCATGTATGGCTCAGATGATAGACAACAAGTGTCAAAGTCAATTTTATGCCTAAAATTGAGCTTTACAGGATATTTTCTTATACAACACTGAAAGATAAAAAATGTAGAGGATGTCACCAGGGACCAGGTGAGTATATCAATCAATGAGACTTCAATTTGAGTTTCCTTGCTTGGAGAAGATTCCATCACTTGAAAGTACCAGAAAATAATTCCTCTTTCCCACAGTCTCCTCGATCCGACTATTCTCAAATTCTCCAGCCACATTCTGAGATAGGATGGAGTGAAACACCTGTGGGGTGGATGTGAAAACTTCTGGGGTGCATCATAGGTGACATTTTAAAATTACATTAAATTTACATTAAACCAACATCAATTTAAACTCCATCTCTGCCATTGTGTATGATTTTTTTGATATTGTGCCCCATAGCTAATTGCAATTACAGTGCTAGCTGTCTTAATGGAGTTCTTATTAACTTCTTAATATGGGATAAGGTTGTGGTGAGGAGACTAAGGTAGTTGTGAGGAGATTTTGGGTGGAGAGGTGAAACGAGGGCAAAATAGGTCAAAAGAGCACTTCTGACTGAAAATGTTCTTACTGTATTTTGGGTTGTACTGTATATCATCGAGGATGATTGGAGCAAGCATGGAAGGTGGAGACATGGAAGGAGAAAGATACTTGGAGGGCAGGAGAACACCTACATATTGAGATGGAGGGAACAGGAGAAACAATTGAAGCATTGAGGCAAATAATGAGACTATGAAGGAGGAGGCTATGAAGGAGGAGACTATGAAGGAGGAGACTATAGAGGAGGAGACTATGAATGAGGCAATAATGACGGAGGAGACAATGATGGAGAAGACTATGAAGGAGGAGACTATGAAGGAGGGGACTATGAAGGAGGAGACTATGAATGAGGAGACAATGAAGGAGGAGACAATGATTGAGGAGACTATGAAGGAGGAGACTATGAAGTAGTCCAGAGACAAAGAAGGAGAAGGCAGAAAGAGAAGATTGAGGAAACTAGAAGGGATGATAATAACCAGAAGGAGGAAACTGGGAGGGGAGTATTGGTGGTGTGCTACCATATTTTTGGGAAAATAGTCACAGATTAGCCTAGAATGACCGTTTGATCCCAGTTCACTCAGTCTGTCTGGTTTTGAGTCCTCAAAAAAGCCAGAAGCGAAGAGGAGCAGTTTCCGGACATCTATACATCACAAATTTGATAGTCCTATTTTATATTTAGTTTACTATGTCTTGAAGCAACTCTTCATCTTATTGACAAAACATGCATTTCAATTGTTTGTGGCACATTCAGTCATTCACATGACATTGACATCATACTCAGGAAAACAAAAATCGCTAAACTGATCCCTGGTAACATTCTCTGTCAAGAATCATTCAGCCAAGCTTTTTAGTTTCATTGTTCTATATCTATCATTTGAAGAAATTTCCTGCAATGCAGTTACAGGGAGACTTATATTAATGCACCTATCATTTACACTCTATTTGGCAGTTTTGTGAGCCTTAAAACCGTCACTCGGCAGTTTTTTATACTTTGAAACTGTCACTTCTAAGTCTGTGTCATTTGTTCTGCACCACTACTGACAAAAAGTTCCGTACTTTTAGATAAAATATATAATTGGACGTGTTTAATCTTATATTATGATTCCTACATGTATTATATGAATTATAAAGTTCAGTTGGTAAATTTGGTATGGAGGATTAGTTTTTTTTTATTAAGATCAGATTTTAAGCAGGGGTAGATTTTTCTGGTGTTTTGTCCCTTGATGAACTCCTTAATTTGCATATTGAGCATGTGAGGACAAATATGTGTAGAACTTACAACTCAAAAAATGTTGAGTGCTAATTTGTAGGAATTGGACCATTTGTTCAGGAGATACAGCAATTTTAGTTTGCCCCCCCCTTGAAACTAATTTTCTGTCACATTTGATGATATGACACAGCTGACATATACATGAATTCTCCTTTTTCGGCATAAAATTTACTTTGACACTTGTTATCTATAATCTGACCCCTAAATGACTTAACAAGTCCCATTTGTTTGATAGCTAAGGTGTTTGTTTGAGGACTTATGGATTGATATAGTCACCTGGTCCCTGGTGACATCCTTTACATGTTATACATTTCGGTGTTGTAATTATAAGAAATATCCTGTAAAGTTCAATTTTAGGCATAAAATTGACTTTGACACTTGTTGTCTATCATCTTAGCCTTACATGACATACCAAGTACCATTGGTTTACCGGTTACGGTGTGTAATTTTTTCATGAGAGCTCATATTTTAAGCAGAGGTACATTTTTGCAACCTTTTTATCTCTGATGACCTAATTGATTTGCATGTTGGTCAAATAACATGTATAAAACTCCTAATTCCAGACACCTGCAGCAGAAATCTGTTGGCATTGGACCACTGGTTCGGGAGATATTGCAATTATTTTAGTTTCGCCCACCCTTGAAACTGTTTATGCCATATTTTGTTATGTCCCACTGCTGACACATACATAAACTCTGCATTTTAGACATAAAATTGACTTTCAAACTTGTTATCTAATATCTTTTCCCTAAATGACTCACCAAGTCCAATGGTTTGGCAGCTAAGGTGTTTGTTGTTTGATGAGGTGTTCAGATTTTAGGCAGTGGTCATTTTTGTGACCTTTTGACCTCTGATGACCTAATTAATTGGCATATTGGTCATATAATGACCTATATTTATAAAATCCACAATTCCATACATTTTATGGGGAAATATGTTGGGATAGAACAATTGGTTCAAGAGATATCGTGATTTTAGTTTCCCCCGCCCTTAAAACGGTCATTTCCAAATATCTGACATATTTTGTCTTGTACCAATTCTGATACATACATAAATTCTGCATTTTTAAACATAATCTTTACTTTGACACTGTTTATCTATAATCTGACCCCTAAATGACTTAACAAGTCCCATTAGTTTGGCAGCTTAGGAGTTTGTTTTTGGATGAGAGTTCAGATTTTAAGCAGCGGTAAATTTTCGAGACCTTTTGACCTCTGATGACCTAATTAATTTGCATATTCATCCTATAATGACCTATATGCGGAGAACTTACAAGTCCGAACATTTTGAGGGGTAATTTGTGGGGATAGGACCATTGGTTCAGAAAATACAGCAATTTTAGTTTCCTCCACCCTCAAAACGGTCATTTTCAAATATGTACCATATTTCATTATGTGCCACTGCTGACACATGCATGAATTATCCATTTATTAGCATAAAATGGACTTTCATACTTTTTATCTATAATATGATCCCTCCTTAACCTACCAAGTCTCATTGGGTTGGCAGCTGTGGTGTTCATTAGGACAATGGTTCAGATTTTAAGCAATAGTCAATTTTTGTGACCTTTTGACCTCTGATGACCTACTTAATTTGCATATTGGTCATACATTGACCTCTATTTATAAAACTCAAAATTCCAGACATTTTGAGGGGTAATTTGTTGAAATTGGTCAAATGATTCAGGAGATATAGCAATTTTAGTTTCCCCCACCCCTAATTCATGTGCTCATATCCGACACAGATTCCCATATTCAAGGGCTGATTATTACCACTAAGCTGCCGCGCCAATCTTGGGCCCCAACTTTTTTATAGTCTATAGGCATATGTCTTTCAGAAAAACACTGTTAGATTTTGCCACCCCAGGTGGTACCAATCTGTGAAAATATGGGGTCTGGCTCATGGACTATATGACTATTTTAAAATTCATGAACTGGTAAATTAACTCTCAATCACATAGTTTTTAGGAGTATAGTTTCAACGCCATTGCACTTATGGCACAAAATCAGATAAAATTATCTGGGGAAAATTTCTTGCCATCTCTCATGCACAAGCATTTTGATCATTTACCAGCTCTCCCGCCGAATGGCCGGCATAATGCTCACCTCCTTAAACAGCAAAAGAAAAGTGGGTATGTCTGGGCAATTACCTTGAATCAACAACCCTGCATGGCTGCAAGTGCAACCCATTAGTACAACATTACAGCAGGGTGATTGATTAAGGGGACTTGTGAACCTTGGTGTGTCGGTAGTGACAATGAACAGTCATGGCTATGGTCTGATGCAGAAGTTTTGTGAATGCTCGTAATGCCTGTGCTCTGAGGCAGTGTTTCAAGATTTATATATTTAACTATCTCTGAGCAAGATTATACTCTTCCTACATTGCATCTGGAAAATCTAATGAACGATAAAACAGTGACTCAGGACTGTCTTTGAGTTGTCAAGCAATACAAATTGCAAAAACTATCATCAGGTGGACAAAAGATTTCCATTTGTTGAACATATATTGTGGGAATTATGCAGTTCACCATAATTCAGCTTAAAAGGGTGAATTTGATCACTGCACAAATTCAGATTGATCACTGCACATTTCAGATTGATCACTGCACATTTTGGGATCGTTGCACGCTTATTTTATACCCTGCTGCGTAGCAGCAAACCTTCAGCGAAAAAACAACATTTAAAAAGGACACCATTACACCATAATAGTGATGTGAAACTAATTGCATGTAGTATTTACAATAGTGGCTCGATCTTGGTCTGAAATTATCTATACGCCCCGCCATATGCCCGCCTGCAGGCAAAGGTACGTTGACCGATGGAAAGCCCTTACTAGACCAATGTACATATAATATGGACCAGTTTCATGCATAAACAAGGAATAAGTTGTGAGGTATGGGTCAGAATATTTGAAAAAGCATTAAGAATAATAATCAAGCAGACCAACAAAAGGCGCTAAAATATTATATAGGTGATGTATATAAAATTTCATCTACATGCAATGATGGCCAAGTTTTGGCCTGGAAACAAAAAATAATAATTTTAATATTTTTTTGTCAATATTTCAAGATGTATAGAATATCGATGAATCATACCCACGAAAGGCACAAATTAATCATATAGGTGACATGTGTAACATATTTCATCCATGTACATGCAATTGTGGCCAAGTTTTGGCCCAAAATGCAAACAAAATTTTAATACATTTTTCTCAATATTCCAAAAAGTATGGAATATCAATCAATCAGACCATGAAAAGATACAACTACACTGTATAGGCTACTATTGTAAAAAATTTCATCCATGTACATGTATTAGGGGCTGAGTTCTAGCCCGGACATGAAAAAAATGATTTTTTAATATTTTTCTCAATATTTAAAAAAGTACAAAATATCCATCCATGAGACAATCAAAAGGCACAATTAGACCATACAGGCTACATGTGTACCAAATCCATGTGCATGCAACAGGGGCTGAGTCCTAGCCCGGAAACGAAAAAAAATAATTTTTTTATATTTTGCTCAATATTTCAAAAATTACAAAAGTTCCATCATTCACTCCATCAAAAGGCACAACTAGACCATATAGGCTACATGTGTACCAAATTTCATACATATACATTCAATAGGGGCTGAGTACTGGCCCGGAAACTATCTATCCGCCCGCTGCCCGACCGCCCGGACGCCCGACCGCCCGGACGCCCCGCCCGGACGCCCCGCCCGGCTGACGGACAACTTTTGACCAGAGTGATAACAATACCTTCTTCGAACTTTGTTCGCTGAAGGTAAAAAAGGTGTCTATTTATCATACCTTTAGCCCCTGTCACACCTGGCCGTTTTAGACTGAGTGTTCATAACGTGCTTGACACGTTGGTATACGTTTTGTATACGTTGTATAAGTTTTAGGGCCAGGTGCTGATAAGCGTGACAAAGAGGTGAAAAATGAAAGTGTTGCTTATGTACTTAATCTTGCTGCAAAATGTAGCAAGCTATGTTGTGATTAAAATCAAATAAACTTAGCATTACAGGCGATTTCATTAGTACGAGATTCTACAGTCTCTATCCACCTTGCCAAATCACATTTTTGCCTAATCAGATTGGTTTACGAACACTATAAATAGATAGATATGGTAAGTGCAGCCCTCTAAGCCCAGTTCTGGGCGCTCATGAGGGTTGATTGATTAGATGGGAGAGAGAGCGGGAGTCCTGAACACGTTACACGTTTACCCCATGTGAGGGATCTTTTACTTGCCCAGCATAGCCACTGATACAAACGTCACACACTTGATAAATTGAACGTAGCAAGGAGCTGTATGCATTGCATTGCATTCACACAGTCAGGGCTGTATGACCAGAATCACATGGTAATGAAATCACCTGTAAGCTGTGACTACAATGACGTCTTCTCCTACATTTTCATCAAGGGCTCAGAATTCTCCTGATTCCCTATCTCTGTTGAGATAAATATTTTCAGTCTAAAAACTGAACAAACACATCAAAGGCTTTTTTTTAGTAGCCAGCGGCAAAACTGCATCACAGGTTTAGGCCAGAAAGCTGCAGGAGGCAAGCAGAAGTGATAGACCGAAGATGTTAGGGTCGGGACAGAATGTTAGGGTTGGGACAATCAAAAGTTTTTGGCACCAACTGTAAATTCAAAAGTGGAGGGGCATCTTTTCTTGTGATAATGAACTGAGTCACTCCAAAGGAAAGATATTGTAATGACGAATTGTTAGCAACATGTCTGAGTGGGACTGGGTGAAACAAAAAACTGTGCGTTGGGACAACTTAATTTGGCTTCATTTCCTACTTGGCACTCTGATTGCGACTCCTTGATGTATACACAAAGAATCAAACATCAATTACTAGTCCCATTTTTAGCACCCTGGCCTTTGACAAATTCTTTCATATAATTATCAAAACTAAGGGTTTTACATCAGCAAAATTAACACGTCACGCTAAAATGCTAAAAAAATTCTAATTTTCTGGCTGTTCAAGAGTTCATATATTTTCTTTCCAATATCACCCTCCAACTGTATACATAAATAAATTATATCCCTATCATTGCCAGCCACACATTGATGCCAATCTTTGTATCATGTTGCTTTAATTGTGTCTCTTTTGACAAATATGATGAAGCAAAGCAGAATCAGTATCTGTGTGATGCAGGAAGCCATGCACAGTTTTAAAAGTAAAGTTTCCTTTTAAGGTTCAGCAGGAACTATATAAACTTTTCCATTACACGTGAAAGCTCGCAATTTCACAAGTTCGCAAAATGCGTAAGTTGACATTATTCAGAAACATGCCGGCAAGTCTGAAGCATTTCCCCTTTGTGCAATGCACCAAGTTTTGCTTCCTATAGACACTTCTGCTTCCTAGATGCGTAATCATGCATTGGGCACATTTATCAAGTCATCTGTCAAATCATAGACATCCCATGCATTTTTTCTCTGCTGAAATGGTTTTGGCGAATTTTTAATCTCTCACCTCACACTTTTTCCATCTACAGGGCATTACAATGAGGTAGTACTCTCAAGACTTATCCCATACAATGAAGGCATAGTAATTATGTAGTTCCACATGGATAAATATATGTTAAATTGGTCCAATAAATCGATCTAAGACAATCAGTCATAGCTGTGCTCTGATATCTTCTGCTCGGACAGTGTTTATGAGGCTCTCTCAAGAAAGAGTTGACTGGATTAAAATCTTGCTGTATTGTTCTACACATTTCCGTTTGATTGCTGCCAATGATCCCTTGTCTTGAGCATGGATTCTCATATGAATGGTTGGATGACCATGTTCATAAGGATAGGTTATTCGCCACGGAAGAGGGTATAATTATGTGTTTTATCAACCGAGGGCTTTAGCCCGAGGTGTGATAAACACATATTCCTGATCCCATGGTGAATAACCAGCTTATACCATGAGACAAACACTCAAACAGTCAAACATGAGAGGATAACTGACAACAAAGAATATGGGAATTATTTCCCTGCAATACTGCATGTGATTGGCTGAAAGAGGTGTTGAATGGTATAAACAATATTTGCAGTCCGAATGACTTCAGTGATCATATTCATCACATCCACTAAATGATTTATCCATTTGTGAAGGAAGTAGATCAAATTACACTCTGTATTCTGTTTGGCAGACATATAATATTTTGTGCACTTTCTTTCATTGCAAGAATGACCTGTCAAGAAGGTTTTTCCTCATCTTGGATGTTCCATCTGTTGACATTACAAATCATTCTGCAGCAAACAATAATTGCAAGATGACATTTTCAGAAATAGACAAAAGTTGAAATAATGAAAGAATAGAATAGGCATCCAAAAAAATAGGGATAATGTGACTTTAATTAATTAATTTTGTGCAAAACAAGATGTTCAGGAAGTGTGAAAAGAACATAAAGCTGTTATATATTCAGCCCCAAATGTGATGCAGTGGTACAGGAACAGAAAGAAAATAAGAGGCAATTTTTTAAGAAAGATGTCTATACATAGATATATTACAGTCCTCATCATATTTGCGTGGAATCTCAAGTTCTTTTCTATGCCGTTGAACTGTGATGTCAGAGATGACTCTATTCTCGCATTTCAATATACGCAAATTAAGTACAAGCTGTGATGTAATTTTAAACTGGGTCAGATTCCCCAGTTTCTAGCCAATGCGTATCCACCAAACTTAGCATCACAGTTTCAACTCAGTGTCAGAGTAAGCAGTTTATCAGGAATAGCCCCTACAACCACCTGACTGACAACAGTCTGCTCTGTAAGCAGCTGAGCCTGGAGACTGCAGACTGACGAAATTCACATCAAATTGGGTATCAAATTGGCTTCTAGGTCACAGGGACTGCTGCCCCTAAAGTCTGCGCTGCTGCCTTTCAGGTCCACGCTCAGCAGAACCCAGCAGAACTATGCTGGCTGCCTCGGAAATACATGTGAGCGAGGACGTAAAATAGAGCCCCAAAAGTGAAATGTTGTAGCCTGCTTGCTAACGCTCGCAACCGAAGCAGGCTACTGTAGCCTGTACAACCACATCATCACAGCTTGATTGCCAATGGCCTGGCAGTAAACCAGCATCACAGCTCAAACATTGATATATTGAAGTAAGCATTCCATTTGTGACCTGTCTAATCCTACCAAATGGCAGCTTTGTTATTATCATACATTCACACTTGACAACTGTTATAATCCCCCCACAGAGTTGTCAGATTAATCTACAAACTTACTAATTCACAACTTTAAACTTTGATTGGCTGTAAACAAAAGGCTTTGACAATTTGTTGGTAAATACATGGATTATGTGATGTATATTTCTTCTGGCAACCCATTGGCTGAGAGGCTGTAATGTCGAATCTCCATGGGTTTTCCCAGACCCAATTTTCACTCTGACACCAGACTGGTGAAAATGAGAAACACATGCTGCTGCCATCTGGCATAAAACTTAGTTCTATATGCTTCAGCATTGCAGCTCCAAAGAAATAGTTCCAATTTCATGGCAAATTCACTAAGTTTCTATTCAACATTGAGATTAACCAAAGTTTTTAGACTCCCCAATAAATGCTCTAAGGAAGTAGACAAGGCCATCAACATACTCAGAAACAGCCCTGGATTCTTCTAGACAAAATTTTATGATTTCCTCACAATGGGTTGGTGTGATCTGCTCGATGGAAGTCGCAGAATTTCACACTTGCCAATAGGTGGCAAAACATGACAGCATGTGTTCTGCCAAGGCTGGAAAAAGCAGTGGCAATGAAACAGCGGTCCACTTGTAGACAGCTCTGACACAAAGTTGCAACAGTGAACTGTGACCCTGACTGTGATGCTCAGTTTGGTGGATTCACATTGGCTAGAATGTGGTGCAAAACTCAGGTAGAATGACCCTCCTTAGGAAGAATGCGTTTTGATTTCAGTCCCTGGTTAAGAAATCACACCAACCTGGGCAAGTATGAAACATTTACATGATAAGATGTTTGTCAGCTTCAGTGAAAACTAGCAAATTAACCAGTTTACTCTCCAAAGTTTTGTGAAAACTGTGAAAATAGCTGAAATAGTGCTCTTTTGGACAAAATTAATCCATGCTGCAACAACCCATAGACAATGTGTTAGCCTAATCTCTTAAAATCCTGGAAAAACCAGTCAGAAATCATTACAGCAGTTTACCTAACATTGTCGAGTACTCCATGCAACCCTTAAACAATCGTTACCACTAGCATTAGTCACATTTTCACCCTATTTGTAGGAGTGTTGACATGTTTTCCTCAGAAAGAATGTGATGCAAAACTTAGGAAGAATGTAATGCAAAACACAGGAAGAATGTGACGCAAAACTCAGGTAGAATGTGGTGTAAAACTCAGGTAGAATGTGGTGCAAAACTCAGGAAGAATGTGGTGCAAAACTCAGGTAGAATGACACTCCTCAGCAAGATTGCGTTTTGATTTCCCTCCCTGGTTACGAAATCACACCAACCTGGGCAAGTATGAAAAATGTACAGGATAAAATTTTGTTAGCTTTTGTGAAAACTAGCAGATCAACTAGTTTTACGAGCACACAGGCCAGGTTAAGCGTGACAGATGTGCACAGGAACACGTTTGTCAGCTTCAGTGAAAACTAGCAAATTAACCAGTTTAGCCATCACACCAGCCAGATTATTTACAGGATATGTACAAGATGGCATATTTGTTAGGTTGTGTGAAAACTGGCAGAATAACTAGTTTTACCATCACACCAGCTATTTTATATTTGATAATTGTACAAGATAACATTTTTGTTGGCTTTAGTGAAAACTATCAAATGAAGTAAATAGCAAATATGAAAAATTTAAAGGATGACATTAAGTGACTAAGTTATTAACTAAAGAATTGTATTAAACCTGAATGCTCAGTAAAATGTCTATAAATTACTTGAAAAACTGTTTGAAATAAATGCTAACTATTTATAAGTTCATTTAGCATAAGCATAAACATAGTCCTATAATATTCACCACAAAACACACAGGCCTAGCGCAATCGAAATCAAAATAACACAAGTCATTGAGTAATATTTACTGAATATAAATCGTTATCAAATTAAAGAACGTCAACATACAGTTCATTTCTCATTATCCTTTAAGATGTGTCTCCAAATGAAGTAAATGTCCAAGTGACCAAAATTACAATTTTAGCAGGAAACACAAGTGTGAAAAACATCAAGTGTGAAAAACATCAAGTGTGAAAAACATCAAGTGTGAAAAACATCAAGTGTGAAAAACATCAAGTGTGAAAAACATCAAGTGTGAAAAACATCAAGTGTGAAAGACATCAAGTGTGAAAGACATCAAGTGTGAAAGACATCAAGTGTGAAAGACATCAAGTGTGAAAGACATCAAGTGTGAAAGACATCAAGTGTGAAAGACATCAAGTGTGAAAGACACCAATATGGTGCTTCAAAGACAGATTGCTAACTATTTACACGGTTATGGCTAGGAAACCGCACCATGACATTGCCTTCCAAAATGTAAATATTGTGGTACTTCACTCCCAAAACACTACTTTGACCCATTACGCTCACTCCGAAAGGATGCGTCCAATTTAAAATCTGAATTCGCGTTTATTTTGCAAGTAAACATTTTACAACAACCATTGGATGCTTGCCATGCCTTGTTGCTAGTGTTAAGTAACATTCCTGCACGGAAATCAGAACCGAAATAGCTGAAATAGTGCTTGTTTGGACAAAATTAATCGATGCTTCAACAACCCTCCGACACTGTAACCTAATCTGTTAAAATACTGGAAAACCTGTCAGAAATCATTTCAGCGGTTTACCTAACATTGGAGAGTACTCAACAGTTAAATAACTGTTACCAGTAACATAATTTACATTTTCACCCTATTTGTGAGAGTGTTGACCTGTCTTCCTCAGGTAGAATGTGGTGCAAAACTCAGGTAGAATGTGGTGCAAAACTCAGGTAGAATGTGGTGCAAAACTCAGGTAGAATGACCCTCCTCAGGAAGAATGCGTTTTGATTTCAGTCCCTGGTTAAGAAATCACACCAACCTGGGCAAGTATGAAACATTTACATGATAAGATGTTTGTCAGCTTCAGTGAAAACTAGCAAATTAACCAGTTTACTCTCCAAAGTTTTGTGAAAACTGTGAAAATAGCTGAAATAGTGCTCTTTTGGACAAAATTAATCCATGCTGCAACAACCCATAGACAATGTGTTAGCCTAATCTCTTAAAATCCTGGAAAAACTAGTCAGAAATCATTACAGCAGTTTACCTAACATTGTCGAGTACTCCATGCAACCCTTAAACAATCGTTACCACTAGCATTAGTCACATTTTCACCCTATTTGTAGGAGTGTTGACATGTTTTCCTCAGAAAGAATGTGATGCAAAACTTAGGAAGAATGTAATGCAAAACACAGGAAGAATGTGACGCAAAACTCAGGTAGAATGCGGTGTAAACCTCAGGTAGAATGTGGTGCAAAACTCAGGAAGAATGTGGTGCAAAACTCAGGTAGAATGACACTCCTCAGCAAGATTGCGTTTTGATTTCCCTCCCTGGTTACGAAATCACACCAACCTGGGCAAGTATGAAAAATGTACAGGATAAAATTTTGTTAGCTTTTGTGAAAACTAGCAGATCAACTAGTTTTACGAGCACACAGGCCAGGTTAAGCGTGACAGATGTGCGCAGGAACACGTTTGTCAGCTTCAGTGAAAACTAGCAAATTAACCAGTTTAGCCATCACACCAGCCAGATTATTTACAGGATATGTACAAGATGGCATATTTGTTAGGTTGTGTGAAAACTGGCAGAATAACTAGTTTTACCATCACACCAGCTATTTTATATTTGATAATTGTACAAGATAACATTTTTGTTGGCTTTAGTGAAAACTATCAAATGAAGTAAATAGCAAATATGAAAAATTTAAAGGATGACATTAAGTGACTAAGTTATTAACTAAAGAATTGTATTAAACCTGAATGCTCAGTAAAATGTCTATAAATTACTTGAAAAACTGTTTGAAATAAATGCTAACTATTTATAAGTTCATTTAGCATAAGCATAAACATAGTCCTATAATATTCACCACAAAACACACAGGCCTAGCGCAATCGAAATCAAAATAACACAAGTCATTGAGTAATATTTACTGAATATAAATCGTTATCAAATTAAAGAACGTCAACATACAGTTCATTTCTCATTATCCTTTAAGATGTGTCTCCAAATGAAGTAAATGTCCAAGTGACCAAAATTACAATTTTAGCAGGAAACACAAGTGTGAAAAACATCAAGTGTGAAAAACATCAAGTGTGAAAAACATCAAGTGTGAAAAACATCAAGTGTGAAAAACATCAAGTGTGAAAAACATCAAGTGTGAAAAACATCAAGTGTGGAAAAACATCAAGTGGGAAAGACATCAAGTGTGAAAGACATCAAGTGTGAAAGACATCAAGTGTGAAAGACATCAAGTGTGAAAGACATCAAGTGTGAAAGACATCAAGTGTGAAAGACATCAAGTGTGAAAGACACCAATATGTTGCTTCAAAGACAGATTGCTAACTATTTACACGGTTATGGCTAGGAAACCGCACCATGACATTGCCTTCCAAATGTAAATATTGTGGTACTTCACTCCCAAAACACTACTTTGACCCATTACGCTCACTCCGAAAGGATGCGTCCAATTTAAAATCTGAATTCGCGTTTATTTTGCAAGTAAACATTTTACAACAACCATTGGATGCTTGCCATGCCTTGTTGCTAGTGTTAAGTAACATTCCTGCACGGAAATCAGAACCGAAATAGCTGAAATAGTGCTTGTTTGGACAAAATTAATCGATGCTTCAACAACCCTCCGACACTGTAACCTAATCTGTTAAAATACTGGAAAACCTGTCAGAAATCATTTCAGCGGTTTACCTAACATTGGAGAGTACTCAACAGTTAAATAACTGTTACCAGTAACATAATTTACATTTTCACCCTATTTGTGAGAGTGTTGACCTGTCTTCCTCAGGTAGAATGTGGTGCAAAACTCAGGTAGAATGTGGTGCAAAACTCAGGTAGAATGTGGTGCAAAACTCAGGTAGAATGTGGTGCAAAACTCAGGTAGAATGTGGTGCAAAACTCAGGTAGAATGTGGTGCAAAACTCAGGTAGAATGTGGTGCAAAACTCAGGTAGAATGTGGTGCAAAACTCAGGTAGAATGACCCTCCTCAGGAAGAATGCGTTTTGATTTCAGTCCCTGGTTAAGAAATCACACCAACCTGGGCAAGTATGAAACATTTACATGATAAGATGTTTGTCAGCTTCAGTGAAAACTAGCAAATCAACCAGTTTACTCTCCAAAGTTTTGTGAAAACTGTGAAAATAGCTGAAATAGTGCTCTTTTGGACAAAATTAATCCATGCTGCAACAACCCATAGACAATGTGTTAGCCTAATCTCTTAAAATCCTGGAAAAACCAGTCAGAAATCATTACAGCAGTTTACCTAACATTGTCGAGTACTCCATGCAACCCTTAAACAATCGTTACCACTAGCATTAGTCACATTTTCACCCTATTTGTAGGAGTGTTGACATGTTTTCCTCAGAAAGAATGTGATGTAAAACTTAGGAAGAATGTAATGCAAAACACAGGAAGAATGTGACGCAAAACTCAGGTAGAATGTGGTGTAAAACTCAGGTAGAATGTGGTGCAAAACTCAGGAAGAATGTGGTGCAAAACTCAGGTAGAATGACACTCCTCAGCAAGATTGCGTTTTGATTTCCCTCCCTGGTTACGAAATCACACCAACCTGGGCAAGTATGAAAAATGTACAGGATAAAATTTTGTTAGCTTTTGTGAAAACTAGCAGATCAACTAGTTTTACGAGCACACAGGCCAGGTTAAGCGTGACAGATGTGCACAGGAACACGTTTGTCAGCTTCAGTGAAAACTAGCAAATTAACCAGTTTAGCCATCACACCAGCCAGATTATTTACAGGATATGTACAAGATGGCATATTTGTTAGGTTGTGTGAAAACTGGCAGAATAACTAGTTTTACCATCACACCAGCTATTTTATATTTGATAATTGTACAAGATAACATTTTTGTTGGCTTTAGTGAAAACTATCAAATGAAGTAAATAGCAAATATGAAAAATTTAAAGGATGACATTAAGTGACTAAGGTATTAACTAAAGAATTGTATTAAACCTGAATGCTCAGTAAAATGTCTATAAATTACTTGAAAAACTGTTTGAAATAAATGCTAACTATTTATAAGTTCATTTAGCATAAGCATAAACATAGTCCTATAATATTCACCACAAAACACACAGGCCTAGCGCAATCGAAATCAAAATAACACAAGTCATTGAGTAATATTTACTGAATATAAATCGTTATCAAATTAAAGAACGTCAACATACAGTTCATTTCTCATTATCCTTTAAGATGTGTCTCCAAATGAAGTAAATGTCCAAGTGACCAAAATTACAATTTTAGCAGGAAACACAAGTGTGAAAAACATCAAGTGTGAAAAACATCAAGTGTGAAAAACATCAAGTGTGAAAAACATCAAGTGTGAAAAACATCAAGTGTGAAAAACATCAAGTGTGAAAAACATCAAGTGGGAAAAACATCAAGTGGGAAAGACATCAAGTGTGAAAGACATCAAGTATGAAAGACATCAAGTGTGAAAGACATCAAGTGTGAAAGACATCAAGTGTGAAAGACATCAAGTGTGAAAGACATCAAGTGTGAAAGACACCAATATGTTGCTTCAAAGACAGATTGCTAACTATTTACACGGTTATGGCTAGGAAACCGCACCATGACATTGCCTTCCAAAATGTAAATATTGTGGTACTTCACTCCCAAAACACTACTTTGACCCATTACGCTCACTCCGAAAGGATGCGTCCAATTTAAAATCTGAATTCGCGTTTATTTTGCAAGTAAACATTTTACAACAACCATTGGATGCTTGCCATGCCTTGTTGCTAGTGTTAAGTAACATTCCTGCACGGAAATCAGAACCGAAATAGCTGAAATAGTGCTTGTTTGGACAAAATTAATCGATGCTTCAACAACCCTCCGACACTGTAACCTAATCTGTTAAAATACTGGAAAACCTGTCAGAAATCATTTCAGCGGTTTACCTAACATTGGAGAGTACTCAACAGTTAAATAACTGTTACCAGTAACATAATTTACATTTTCACCCTATTTGTGAGAGTGTTGACCTGTCTTCCTCAGGTAGAATGTGGTGCAAAACTCAGGTAGAATGTGGTGCAAAACTCAGGTAGAATGTGGTGCAAAACTCAGGTAGAATGTGGTGCAAAACTCAGGTAGAATGTGGTGCAAAACTCAGGTAGAATGTGGTGCAAAACTCAGGTAGAATGTGGTGCAAAACTCAGGTAGAATGTGGTGCAAAACTCAGGTAGAATGTGGTGCAAAACTCAGGTAGAATGACCCTCCTCAGGAAGAATGCGTTTTGATTTCAGTCCCTGGTTAAGAAATCACACCAACCTGGGCAAGTATGAAACATTTACATGATAAGATGTTTGTCAGCTTCAGTGAAAACTAGCAAATCAACCAGTTTACTCTCCAAAGTTTTGTGAAAACTGTGAAAATAGCTGAAATAGTGCTCTTTTGGACAAAATTAATCCATGCTGCAACAACCCATAGACAATGTGTTAGCCTAATCTCTTAAAATCCTGGAAAAACCAGTCAGAAATCATTACAGCAGTTTACCTAACATTGTCGAGTACTCCATGCAACCCTTAAACAATCGTTACCACTAGCATTAGTCACATTTTCACCCTATTTGTAGGAGTGTTGACATGTTTTCCTCAGAAAGAATGTGATGCAAAACTTAGGAAGAATGTAATGCAAAACACAGGAAGAATGTGACGCAAAACTCAGGTAGAATGTGGTGTAAAACTCAGGTAGAATGTGGTGCAAAACTCAGGAAGAATGTGGTGCAAAACTCAGGTAGAATGACACTCCTCAGCAAGATTGCGTTTTGATTTCCCTCCCTGGTTACGAAATCACACCAACCTGGGCAAGTATGAAAAATGTACAGGATAAAATTTTGTTAGCTTTTGTGAAAACTAGCAGATCAACTAGTTTTACGAGCACACAGGCCAGGTTAAGCGTGACAGATGTGCACAGGAACACGTTTGTCAGCTTCAGTGAAAACTAGCAAATTAACCAGTTTAGCCATCACACCAGCCAGATTATTTACAGGATATGTACAAGATGGCATATTTGTTAGGTTGTGTGAAAACTGGCAGAATAACTAGTTTTACCATCACACCAGCTATTTTATATTTGATAATTGTACAAGATAACATTTTTGTTGGCTTTAGTGAAAACTATCAAATGAAGTAAATAGCAAATATGAAAAATTTAAAGGATGACATTAAGTGACTAAGGTATTAACTAAAGAATTGTATTAAACCTGAATGCTCAGTAAAATGTCTATAAATTACTTGAAAAACTGTTTGAAATAAATGCTAACTATTTATAAGTTCATTTAGCATAAGCATAAACATAGTCCTATAATATTCACCACAAAACACACAGGCCTAGCGCAATTGAAATCAAAATAACACAAGTCATTGAGTAATATTTACTGAATATAAATCGTTATCAAATTAAAGAACGTCAACATACAGTTCATTTCTCATTATCCTTTAAGATGTGTCTCCAAATGAAGTAAATGTCCAAGTGACCAAAATTACAATTTTAGCAGGAAACACAAGTGTGAAAAACATCAAGTGTGAAAAACATCAAGTGTGAAAAACATCAAGTGTGAAAAACATCAAGTGTGAAAAACATCAAGTGGGAAAAACATCAAGTGGGAAAGACATCAAGTGTGAAAGACATCAAGTGTGAAAGACATCAAGTGTGAAAGAAATCAAGTGTGAAAGACATCAAGTGTGAAAGACATCAAGTGTGAAAGACATCAAGTGTGAAAGACATCAAGTGTGAAAGACACCAATATGTTGCTTCAAAGACAGATTGCTAACTATTTACACGGTTATGGCTAGGAAACCGCACCATGACATTGCCTTCCAAAATGTAAATATTGTGGTACTTCACTCCCAAAACACTACTTTGACCCATTACGCTCACTCCGAAAGGATGCGTCCAATTTAAAATCTGAATTCGCGTTTATTTTGCAAGTAAACATTTTACAACAACCATTGGATGCTTGCCATGCCTTGTTGCTAGTGTTAAGTAACATTCCTGCACGGAAATCAGAACCGAAATAGCTGAAATAGTGCTTGTTTGGACAAAATTAATCGATGCTTCAACAACCCTCCGACACTGTAACCTAATCTGTTAAAATACTGGAAAACCTGTCAGAAATCATTTCAGCGGTTTACCTAACATTGGAGAGTACTCAACAGTTAAATAACTGTTACCAGTAACATAATTTACATTTTCACCCTATTTGTGAGAGTGTTGACCTGTCTTCCTCAGGTAGAATGTGGTGCAAAACTCAGGTAGAATGTGGTGCAAAACTCAGGTAGAATGTGGTGCAAAACTCAGGTAGAATGTGGTGCAAAACTCAGGTAGAATGTGGTGCAAAACTCAGGTAGAATGTGGTGCAAAACTCAGGTAGAATGTGGTGCAAAACTCAGGTAGAATGTGGTGCAAAACTCAGGTAGAATGTGGTGCAAAACTCAGGTAGAATGTGGTGCAAAACTCAGGTAGAATGACCCTCCTCAGGAAGAATGCGTTTTGATTTCAGTCCCTGGTTAAGAAATCACACCAACCTGGGCAAGTATGAAACATTTACATGATAAGATGTTTGTCAGCTTCAGTGAAAACTAGCAAATTAACCAGTTTACTCTCCAAAGTTTTGTGAAAACTGTGAAAATAGCTGAAATAGTGCTCTTTTGGACAAAATTAATCCATGCTGCAACAACCCATAGACAATGTGTTAGCCTAATCTCTTAAAATCCTGGAAAAACCAGTCAGAAATCATTACAGCAGTTTACCTAACATTGTCTAGTACTCCATGCAACCCTTAAACAATCGTTACCACTAGCATTAGTCACATTTTCACCCTATTTGTAGGAGTGTTGACATGTTTTCCTCAGAAAGAATGTGATGCAAAACTTAGGAAGAATGTAATGCAAAACACAGGAAGAATGTGACGCAAAACTCAGGTAGAATGTGGTGTAAAACTCAGGTAGAATGTGGTGCAAAACTCAGGAAGAATGTGGTGCAAAACTCAGGTAGAATGACACTCCTCAGCAAGATTGCGTTTTGATTTCCCTCCCTGGTTACGAAATCACACCAACCTGGGCAAGTATGAAAAATGTACAGGATAAAATTTTGTTAGCTTTTGTGAAAACTAGCAGATCAACTAGTTTTACGAGCACACAGGCCAGGTTAAGCGTGACAGATGTGCACAGGAACACGTTTGTCAGCTTCAGTGAAAACTAGCAAATTAACCAGTTTAGCCATCACACCAGCCAGATTATTTACAGGATATGTACAAGATGGCATATTTGTTAGGTTGTGTGAAAACTGGCAGAATAACTAGTTTTACCATCACACCAGCTATTTTATATTTGATGATTGTACAAGATAACATTTTTGTTGGCTTTAGTGAAAACTATCAAATGAAGTAAATAGCAAATATGAAAAATTTAAAGGATGACATTAAGTGACTAAGTTATTAACTAAAGAATTGTATTAAACCTGAATGCTCAGTAAAATGTCTATAAATTACTTGAAAAACTGTTTGAAATAAATGCTAACTATTTATAAGTTCATTTAGCATAAGCATAAACATAGTCCTATAATATTCACCACAAAACACACAGGCCTAGCGCAATCGAAATCAAAATAACACAAGTCATTGAGTAATATTTACTGAATATAAATCGTTATCAAATTAAAGAACGTCAACATACAGTTCATTTCTCATTATCCTTTAAGATGTGTCTCCAAATGAAGTAAATGTCCAAGTGACCAAAATTACAATTTTAGCAGGAACACAAGTGTGAAAAACATCAAGTGTGAAAAACATCAAGTGTGAAAAACATCAAGTGTGAAAAACATCAAGTGTGAAAAACATCAAGTGTGAAAAACATCAAGTGTGAAAGACATCAAGTGTGAAAAACATCAAGTGTGAAAAACACCAATATGTTGCTTCAAAGACAGATTGCTAACTATTTACACGGTTATGGCTAGGAAACCGCACCATGACATTGCCTTCCAAAATGTAAATATTGTGGTACTTCACTCCCAAAACACTACTTTGACCCATTACGCTCACTCCGAAAGGATGCGTCCAATTTAAAATCTGAATTCGCGTTTATTTTGCAAGTAAACATTTTACAACAACCATTGGATGCTTGCCATGCCTTGTTGCTAGTGTTAAGTAACATTCCTGCACGGAAATCAGAACCGAAATAGCTGAAATAGTGCTTGTTTGGACAAAATTAATCGATGCTTCAACAACCCTCCGACACTGTAACCTAATCTGTTAAAATACTGGAAAACCTGTCAGAAATCATTTCAGCGGTTTACCTAACATTGGAGAGTACTCAACAGTTAAATAACTGTTACCAGTAACATAATTTACATTTTCACCCTATTTGTGAGAGTGTTGACCTGTCTTCCTCAGGTAGAATGTGGTGCAAAACTCAGGTAGAATGTGGTGCAAAACTCAGGTAGAATGTGGTGCAAAACTCAGGTAGAATGTGGTGCAAAACTCAGGTAGAATGTGGTGCAAAACTCAGGTAGAATGTGGTGCAAAACTCAGGTAGAATGACCCTCCTCAGGAAGAATGTGTTTTGATTTCAGTCCCTGGTTAAGAAATCACACCAACCTGGGCAAGTATGAAACATTTACATGATAAGATGTTTGTCAGCTTCAGTGAAAACTAGCAAATTAACCAGTTTACTCTCCAAAGTTTTGTGAAAACTGTGAAAATAGCTGAAATAGTGCTCTTTTGGACAAAATTAATCCATGCTGCAACAACCCATAGACAATGTGTTAGCCTAATCTCTTAAAATCCTGGAAAAACCAGTCAGAAATCATTACAGCAGTTTACCTAACATTGTCGAGTACTCCATGCAACCCTTAAACAATCGTTACCACTAGCATTAGTCACATTTTCACCCTATTTGTAGGAGTGTTGACATGTTTTCCTCAGAAAGAATGTGATGCAAAACTTAGGAAGAATGTAATGCAAAACACAGGAAGAATGTGACGCAAAACTCAGGTAGAATGTGGTGTAAAACTCAGGTAGAATGTGGTGCAAAACTCAGGAAGAATGTGGTGCAAAACTCAGGTAGAATGACACTCCTCAGCAAGATTGCGTTTTGATTTCCCTCCCTGGTTACGAAATCACACCAACCTGGGCAAGTATGAAAAATGTACAGGATAAAATTTTGTTAGCTTTTGTGAAAACTAGCAGATCAACTAGTTTTACGAGCACACAGGCCAGGTTAAGCGTGACAGATGTGCACAGGAACACGTTTGTCAGCTTCAGTGAAAACTAGCAAATTAACCAGTTTAGCCATCACACCAGCCAGATTATTTACAGGATATGTACAAGATGGCATATTTGTTAGGTTGTGTGAAAACTGGCAGAATAACTAGTTTTACCATCACACCAGCTATTTTATATTTGATAATTGTACAAGATAACATTTTTGTTGGCTTTAGTGAAAACTATCAAATGAAGTAAATAGCAAATATGAAAAATTTAAAGGATGACATTAAGTGACTAAGTTATTAACTAAAGAATTGTATTAAACCTGAATGCTCAGTAAAATGTCTATAAATTACTTGAAAAACTGTTTGAAATAAATGCTAACTATTTATAAGTTCATTTAGCATAAGCATAAACATAGTCCTATAATATTCACCACAAAACACACAGGCCTAGCGCAATCGAAATCAAAATAACACAAGTCATTGAGTAATATTTACTGAATATAAATCGTTATCAAATTAAAGAACGTCAACATACAGTTCATTTCTCATTATCCTTTAAGATGTGTCTCCAAATGAAGTAAATGTCCAAGTGACCAAAATTACAATTTTAGCAGGAAACACAAGTGTGAAAAACATCAAGTGTGAAAAACATCAAGTGTGAAAAACATCAAGTGTGAAAAACATCAAGTGTGAAAAACATCAAGTGTGAAAAACATCAAGTGTGAAAAACATCAAGTGTGAAAAACATCAAGTGTGAAAAACATCAAGTGTGAGAGACATCAAGTGTGAGAGACATCAAGTGTGAAAGACATCAAGTGTGAAAGACATCAAGTGCGAAAGACATCAAGTGTGAAAGACATCAAGTGTGAAATACATCAGGTCTGAACAAGATCAAGTGTGAACAAGATCAAGTGAGAAAACATCAAGTGTGAAATATATCAGGTGTGAAAAACATCAAGTGTGAAAAACATCAATATGTTGCTTCAAAGACTAACAGAGAACACTTTAACTTGTCAAACACATTAAAACAAAGAGACACATTGTTGAAGAATCATCACGAACCAAAGACTTCTAGTTGCATGAAATTAAAGACTCCTTATAGTGAAACATGAGAAGAAAGTTAAACTAACATTATTAAACAAAGCAGTACATAATAACATTAAATCACAGCAGGCATACAGTTAATCATATGTCAGTCACATTCAGTGAAAACTAAACTAGTTTGGCAAAAACTAGCAAATTAACGAGTTAACAGGGTGGGAAATCAAAACATCCTTTCTGAGGAGAGTCATTCTTTCTGAGTGTGTGCACCATCCTTCCTAAGTGTTTACGCAATCAGGCCAGGAGCAGTGCAAGAGTATGGTAAGCAAACCTTTTGCATCAACACAATTTGATTTGTTATGCCAATAAAGTTGGTTCATGGAGTAATGTACAACTAGGATGATTTGCAACATGAATTAAAGTGTTCTTTAAATTATTAGGGCAGCACAACATGGCAATGTATGCTTTCATTCGAAATGGTGCACACTTTATCTATTATTTTGCAATAATGTGAAGACCTGTGTCACTGAGCCTTCAGTGGAATTGAAATGTGGTAGGCCTATATAATGCTCATTTCTAAGACATTTTGAGGTGTATAGCAGCATAAACTAAGTGCAAAATCAAACATTTTATGAGACTCATGATACACCACATATTTTCGGAGTGTGGCACCACATACTTTCGGAGTGTAAGGTGCACTACAGTCTTGTTTTAATCTGGTCTACTAGTTTACCTTATCAAGCTCCTTTGGTATATTCTGTGCAAAATGCTGATTGCTAACTATTTACTCAGTTATGGCTGGGAAACCGCACCATTACATTGCCTTCCAAAATGTAAATATTGTGGTACTTCACTCCCAAAACACTACTCTGACCCATTTCGCTCACTCCGAAAGGATGCGTCCAATTTAAAATCTGAATTCACTTTTATTTTGCAAGTAAACCTGTTACAACAACCATTAGATGCTTGCCATGCCTTGTTGCTAGTGTTAAGTAACATTGCAGCCCGGAAATCAGAACCGAAATAGCTGAAATAGTGCTTGTTTGGACAAAATTAATCCATGCTGCAACAACCCTCCGACACTGTAAGCCTAATCTCTTAAAATACTGGAAAAACCAGTCAGAAATCATTACAGCAGTTTACCTAACATTGGAGAGTACTCCATGCAACCCTTAAACAATCATTACCACTAACATTAGTCACATTTTCACCCTATTTGTAGGAGTGTCGACATGTTTTCCTAAGGAAGAATGTGATGCAAACTCAGGAAGAATGTGGTGCAAAACTCTGGAAGAATGACTCTCCCCAGAAGGAATGCAGTTTTATTTCCCTCCCTGGTTAAGAAATCACACCAACCTAGGCAAGTATGATTGTATGAGTTATTGTGCTCCCACACCAGTAGAATAATACATAAATAATAATGAATCAGTCCTTTTGTGGTGTATAATATTATATTTTTCAAAACTTTCGGCCATGAAGCCTTTTTCAGTGAAAGTTAAACTAACATTATTAAACAAAGCAGTACATAATAACATTAAATCACAGCAGGCATACAGTTAATCATACATGTCTGTCACATTCAGTGAAAACTAAACTAGTTTGGTGAAAACTAGCAAATTAACTAGATAACAGGTTGGGAAGTCAAAACATACTTTCTGAGTAGAGACATTCTTTCTGAGTGTGTGCACCATATCCTTCCTGAGTGTTTACGCAATCAGGCCAGGAGCAGTGCAAGAGAGTGGTAAAAACCTTTTGCATCAACACAATTTGATTTGTTATGCCGATAAAGTTGGTTCATGGAGTAATGTACAACTAGGAAGATTTGCAACATGAATTAAAGTGTTCTTTAAATTATTAGGAGTAATGCACAACATGGCAATGTGTGCTTAAGACCTGTTCAAAAAAGACTTTTTATTTTATTTTAATGCGGATTAGGCCGTACCAAATTTCGACAAAGTTATCCGATCAGAGCCGAACCTTCCAAAAAGTTGTGAATGGAGTCCAGAAGACTTCCTGTGAAATTTCAGGTCAATCCAAGATGTCCTTAGGCCGGTTCACCCCCTACTTTTGATTTTTACCTCAAAAAGGGCGATTTTTGGCCATTTTCGGGCTGTATCTCAAGAACCGTTCAACCTAGAGAACTGCAAATCCACTCAAAATGCGCGTAATGATCATATTTGCTATGGTCCCAACTTATTTTGTCCTTCTAGGTTCATTAGTTTCTGAGATATTTGAAAAAAACTGTTTTTATTGTGCTCGTTGGTTACAATGTCAAGCCTTATTGTGCTAATAGGCCAGTCAATTGAGGAGTACAGTCAGTAGAACCATCACAAATTGCAAAAAATTACTCAACCTATTTTTTTTTACAATTTAATTAATAAACATTAAAATTTCACTCAATCAAAGCACTGCAGCTATGGTTTATTTTGCCATTGGAAATATAACCTTCTCACCAGAATAACGAAAATGCCATTTTTGATGAATATTTCACTGGTATGACCTCACCTTTTAGACAATTTCAGTCATACACTTATAGCATTGCCATGAAAGATGCATTTAGGTAAGCAGTAATGTAATGCATTTCCATGTACTACTAGTAACTGTCTGCTTTAAACTTTGTCTCACTTTCTTGATGCAAACATGGCAGCCCAATTGAATAAAGACAGTTGAAACAAGGTTTAATGTCAAGTCTAGTCATAATTGTGCTATTCTGTCTTTGAAATAGAATGATTATAAATTCAGGAACTTCAGTTGGACCTGGTCATAGGTTTTTAAAAACTGGTCCGAACTCTCCTCATGAAATTGTGCCGATGTGTCTTATAAATCTGAAGAAAATGTAATGCCAGGCGGGAGGCCAATCAGAATAAATTTGCAACTGAAACATCTTCTAGTCGGCCTTCAGATCAAAAATATTTAATTTTGTCCTGGTAAATGCTAAATTACTAGATATCTCAAATTTATTAGAATATACTAATATTTTCTTGTGTGTTTGTGGGTTCTGGTATATACTTGCCACTAATATTATGTATACAACCCACTTTTGTCGAAATTATTGGCAATGCCAGCTAAGCAAACAAATTTCCAAGTATAGGGAATTTCAAGTTTCAGGTATGATTGAATGTTGAAAAATATGTTAAGTGACTTGTTCTTGCTTGCATAAATCTTCTCCCCTATGATCTTCAGTACAAGTTACCCAAGTAAAGCCGTTCACATATCAGAGCAACACGTTTTTGGTTTAAGAAAGTGTCAACTGAGGTTTCAGTATCTGTTTAGGTTACTGATTTCATATTCTAGAAGTGGTCAAAAGAGCAGTATAACAGATTATTGTTGTAGACCATAGAGTGACATCCCAATATCATGGACTTCTATTTACATTGGCATGAAAAAGGTAATACATTTTCACCATAAAAATGAATCAATCATTCAATTTTAGCAAACACAAAGTCACAGACCTTCAGAGTCACCTGCATTAATTTTCTACAGGAATTTTGTTTGGACATACAGAAAACATTCTAGTTAACATCCATTTTTAAAAAATTGGCTCCTGATATATCTTGAAGTCGTACTGCATGGTCAATTAGTCTTCTTCAAAGATTCAAAATACCAATAATTGCAAAGTTTCTACTGGAATCATCAGTTTGACAATTAAAAAATTATATGATTGGACAATATCTTGGGGAAACATTCATATATTTAGTAAATGGTTGACAGCTAGATCCTTCTGTTCATATTATAGCTTCAAGCTATTTTCCACAGCAGTATTCTATGTGCTCTTGAGGAAAGTAGGAGCTTTTTGAACAGCTGAAGCTACAAATTACCTTTTTGTTGACTAAAACAATGTTCGCACCAAGGTGGTGAGATCTCAGATAGAGTTACATACCTTTTCCCTTTTATTTGATTCATCTTTCATGGCAATACTACAAGTGTTAGAGCTGAAATTGTCTAAAAGGTAAAGTCATACCAGTGAAATATTCATCGAAAATGGCATTTTCGTCATTCTAGTGAGAAGGCTATACATTCAATCGCAAAATAACCATTGCTGCAGTGCTTTAATTGAGTGAAATTCTAGTGTTTATTAATTAAATTGTAAAGAATAATAGGTTGAGTAGTTTCTTTGAATTTATGGTGGGTCTACTGACTGTACTCCTCAATTGACTGGCCTATTAGTACAATAAGGCTTAACATTACAACCATCGAGCACAATAAAAACAGTTTTTTTCAAATATCTCAGAAACTAATGAACCTAGAAGGTCAAAATAAGTTGGGACCATACCAAATATGATCATTCCGCACATTTTGAGTGGATTTGCAGCTCTCTAGGTTGAACGGTTCTTGAGATACAGCCCGAAAATGGCCAAAAATCGCCCTTTTTGAGGTAAAAATCAAAAGTAGGGGGTGAACCGGCGTAAGGACATCTTGGATTGACCTGAAATTTCACAGGAAGTCTTCTAGACTCAGTTCACAACTTTTTGGATCGGATAACTTTGTCGAAATTTGGTCCGGCCTAATGCGGATTGCAGTGATTCCCATTCTCCAACCTGTAGAATGACCCATATGACATTTTTTCCAATTTTGGACTTAGGGAATGCATGCCTCATGAGCTTTGAAGTTTTAATGTTTAATTTAGTTGAAAACGCCAAAGATATCAGAGGGGGGAGTTATGTTCTGTCTTATATCTTCATTGGTCTTAATTGTATAGCAACATGGATGGTATCATATGAAAGCTGGTGAAATTGTCTTTATTTTGACACCAATATATTGGTATATTAGATGACTTTAGTTGTCTCCAAAGCAGAAATATGTCCATTTTAGGATATTTTTTTATGTCGGGCACTATCTTTTGCCTCATATGCTCATTCCAAATAACCATAGAATAGTCTGAGTGGTGCCATATTAAAGCCTTTAATATGGTCTTCAAACTTATTATTATTTCTGAAGTATTTACATAATTCCCGTCGCAAAAACTCCTAATTTCTCAATTTCAAGAATTTGCCGGCTTGTTCAAATTTATCACCGTGGCGCATTGATAATGATATTACCAAATCTAGTGCCAAATTAAATTATTTTGTTTTCATGTGATTCAAATATTTGACAAATTAAATGAACCATGTAGTTAATGTCTCTCTATTCAGAAAATTGTTTGCTTGATTTAGGAAGAACATAAACCAATATCATTGGTAATTTTGATGATGCGATTCACAACAAACAGTTTCACCTTGTCATACTATTGCAGCAAATGTACTGCTTATGCCTGAAAATACATTAGAAACTTGACACTATAAATCATAGTATATGCCAGACTTGTCAGCATCATTTATCAGAACATCATGGTGTACCTACATAAAATATAACTACATTTTAATGAACTTTCGCTGTCATTAAATGAATAATAACATAATTATCCATAGATCACCGCTTAGGTTCGTTAAAAAAATTAAATGCGGACATCTAGGGATAGATCAGTAATGATTAATGGGAAACACAGCTACATGTACCATTAGATGCTAGCCATGCCTTGTTGCTAGTCTTAAGTAACATTGCTGCCCGGAAATCAGAACCGAAATAGCTGAAATAGTGCTTTTTTGGACAAAATTAATCAATGCTGCAACAACACT
The DNA here is from genome assembly GCA_026936325.1 of Platynereis dumerilii. Lineage (NCBI taxonomy): Eukaryota > Metazoa > Annelida > Polychaeta > Phyllodocida > Nereididae > Platynereis > Platynereis dumerilii. Next base: position 36,683,839 of record JAPTHN010000009.1, read on the forward strand.
TCGACACTGTAACTTGTAAGCCTAATCTCTTAAAATCCTGGAAAAACCAGTCAGAAATCATTACAAAAATTTACCTAACATCAGAGAGTACTCCATGCAACCCTTAAACAATCGTTACCACTAACATTAGTCACATTTTCACCCTATTTGTAGGAGTGTCGACATGTTTTCCTCAGGAAGAATGTGATGCAAAACTCAGGAAGAATGTGATGCAAAACACAGGAAGAATGTGGTGCAAAACTCAGGTAGACTGTTTTGCAAAACTCAGGTAGAGTGTTGTGCAAAACTCAGGTAGAATGTGGTGCAAAACTCAGGAAGAATGTGGTGCAAAACTCAGCATAGCCACCCCCGGGGGCATACCCACCCACCCATAGCCACCCCCGGGGGCATACCCACCCACCCAGTGGTTACAGGTGACTGGTTCCACATAGTGAAAAAATTGTTAGTGCAGGTGATTTTACTTGTGAAAGACAAATTTTTTAAAGAAGGGGGTGCAAGCAAAGGGCAGAACCAAACTGACCAGTTCAGTTTGTTTAGTTTTTTAGCTTTTTTAAGCTCATTCATCTTATTTTTTCATGTTACGGTATTTGTGATGGCATTCTACATAAAGGAGATGTAAGGTATCGGGGATATATTGTGTTGGTTCATATTCTGACTAATTTTTAAAATGGATTTAACTGTCATTAAATCATGTCATGAGTGATAATAGGGGTAGTGGCTGTTTAACCCCAATATGGGGCATAACCACCCGCCCCTGGAAAAAATATAGTAGGGGGGTGACAGAAACAGGAGGGGGGTTTTCAAAAATGTACTGTAAATGTGTGAGAAACTTGGGAAGGGTCAGCATAGATTATGTCATTTGGGCTGTCTTGAAAAACCAAAATATTGGTATTGGCGGGAACGTCCCGGAGAGAAATATCTCAGAAGTCATTACCATGGCAGAAGTGAGGACACTGATATGGTTTGATACTTTCTTAGTAAGAGCTCCTGCATTTTCATCAGAAAGGGACATAGTATCCTTCCACCAGATTTGGAAATCCTCCAGTTATTTTTGTTGCTGGTACCTTGGAGGAGCGGTTATGCCCCATGGGGTGGGTCGTTATGCCCCGAGCAAATTAACTAGTTTTACGATCACACAGGCCAGACAGATGTACATAGTTAGCTTCCGTATAAATCATCTGGAGACATTGGTGTAGCGAATACTCCTACGTCATTGTTTTCAAAACCAGTTAGCTGAAATAAACACAAAGGACAATGTGTAAATACCAGCTCAGATTCATAACTTATGAACATTCACTATGATTACACAAACTATTCAATGTTGATAAACAAACTATTCAAAGTTGATATGTGCAACAATGAAAACATTCTCAGTTGAATGTGAAATATTTTGAAAATGTACAAGATAACATTTTTGTTGGCTTTAGTGAAAACTATCAGAACAAGTGGACCATCCTAGCAAATATGAAAAATTTAAAGGATGACATTAAGTGACTAAGTTATTAACTGAAGAATTTTATTAAACTTGAATGCTGAGTAAAATGTCTATAAATTACTTGAAACACTACTTGAAATAAATGCTAACTATTTATAAGTTCATTAAGCATAAGCATAAACATAGTCCTATAATATTCACCACAAAATACACAGGCCTAGCGCAATTGAAATCGAACAAACACAAGTCATTTAGTAATATTTACTGAATATAAATAATTATCAAATTAAAGAACGTCAACTTACAATTCATTTCTCATTATCCTTTAAGATGAGTCTCCAAATGAAGTAAATATCCAAGGGCCAATATTACAATTTTAGCAGGAAACACAAGTGTGAAAAGCATCAAGTGTGAAAAACATCAAGTGTGAAAAACATCAAGTGTGAAAAACATCAAGTGTGAAAAACATCAATTGTGAAAAACATTAAGTGTGAAAAACATCAAGTGTGAAAAACATCAAGTGTGAAAGACATCAAGTGTGAAAAACATTAAGTGTGAAAAACATCAATCTGTCGCTTCAAAGACTAACAGAGAAAACTTTAAGCTATCAAACACATTAAAACAAAGAGACACATTGTTGAAGAATCATCATGAACCAAAGACTTCTAGTTGCATTAAAATAAAGACTTCTTATAGTGAGACACGAAAAATGAGATTTGTTCGTTTGTTTGTGTTTTACATCTCTGCCGCACCTTAGTGGGCTATATCGAGGCAGGCGATCGCCGTATGATGATGAGATGAGAAGACTGTGAGTCTGGCACATACCCTATTAATTCAGGGATGCCCAGGGTCTTTCAGTTGCCCCAGCATAGAACACTGGATACAACCCACCTCCATTTAATGTCCTATGGGCTCGGACTAAAGTGAGTTCCCGGGGTGAGATTTGAACCCACACCCTCAAAGCCAGTTGACAAGCACACTTACCAATTAGGCCACGGGGGAACTCACGAAACATGAGAAGAAAGTTAAACTAACATTATTATTAAACAAAGCAGTACATAATAACATTAGATCACAGCAGGCATACATTTAGTCATACATGTCAGTCACATTCAGTGAAAACTAAACTAGTTTGGTGAAAACTAGCAAATTAACTAGTTAACAGGGTGGGAAATCAAAACATCCTTTCTGAGGAGAGTCATTCTTTCTGAGTGTGTGTACCATATCCTTCCTGAGTGTTTACGCAATCAGGCCAGGAGCAGTGCAAGAGAGTGGTAAGCAAACATTTTGCATCAACACAATTTGATTTGTTATGCCGATAAAGTTGGTTCATGGAATAATGTACAACTAGGATGATTGGCTGAAGGGCCAGTGGGAGTCAAGATATCGTCCTAGACCATTGATGTTGGTATGCAAAATGAAGGTCTTTTTGAGAGCTTTCCAACCATGGCAATTAGAATACTGTATGACACATATTGACAAAGTTGTAGAGAACCGCGGATTGGCGAAAATGGTCGAAAACAAAAAAAATATTGAAACTTCGGACCAAAATTGAAGTAGGTAAGAATTGTCGTATCACCATTTCGAGAACAGATTTGGATTCCCAAAATCAAAATGCACCTTTTAGACACTAGTGCTTTTTGAAATTGCATAAAAATTAAAAATTGACACACCCTAGTGCACACTTTATCCATTATTTTGCAATAATGTGAAGACTTGTGTCACTGAGCCTTCAGTGGAATTTAAATGTGGTATATAATGCTCATTTCTAAGACATTTTGAGGTGTATTGCAACAGAAACACATATTTTCGAAGTGCGGAACCACATACTTTCGGAGTGTATAGTGCACTACAGTCTTGTTTTAATCTGGTCTACTAGTTCACCTTATCAAGCTGCTTTGGTATAATCTGCCCTGGGTGAAGGGAGGAAATAAAATTGAATGTGAGAGTGGCAAAGAGTGCCCCACAAAGATTTCTGCTTGTCCGGAGGAGCTGCATACCTGAATGCGTGGGATGATGTCTAAAATAAGCAACATAAGATGGTAGAAGGGGAGGAGGAGGGACTTCGCACTGAAAACCTTTTTGACTAATTTAGTTTGTCAAGCTTCATTGAGAAGTGATTTGGCCAATAGCCTACTGAAATTAATACACAAAATCCAGATAGGAAGACAATGGAATCCATGCAATATATCCATAAATATTATTTAAAACATTCTACACTTTGTATTATAGTAATTATGTTTAATAAAATCACTTTATTACAGATATTGTTAGGCCTATGTGTCGGAAAATAATATTTTGGATCTTATATTTGGTTTGAATTGCACTTGCATTTTTGGCATTGATGATCTCAGGTGTGACTATATTACATTTAGCCATTTCATCTAATCATCCTTTTAGCCATTTCATCTAATCATCCTTGACCAAACTGTATTTGTTTAATACACAATTTAGCTGCAAATACCCTCGTCATAACATGCAGTTACCTTCGTCTTTTCATTATTAGAAAAGCAGTGAACCTCGTCCTCATTTAACATGGGATCCAATGGGATGACCTAGTTTTTTCAATTAATTTTAACAAAATGAGCGAGGGTAACTCAGTTACCCTCGTCCTGTTTTGCCACAGTGATCATCCCAAGTAGGTTGGGAGCATGGGAAAAGGTTGTCTTTTATTATACCCCCAAATTGTAAACCCAGTTGCCGACAGTTACTGTTAAAACAACAGTATATACCATAATATGGGGAGAATCGAGACAGAATTGGCTGTTTTTCTGTCATAGCATGGACAAAAATCAATCTAGAAATCAAAATTTAGTGCCAAATTGTGTCTGGGCACAAGGTCTAAGTACCCCCAGAAGCTTTAAATGATATCTTAAATCCCCATTTGCTCCAGGCCAAGAAAACCACTGTCCCAATTCACCCCATACTTTGGGGTGAATCGGGACACTCCATTATTTCCACTATTAACAATCCCTACCTACTTTGAGTGATTGTTCCTTGTGAATAAATATTAGAAAACATGTTCAACATGCCAGAAAAATATGTTGAGGAAAATCCTAAATCAATTTCATTGATAACATGCAGATTTTAAAAAAATTGTGATAAATGGCAGAAAACTATCAAAAACTTTAGTTATCTGCTAATTTTGCAGGTAATTACGAATTCTGGACTAAATCTATAATAAATGATGCCAAGTTCATTGATATTTATCAAAAAGCCATGCTAGTACATTCAAATGAAAATTGGTAGATTTTATTTTTATTATTCCCGAAACTTTGCCTTTGACCTGGATCTTAACCCGTGACCAAACATACATAAACCCACATCTAGTCTACTATTCTGGCTTCCTGATACCATTTCAAATTTTAAAAAAGTTTCCAGCTAGTTTGATGGCTCTGGTGTTTATATTTTTTGAGGAATGAGCAAAGTTTTGACCAGTATGTTAAAATTCAAATTATGCAGGGCCAAGTTTAAGGCGCTGCAGCTCCTCACTGCCTACAGTTAGAAGTATGAAATTCTATAACAATATGCGCTGATATGTCTACTATACATGTACCAAAAATGAATTCCCCACGTTGAGTAGAAGTGGTTGATCTTTGAAGAAATAATAGACATCCCTGTCTTGTCCCGATTCACCCCTGTGTCCCTATTCACCCCATATTACGTTACTGTAAAAACAACGGTTTCTTCCACAAAATGGCACTTTCTATATTCATTACAGTAGCTTGCCAGTCTAGTGAAAATGAGAACTGCATGCTGCTGCCAACTGGCACAAAAGTTGATTTTGTATGCTACAGCATTGCTGTCCCAAGAAATAGTTCCAATTTCATGGCACATTCACAAAATTTCTATTCAACATTAATGTATACCAGAGTCAGACTCGGCAATCACATTCTCTAACGAAGTAGACAAGGCCATCAGCACACTCACAAACACCCCCAGTTTCTTCCAGACAAAATTGTGTGAGTTCCTCATACTTAAATGATGTTGCACACTAGCCACTAGGTGCAACACATGAGAGCATATCTTCTGATTTGCCAAGGCTGGAAAAAGAAGAGGCAGTGTAACAGTGGTCCACTTGTATACAGGTAGCTTGCATTAAGGTAATGCAGCGGGTTTAACAGTGCATAATGTACTTCTTGATATGTAAAGGTTATTCACCACGGGAGAGGGAATATGTGATTTATCACCCGAGACCTTTAGGGCAAGGTGTGATAAACACATATTCCTGATCCAATGGTGAATAATCGGCTTATACCATGAGACAAACACTCCAACAGTCAAACATGAGAGGATAACTGGACAACAAAGAATATGGGAATTATTCCCTTGCAAAACTGTAATGTGATTGGCTGACAGGGGTGTTGATTGGTATAATGCAATCTACAGTACTACACTACCTTGGCTTATTCTGCATATCTTAGCAGGGGCCTTCACCAACCAGTGCTTGATTCCTTTACCACCAACTGCCACTCATAATAGTATTAATTAGTCAGGTAACTAGTCTTGCCTAATAAGCTACAACCTAGTGCCCAGAAATCAGTGACAAAAATTTAGACATAAAAAAAGATTGTATGACAACATGGCAATGAGAATGCATGGCAATGGGAATGCTGGCACAACCTGGAAGTTGGAGAAAATAGCGAATGCCATTGTGACAGGGCACAGACACTGCATTGATCTGGATATGCAAGTAACAAATGTAGAGAAAGCAAAGTTTTGCACAATACCTCTGACACAGTAGTGTACTCGGTGTGTTGTGGTGCGCCAGATTTGTATTGAGCTGTCTCTCAACTGCCCAAAACATCCAAATCCAAGGGGATGTGGCAATACACCGCTTGTATGTTGTTCATTTTCATCATAGTGCTACACACTGTAAAATCGGACTCGCTGATTCAGCTCAATTGATTGAGTGAGATGGTTGCACAAGTTGATTGAGCTAACATAGATTAATGTTTTAAGCTGAGATAACTCAAAATACTGAGCTGAGATAGCTCAAAATACTAAGCTATGTTGACCAAGGTATTCAAGCTGAGAAAACTCAAAACAATGAGTTGTGTTGACTTACAGCTCAAAATATTGAGTTTTGTTGACTTATTGATCCAAGCTGACACAACTCAAAATTTTGAGCTGTGTTGACTCATTTTTAGTTGTTTTTTATTTATATTTGTGTGACCTGTCTTATAAAATTATTTATGAATATGGGCTGTAATCTCAAAATATTGTTTGATATCTCAATTGGATCCACCTGATCCAGTATGCTTCATTTTAGCACACCATGGACAGGCCCAAGATGCATTCAACACAGACCATTGCATCACAAGTAGACTTAAAAATTAATTTATTGTGAATAAATCCCAATGGCCTGTGGCTCATCTGAGTTGGTATACAGTGCCAGAAGCCTATATTTGAACACACTCTGACTTGGAAATGTTGGTTGACGTGTGAAAGCATGCATCTAATTACTCCCACAAATTAATTTAAGAGAGATAAAAATAAAAAAGTGACCAGCTAAAGTGGTGTGCTACTCATTTTTTCTCTGGGATAGTGTAATATAAATGTTCTTTTTTCTTGTAGGTAAATAATTATTTAAAACTAAACGCAGTGTTATGAGAAGTGCTTGTTATAGATGGCGCTATGTGTGGCATGACTGAGATGTCAAGCTATCTGCAACAACTGAAGCTTTCATGTTTTCACAGCTTAATGTTATGATTCGTTTGGACAACTTACAGCATTGAGCTATCATACCTTGACAACTTATAGGATTGAGCTATCATAGCTTGAAAATTATTAACATTCTCAGACAGCTCAAATTATTGCTTCAACACAGTTTTCAAATTTTACAGTGCAGCAGACAGGATTGGGTCAACAGTTTGAATTTTCCATGTACAGTACTATTCAGTGATACGGAATTGTTTAAAAACAGTCTAGGCTTGATATATTTATCACTATTCTTAAGCCATCTGCAACTCTATGATTGAACGACACATTTCATCCTTGCATCTATAGCCATAATTGCATGTTTGTGTATGTTCTTATCTAATGCCACAACTCATTAAATAGCACATCCCCTGATGATACCAATCATTTTGGAAACTCAAGGTGCATTAGTCAAAAATGGTCTGAAGTGTTTCTTTTCAAGACATTGTCAACAATACTTCTATATCATGTGCTTTTTCTATCTGTGTTACTTTTTCCAATTTTATCCATTAAACTCAATGAATAGAGAGACCTCTGCTTCATAACTCACGGTGTCAAGGAGAATTTAGAAAATGGAAGTTTAAAACATGCATTTATCTACCCTGCAGCATTGGTTTTTTTGAGAATGAGAAGAAAAGGCAAAGAATAACATCTGTAAACATGTGCAGACATCCAATTTTCAATTGATGATAAGAAAGAAGAAAGTGGATCGTACATCCGTGATCTAGTAGGCTATCAATTCACTGGATTGTGAAAAGGAGATTTTTGAGTTACAGCAAGCTGTGGATGTCTTCCTGTCAGTGTGATAGACATACCTGTAGTGAGTTGCACAAACCTAATGCAGTATTCAGTGACGATGAGTGCAGCTGGAGGCAATTTGAGAGCAAGAGAGACAACCGCCACAGAAGGTAGACAGTTGGAAAGACACTGAGAGCTGCTTAATTGACAATGTAAAACCTTGCTGAAATCTGATAGGCTTTTTAAAATATAAATACATGTAAAGCAAATTTAAGACATACTGGTTTGTTTTCAATGTATTTTAACTGCATTGCTGCTTATAAATCTGTTTAATTCACTGAAAGAGCAAAGAACCAAGCATGATTTGTATAGAGAACTAATATTATTAGTAGACATTTTCTAGTGTAGCTGGTGCTGGAGTTAAATCGAAAACATTTATTCACAAATATTTGATTAAAGTGATGGATCCTTGTGATAAAAATTATTGAATTAAACTAAGAAGTCTGAAGCTCTGTAAATGAAACAGTACTTGAGAAATAATTGCGTTTCTCTTATCCATATACTAGTGAATTGTGATTGGCATACCACCATCCTCCTTTTTTTGCAATTTGATACACAAAAACAGTTATTACCATACTACTGGAACTCCATTGCTTACCAATCAGCAAAGTAGAACAACATGAAAAGACCTTAGGCCGATTACATACATGTAATCAATTGTCATTGTGGTGATGTCCGAGACAACAAACTTTTGAGACTTCTACACTCTTGCTCATAAATATGGAATATAAGAAAACATGAAAACTACCATTGAATTTTGGCTATCCCATTTGAATCCAATGGTTAAAATCGCACTTTTAAGAACTTAAGTGGATTCCTGAAGAGTTATTTGAAGTCCTCACTTTAATATTTAGTTAAATTTTTGAAAATTTGGGAGGCTGGAGGAAATTGAAAAAACGATGCAAAAAAAGTCAAAATATGAATTTTGTTTAGGGTTAGAAATCCATCAAAAATTGTTTATTTGTGAAAGTTGCTGGTATCAAAGGATAGATTAACCTTTAAATGAGTCAATTCAATGGTCATTAGCATGTGGAATCTCCGAGACAAATAATCACAGCACAGACAAAATGGGTCATATTTATGCTTGGTCCAATGGAACAGTTTTTTACATTTTCAAACTCCAAGACTGCATGATAACCAGGAACGTTTTATTGATATAGGTTTATACACCCTATGTGTGCTCTACCAAAATATACTATAATTCCAACTAGAAATTGTTTTGACTGCTAGCAATTGAGAGTTTATCACAATAAACAAGGTTGGTTTATCACCATTGTTCATGACAACCTCAAAATATGAAAAATCCACTCCAGCCATTCATATCGGGCTAGTTGAGCCTCTTCTCAGCACATTGAAGTTAATTTTCTGAATCTGGACTTACCCAAAACAAAGGTAAAAAATAAAACAAGGATCATGGTTATTTAGGTATATTCCATATTTATGAGCAACAGTGTATCTTATCTCTGCCAGACTTTTATCTTGTGTTAGCCACCTCAAGAGCATTGAATGTAATCGTACACTGTAGGAAGTATATTTCTTTTCAAAACAGTCAAATATGGAGTCATTCTGGACATTAACATCGAATTTAGAACACAAAATAGAAGTTTTCCAAAGATTATTATTGAGACAGCTATTGAGATCCACTATCCAGACAGAATATCAAAAGAGGATTTATGCATAAGAACAGGAATCAAAGAAAAATTGAGTGTCACCATCAAAAAGAGAAGACTAAACTGGCTTGGCCATCTTTTAAGGTTACCTTCTGAAACACCTACCCAAAAAGCCATCGATGAGTTTCTTTGACCAGTTAAAATACCTCAAGGAAGACCAGCTAAAACATGGGTTGGATATATCATGAAAAGTATTGAAAGAATTTAACATTAGGGGAGAGTGGGGCCAGTTGAACCGACAGGCCAGAACCACCCTTAATTTTTCACTGGGTGGAGCAGGCTTGGGAACATACATAGAACCTTGTGTTAAGCCTTATTAGGCTAGTCTTTTCAGTGTAGATCTACCGCTCTGAGACACATGGTAACGAAACTATCACACTTTTTTCGTTTTTTGCATGCAAATTTTAGTCACATTGAGATTGAAGCTTTCATAGTATTTAAATTACTTAGTCTGCAGGGATGTCATATTATCATAAGTTAATGGAACCTTATGTGTAGATGGAAACTCACCACCTTAGAATTAGCCTGGGATCCAAGGCTCCAAAATGTGCTAAAAAAGCATTTTGAGATGACACCCCTGCTGTAGAATTTTTTACCCTTGTTTGCGGGTCTATTGGGCACCTGAAAAGTAATGTTGGACACCTGGTATTGATCACGCAATTTCTGTAGACTCACTTTTGTGATGCTCTATCTTCACAAACTACCGCTCATTTTGTTTGGCACAAGTAAAGCTACAACATGACATATCATATATGTTTATTATACAAGATATAAGGTCACCAGAGGTCAATAGGCATTAAAAAATCGTTCACGGCCGAAATTTTAGTTTTTTAACAGTTTAATCTATTTCATTATGTGTAATCATGAAATATTTACAGTGTATATAATAACATTTGAAATCAACACTCCACATCCCCCTGATGTTTTTGAGAAAGCAACATTTTCATACAACAAGAATTAATGGTACCATATTCATCTGTAGGTTGCCCTGTGAAGCGACAAATTATGTGAAACATCGGTATAACAAAAAAATCAGCTATATTTCACTTACTTTGGGTTGTCATCAAAAATTTAAAAAATAACACTCTAAATCAACCTTCTAGGTTCCCCTGATGTTTTTGAGAAATTAATATGTTTATATAACAAGAATTGATGGCCCCACATTTATCTGTAGGTTGTCACAATGGCCCAACAATGGCCCACATTCATCTGTAGGTTGCCTCGCGGAGCGACAAAATGCGTAAAATATTGGTGGAATGTAAAAATCAGCTTTATTCCACTTACTTTGGATAGTCATCAAATATTTACAAAGGAACACTACAAATAAAACAATTTGAAAGTGGCATCGCTGTTGGAGAGTAACCCAACCCTTCTGCAACATAAAGATTTTGGCAGATGCTTGAAAGATAACACATTAATATACCAATAACGAAGAAAACAACAAGTAAAGCATGTAATTTCATATCCATGGGCTCAGGTCCCAAGCTTCAGACCAATGGGAATCCTCATCTTAGTACTATGTATCATTGTCTTTACATGAATTAAAAATCGGATTTTGATTTAACCCTGCATCACAGCCTTTTCCACGACTTTTGCAGGTGCGCAGTTGTACTGACAGTACTGACAATAGCATTACTATGAGACACATGAAATGATTCATACAAATGCACAACCTGCAGGATGTAGCAATACAATGTGTTGAAGTATAACAAAGAACCTCCTTGTTTGAAGGCTGAAATTTGCTGTTTGTAATGAATAAAAGATAATAAAGCATTAATTTTTTTGTGTAAAATATTGTGTTGTTCAAAATTTTCGGCCATCCAGCCTTCATCAGTGAATAATTTTTTTGTACTGCTGGTGTGCAAACACATTAACACATTTAATCTATGTGCAGTTTGTAATCAGACATGATCCCCAAGGCATAATTCATCATTTGCCTGAAACAAATGGCAACTTTTGATGTAATTGATCATAAAATGCTACTTTGAAGTGTTAATCATGCTGGATGCACAAATGTTAACAAAAGCGTTATTTGATTGTTTCACAACATGCAATGATGAGGTGAAAGTGTAAATGACAGCAAATGTTAACAGGGTTAATGTGGCAGCGTTGGCTGTAATGCGAAATGTGAGAAAGCCCAAGTACATGTACGCAGCAAAGGTTGAACACAACGGAAAATAAATAATCGTTTGCAAGGGAATACGAGGTTTGTTCTTGCGAATAAGGGATCGTTCAGAATTTATGACTGGGGGATGGGAGTTTTGGCCGAGGGGGTACTACTAACTTTTCACACGTGTTTCAAGGGGGGGTATTAATTTTTGACAACACTTCCAAGGGGGGTAAGAAGTTTTAACAAAGAAAAAATGTGAAAAAACACGCATAAACTCATTTTATTTGGACTTTTTTTACGTGCAAAAGCCCGCGAAATGACGCGAATCTGTACGTGTGGCCGTTTATAACAGTATATATATGTGTGTATTGCTTTATATGACGAGGGGGGGTACTAAAAATACGCGTGAAACCTAAGGTTGGGGTACTAAAAATCCGCATGAAACTCAATTCGGGGTATCAATTTTTGACGGGAAGTTCGAACAAAACTCCCACCCCCCCAGTCATAAATTCTGAACGGTCCCTAAGATACGACAGTTCTGCAGATGGTTCCTCGTCAGGAAATTGGATTTTGTGCTTTCCTGCAAAGAACGTAATTACATTTCAATTAGAAATTTCCTCACAATTGTCAGCAAGGCCATTGAACCTTGAATGGGATAAAGAATCAATTAGAGTTCCCACAAATAAAATGAGTTTTAATTAAGTTGTCTGCGAATTGATAAGGTCCAATAAGTACTCGATTATATGGATTCTCTTGCAACCTTACTGATCTGCTGATGTGCCACATTACTTCCTTTGTAAATAATTGTAATTATAAAGTCACTAAATTGTTGGCCTTTGCCAGAAAGTAGGATAGGATAGGATATTTTATTTGTACAACTTAGGTTCTTACAATGTTATTGATTGTCTTTGTGAAATCAGCTGATCATAATCTAAGTTTGTTGATTGTTTTCAAAGTCAAACTTAATTTGACGTTATTAGCACTATTGCATCATGTTTTGTTTTATATTTCGGCATCTATTTAAATGATGTTGTGTTTCCCTATAACATCAAACATTGGCTTTGCCACCATATCAGGTCAATGTCCTATATCATATTTGTATTAATTGCTCATTTTAATCGTGCTGTACACTGGAATATCATCTCATGCCTGGATCTGGTCTTAGTGAAACTTAATCAAGGTATTAACTTAATGTTTCCTACAAATAATGGATGATTTATTGATTATGACAATATTTTATTGTCCGATTGTAATTACTTGAATATTGAAGATAATGTGGTCCATGAAAAATGACAATTCATTCACAGTAGCTCATTTTAATATTCGTAGTGTGCCGAGCAAATTTGATGATTTTGTGGAATCGCTAGAGGTATTGGAAGAAAGAAATTATCACCTGATATAATACTTTTACGTGAAACCTTCTTCTATCAATTTTTGACGGGAAGTTCGAACAAAACTCCCACCCCCCCAGTCATAAATTCTGAACGGTCCCTAAGATACGACAGTTCTGCAGATGGTTCCTCGTCAGGAAATTGGATTTTGTGCTTTCCTGCAAAGAATCTAATTACATTTCAATTAGAAATTTCTTCACAATTGTCATCAAGGCCATTGAACCGGTTCCGGTTAAAGTTTTTTTCTCTTTTGATCCTGTATCTATGTGGTCCAAGGAACATTTTCAGGGAGGATGTGAAACTCTCACCCTTGAGCATTCTGAGAAATCCAAGGTGGCAGAAATAGATCAATCAAACTCATATGATTGCAATTTCTAGTTTAAATGGCCTAAATTATGCATTAAAACTGTAAAATTGGCGTTGAAAATCAAGATTAGGCATATGTTACATGGCCAATTGTGCAGCGTGACAAAATTGTACATGCATAGGCTGGAACTATGTCTCACAGTGCTTAATGAACTTCACTATTTGATACTTGCAATTGCACTTCACCCTTAATGATATATTTTACAAGGACAAATGATTGCCCGGCGTACTCTAAAAAGCACCCTTTTTTTCATTTCAAATCTCCTCGAAAAATTCTCTTGCTAAATGCTTGGTTAAAAATCTTTGTACATAAGTCTTTTCCTGGAGTAAGGCTATCTAGCCGATGTACATGATTCTGGTCGTTAAGGTCAAAGCCAAGACAATGGTGCTTTTTTAGAAAAATTGAAAATAAAATAAATCAAAATTACCTGAAGTGACAAAATTGTACATGCTTAGGCTAGAACTATGCCTCACAGTGCTTAATGAACTTCACTATTTGATACTTGTAATTGCACTTCACCCTTAATGATATATTTTACAAGGACAAATGATTGCCGGGCGTATTCCAAAAAGCACCCTTTTTTTCCATTTCAAATCTCCTCGAAAAATTCTCTTGCCAAATGCTTTGTTAAAAATCTTTGTACGTAAGTCTTTTCCTGGAGTAAGGCTATCTAAACCAATTAGTTAGTACTCTAATTAATTGACTCATTCACGTGAAACTAACTCTGCCCTCACAAAAGTTGCTTACGACAACAATTGAAGCAGATCAGAGGGGCCCCTCTGTATCCATGAATTTCACAGGACCAAGTTTTTGATACCTTTTAAAATAATTAAATGTCATTTGAACAAAAAAAAAACATTTTTAACAGGACTGTCAATGTCCACATCCATTTTGGTTGGTTGGCAATGAGTCATCTAGTGATTGGGATTAGTGGAATTGAGAATATCATGGAGGATTTTGTGTTTTTCGGAGGATATTTTCGACACTGACAGGAAGATGCATTTAACTTTTGGAGGGTTGACTGTTGTAGTAACAAGAAAACTAAGGAGCCAAATGAAAGCTGACATCAAGGGCTATCAATTCACATCCATTTTGGTTGGTTAGAAATTAGTTATCCAGTGATTACAACAGGCGAAATTGAAAATGCATTCGCTGATTTTGTGCTTCTGAGGAGATTTTTGACACTGACAGCAACATTTATTTAGCTTTTCAAGGGTTGACAGTTGTAGTGACAAGGAAACCAAGGTTAAAACTGAAAGCTAACATCAAGGGCTATCCTTCCCCATCCATTTTGGTTAATTAGGAGGGATTCATCTAGTGATTAGGCCTAGGTGGAATTGAAAATACATTGGAGGATTTTGTGTTTCCGAAGAGATTTTTGACACTGACATTTATTTACCTTTTGGATGGTTGACAGTTGTATTAACAAGAAAATCAAGGTGCCAAATGACAGCTGACATCAAGGGCTTTCCATCCACATCCATTTTGGTTGGTTGATGCCAACTAATTAGGATGGGGGAAATTGAAAATGCATGGGAGGATTTTCTGTTTCCGAGGAGATTTTTGACACTTACAGCAACATTTATTCAGCCTTTGGAGGGTTGACAGTTTTACTAGCAAGGAAACAAATGACAGTTGACATCAAGGGCTATCCATCCACATCCATTTTGGTTGGTTAGAAGTTAGTTATCCGATGAATAGGACAGGAAGAATTGAAAATGCATTGGAGGATTTTGTGTCTCCGAGGAGATTTTTGACACTGACAGCAACATTTATTAAGCTTTTGGAGGGTTGACAGTTGCAGTTACAAGAAAACTGGGTACCAAGTGACAGCTGACATCAAGGGCTGTCCATCCATATTGGTTGGTTGGAATTAAGTTACCAAGTGATTAGGATGGGGATATTGATAATACATGGGAGGATTTAGTGTTTCTGGGGGGATTTTTGACACTGACAGCAGCATTTATTTAGGCTTTGGAGGGTTGGCAGTTTTACTAACAAGGAAACCATGATGCTAAATAAAATCTGATATCAAGGGCTATCCATCCACAACCATTTTGGTTGGTTAGAAATTAGTTATCCAAAGTTTAGGCCAGGCCGAATTGAAAATGCGCAGGAGTACAATGTATTTTGTGTTTCCGAGGAGATTTTTTGACACTGACAACAACACTTATTTAGCTTTTGGAGGGTTGACAGCTGTAGTAACAAGGAAACCAAGGTGCCAACTGAAAGCTGACATCAAGGGCTATCCATCCTCATCCATTTTGGTTAGTTAGGAAGGATTTATCTAGGATAGGTGGAATTGAAAAAAACATTGGGGGATTTTGTGTTTCCGGGGAGATTTTCGATAATGACTGCAACATTTATTTAGCCTTTTCAAAGGTTGAAAGTTGGAGGTACAAGGAAACCAAGGAGCCAAATGACAGCTGACATCAAGGGCTATCCATCCACATCCATTTTGGTTGGTTGGGATTAAGTTACCAAGTGATTGGGATCGGAAGAATTGAAAATACATGGGAGGATTTTCTGTTTCCGAAGAAATTTTTGGCACTTACAGCAACATTTATTTAGCCTTTGGAGAATTGACAGTTGTACTAACAAGGAAACCAAAGTGCCAGATAAAAGCTGACATCAAGGGCTATCCATCCACATCCATTTTGGTTGGTTAGAAATTAATTATCAAGTGTTTAGGACAGTAAGAATTGAAAATGCATGGGAGGAATTAGTGTCTCCGAGGTGATTTTTGACAGTGGCAGCAAAATTTACACATATTTAGCTTTTGGAGGGTTGACAATTGTAGTAACAAGGACACCAAGGTGCCAACTGAAAGCTGACATCAAGGGCTATCCATCCCCATCCATTTGGGTTGTTAGAAAAGATTTATTTAGTGAATAGGATAAGTGGAATTGAAAATACATGGGAGGATTGTGTGTTTCGGAGGAGAATTTTGATAATGACTGCAACAATTATTAGTTTTTTGGAAGGTTGACAGCTGGAGCAACAAATAAATCAAAGTTTAAATGAAAGCTGACATCAAGGGCTATCCATCCACATCCATTTTGGTTAACTAGGAATGAGTTATCTAATGAATAGGATACGTGGAATTTAAAATACATGGGAGGATTTTGTGTTTCCTATGAGATTTTTGCCACTGAAAGCAACCTTTATTTAACTTTTGGAAGGTTGACAGTTATAGTAGCAAGGAAATCAAGGTGTCAAATGAAAGCTGACATCAAAGGCTATCCGTATACACCAGAAAACAAATAGCATACCTGTGTTACTTCGAAGTATTTTGGTGTCGATGGCTTGAAATTTAATAGTCATTTATTCAGTTTCCGTAGCTTCATAATGAGCATGTTTGACATGTTATTTCTTTTGATGGAATTGACAATTTGACATGTACCCACATATGACCCATTATTTGAAAGCACCTTTCAAGTAGATTCAGGGGAAGCCACAGTAATGGATACTTTGCTTATTCTTTAAGCACATTTTGTTGGAGCAGGTCACATATGCCTAATCTTGATTTTCAACACTAATTTTACAGTTTTAATGCATAATTTAGGCCATTTAAGCTAGAAATTGCAATCATATGAGTTTGTTTGATCTATTTCTGGAATTCTTGACCCTCAGAACCCCTATTTTGATGTTTTATTTATCATCCTAGCTGAATTAGGAGCCAATTTATGACCAATTTCTGGTCCGGCGGCCATTTTGGATGCCATCTTGGATTTCTCAGAATGCTCAAGGGTGAGAGTTTCCAGAAATGTTAGCTGTTATAGGTTTATCACACCCTGTCAGTCTGGATGAAGTGGTACATACTTTCTGCAGAGACAATGACTGCATATTTTTACTTCTGAATATTGACTTTTATCTTAGATATTACCTAACAAGAAAAATGGACAGTTTTGATCTCTTTTTCATGGAGATTACATGCTAAGAATAGGGTGGGATAAATAAAAAATCTAAAACTCAAATATCTCAAAAAATTCCCAACAAATTTTTTTGTTTGATTCATCAAAATGTTTGTCTAACCTTCCTCTACATCATTGCGCTAATCGTTTCCTTAGTCAATTTTTTTAACCCCAAAGTTTGTTCAAGCTCGCTGTGTGAGTAGAGACATAGCCTGAGCTATTTTTGTGAAGGATGCTTTCTAACGCACTGATTTTTGTCAGCACATTGCATGCTGAAATTTTTCTGGGTCATTTCAGCAGATAGCAACATACCTACAACTTCACTAATATTGAGACTCCACCCCTTTGCTTACTCTTTCTGTAGGCATTTATCATTGTATATCTTTTAAAATTATATCTTTTGTGATTTTTTGCGGACAAGAAGGTTTCACGTAAAAGTATTATATCAGGTGATAATTTCTTTCTTCCAATACCTCTAGCGATTCCACAAAATCATCAAATTTGCTCGGCACACTACGAATATTAAAATGAGCTACTGTGAATGAATTGTCATTTTTCATGGACCACATTATCTTCAATATTCAAGTAATTACAATCGGACAATAAAATATTGTCATAATCAATAAATCATCCATTATTTGTAGGAAACATTAAGTTAATACCTTGATTAAGTTTCACTAAGACCAGATCCAGGCATGAGATGATATTCCAGTGTACAGCACGATTAAAATGAGCAATTAATACAAATATGATATAGGACATTGACCTGATATGGTGGCAAAGCCAATGTTTGATGTTATAGGGAAACACAACATCATTTAAATAGATGCCGAAATATAAAACAAAACATGATGCAATAGTGCTAATAACGTCAAATTAAGTTTGACTTTGAAAACAATCAACAAACTTAGATTATGATCAGCTGATTTCACAAAGACAATCAATAACATTGTAAGAACCTAAGTTGTACAAATAAAATATCCTATCCTATCCTACTTTCTGGCAAAGGCCAACAATTTAGTGACTTTATAATTACAATTATTTACAAAGGAAGTAATGTGGCACATCAGCAGATCAGTAAGGTTGCAAGAGAATCCATATAATCGAGTACTTATTGGACCTTATCAATTCGCAGACAACTTAATTAAAACTCATTTTATTTGTGGGAACTCTAATTGATTCTTTATCCCATTCAAGGTTCAATGGCCTTGCTGACAATTGTGAGGAAATTTCTAATTGAAATGTAATTACGTTCTTTGCAGGAAAGCACAAAATCCAATTTCCTGACGAGGAACCATCTGCAGAACTGTCGTATCTTAGGGACCGTTCAGAATTTATGACTGGGGGGGTGGGAGTTTTGTTCGAACTTCCCGTCAAAAATTGATACCCCGAATTGAGTTTCATGCGGATTTTTAGTACCCCAACCTTAGGTTTCACGCGTATTTTTAGTACCCCCCCTCGTCATATAAAGCAATACACACATATATATACTGTTATAAACGGCCACACATACAGATTCGCGTCATTTCGCGGGCTTTTGCACGTAAAAAAAGTCCAAATAAAATGAGTTTATGCGTGTTTTTTCACATTTTTTCTTTGTTAAAACTTCTTACCCCCCCTTGGAAGTGTTGTCAAAAATTAATACCCCCCCTTGAAACACGTGTGAAAAGTTAGTAGTACCCCCTCGGCCAAAACTCCCATCCCCCCAGTCATAAATTCTGAACGATCCCTTATTCGCAAGAACAAACCTCGTATTCCCTTGCAAACGATTATTTATTTTCCGTTGTGTTCAACCTTTGCTGCGTACATGTACTTGGGCTTTCTCACATTTCGCATTACAGCCAACGCTGCCACATTAACCCTGTTAACATTTGCTGTCATTTACACTTTCACCTCATCATTGCATGTTGTGAAACAATCAAATAACGCTTTTGTTAACATTTGTGCATCCAGCATGATTAACACTTCAAAGTAGCATTTTATGATCAATTACATCACAAGTTGCCATTTGTTTCAGGCAAATGACGAATTATGCCTTGGGGATCATGTCTGATTACAAACTGCACATAGATTACATGTGTTGATGTGTTTGCACACCAGCAGTACAAAAAAATTATTCACTGATGAAGGCTGGATGGCCGAAAATTTTGAACAATATAATATTTTACACAAAAAAATTAATGCTTTATTATCTTTTATTCATTACAATCAGCACATTTCAGCCTTCAAACAAGGAGGTTCTTTGTTATACTTCAACACTTCGTATTGCTACATCCTGCAGGTTGTGCATTTGTATGACTCATTTCATGTGTCTCATAGTAATGCTATTGTCAGCACTGTCAGTACAACTGCGCACCTGCAAAAGTCGTGGAAAAGGCTGTGATGCAGGGTTAAATCAAAGCCCGATTTTTAATTCATGTAAAGGCAATGATACATAGTACTAAGATGTGGATTCCCATTGGTCTGAAGCTTGGGACCTGAGCCCATGGATATGAAATTACATGAGTGACAGCTTGCATAGTCTAATTGCGATAATGAAATTCGCACTTGCAACAAATGGTTCCAGACCATGGATTACCCAATTTACTCCCAGAAGAAGAAGAAGGATAAGTGGATGATACTAAATGTGCTAGAATACACATGCAAAATTTGGCATAATACACAAGGAAAAGGCTTGAAAAAGTGATGACTCCTGTTGACTCTTTACAAGCTCTGTTATATGTATTTCAAACAAGTTTAAATCATAAATTCAATATATTTACAGACTTTATTGAATCAAATCTGACGCATTGTTTATCGCATACTGTACAAAAATGCAAAAATGTCAGAAGTTTTCCAATATCTGAAATTTTTCAGTCTCTCTAATAAAAGTTCTGCAATTAATACTTTAAAACTTCAGGTTAAAGATATGAAATATTGATTCTTATGGATTCCAAACAATGAAATAGAAATATCGATTTGCTAGCATTTATTATGGAATGCAATTAATGTACATATTGTTGGTGACAAAGTGAACCAAAGCATGATAATTATTTTACGAATTAAAACTTACTTTATTCAGTTACTGCAATTTCAAGAAGTATGAGTTTCTATAATATATAGGATAACGTAGCAAAACGTAGTAAATGTGGTTGATATGATTGGTTGAGCCACTGAATTACATAGCATAAACTCATTTGCATAGCACAAAAAACGTAACTTCGGGCCAGTGACGTGTCTGGTAATGGCAGTCTTACTTGCTGATCTGCTCAAATTATAAACTTTCCTGCTTACTGAAGTAGAAAATTACATTTTCACAGTTTCCTATATGTCCAACTCCTGGATTTGTAGGACGTTTTATTCTCACAAAAACCAATCAGGCGAGCCTAAAATGCTACGTAGATAGTCAGAAAACTTGCCATAGAAACTCATACTAACTGAATTGCAGCAACACGACCTTTTATCTTCAGAAATGTTTCTGATGTACCATCAAACGGTGAAATTTAATAAGCTCGAATATAGACCCTTCAGAGTGATTTCTTAATGCAACTGCTTAAACTGTCACAACATAGATAAACAATGGTAAGATATCTGATAGACCTAATTAAGAAACATTTGATGGTACATCATCTGCGTCTTCTTCCTCCATTTTCCTTCCTCCCTTCGTTCCCCCTACTGTATTCTTCCTTGCTTCCTTGCTTCTTTGCTTCCTTGCTTCCTTGCATCCTTGCTTCCTTCCCTTTCCTTTTTCCTCTTCATTCCTTTTCATTCCCATTCCTTCCATTTCCTTACTTTTCCTTCAGACTTCCCTAAGTTTACTTTTGATATCTCTGATTTGCTCATATAAACTCTGACAACCCCTTCTCCTTTAGGCGAAGAACTTGTTTCAATATTTCCGCCATTGACCCCTGTTGGCAAGATTTTCACTAAATTCATAAACAATATTAAACATTATTTGTTCACTTTGTGATGTAGCATGGACCGATATCAATCTATTAAAAAATATTAGCAGTCTGTTTGTAGCTCCCATCATGAAATGGTGTTATTAAATTTCAACTCAAATTTTGACCATGCCTATACTCCATATTTATGGGCAAGAGTGTAAAACCGCCGGCATTTGCTTTGTACTTCTGTCAATCCCCGATGTTTATGACTTCGTGCTAAATTCTACAACAGAAAAAGTGACACTTCAAAATAAAATTGCAAGGAAGGCGGCGTCCACGACATCAACAATGTGTCACAGCACATTTGGAATTCTGAACTGTATCATGTATGCTTTCAGTACAACGACAGCAGCTAAATTGTCAAGACTCGTCAGGAAGATATGCTGAAAATGAGAGTGGTAGAAAACTGTCAATTATCTTGCATGTCTACATATGTATTAAAAATTCACTAAAAATTATCTTGAGTTGCTTTCCTATTTAGCAGCGCGAAGCGAAGCGCAAGCTCTTCATGAAGAAATTTTGCCAGAATGTATGACCGCTTGCTAGGGCCCCCCCTAACCAATCTCATTCAAACTTATTATACCGTCTCATCAATATTTTAACTCAGGTTGAACAGGATTTTGGTGGCCAACCATAGTCAACTAAAAATTAATAAAGAAAGTAAATGGGCTGACTTTCACAGGTCGAAGGTCATCCCACAGAGTTGTCACAGAGCCAATTATTCAACTAAGTGCACTTGCCCTCTCAACTTTGTGGAGCATTGGTACTTTCAACGTGTCAGGGAGAAAATTTTTTAAAATTCAGCGCCGCTTAAAGTGCTTGCACATCACTTTATGATATAGTTGCTATGCTTTTTTCACTATAGCATAAAGAATTTCAGTGGAAATCCACTGAAAACATAATTATATGTATACAGTAAAACATGGTGACTTGGAACACCTGGGATGGTGACTTTGGAAACAGCCGAAAAGGAATGATTCTCCGTAAATGTGTCACAGCACATTTGGAAGTTCAAGGGAATACTAAAGATATTTGACTTCTGATTATATTTTAATGAGGTAGACCTATTTTGTCATTCTGCAAAATTTCATTAAGACTGTTTTTTTTTTTAATCTAGTAAATTCCCCAGACTTTGATTGAAAATTTCGATACCTGTAAACTTCTATAGATACTCACAACAGCACTAAAATATCTTCAGCCTTCTAAGAACGTTACTCAAATACTTCCAAAATCAAGTTTTATTGGAGGAGATTGGATCGAACCTAACAACAAATAATAAAGTGATAATTTAATTAATTGACACAAACTGTGGGTGACTTAGTAGTGACAGAGAGTGCAAAAACCATTATAAATGCTGGTATGTATTATACACATATATACAGTAACCAACCTGATATGACCCAAATTGAATAAATTCAGATGTATAGAAAATGAAGGTTCAATATAATTACAAATTATTCAAAACTGAATGAGATTTTTTTTTTGTAAAAAACAAAAAAAAACAAAAAGAGGCCAAGGTCCTGCAGATGGTTTCTAATCAGACAAATTTCTTTACAACCTCCATTTATAAACTTTAATTAAAATTACATTTCCCCACAATTGTCTGCATGGAAGATCGTTGAACCTTTGGTTGGACAAAGATTCAATTAAATTTCTCGAAAAAGCTGTAGTCAAGGCTTTGTAGGAACAGATTACTTCTGATCAAAATTAACTGAAATTTTGACTGACCACTTTTGAGATCCTGTACTGAGTTTAGACTGGCCGGAATGTGTATTTAAGTTCAGAACATAGTTTGTGCATCTCTAACTGTGATTTTATGTATTATTCATCCAGGTTGACTATATATTTTATCAGCTCTTTTATGTGTAATGAAATATGTGGCTGTTCGTCAACCACCACGGTAGTAATTTCCCAAATTCCATTTATGCAATGGCAATGCGTATGATCCTGAAACAACATTTTGCGGTTTTTGTGGTATGTCAACTACATTTCCTGTCAATATCATGACAAAACTTGGATTAAAGCATCCTCAATGATTATCTACACAAGGTGAGATTGGTGGTACACTATGACCAATCAAGTCCTAACATCTCGATTTCATATGCCACAATTTCTGAGATAGACATAAAGCAATTCATTCCTAAGGAACAAGGCATATGTTAGGCTTCCATATTTTATTACACGACACTTTTTGACTTTACTTTTCAAATATCTCCTGTTAATGTGAAATAATCTCTCCTAGACCTGGCTAATTATGTACTGCATGACCATTTGACATTATTCTAAGGGGTTCTGATGCTTAAAGGACTACATTTTCCTGTGTCAAGCTTCTTTACATACCAGTCAACAAATTTCAAATTTTTTTTTATATCTCAGACCACTCATATAGACATTTTCAACAGCCTAATTATGCATCCTCTTAAACCCGGCACAACAAAAATCAAGGACAACTCACACCTTGTTAAAGCAGCAAGGCTATGCAGGTATGCCTGTTCATTTTGCCTTTCAAATGTAATGTGTTGACAATTACCAACAAAATGAGCCATAAATCAAAGTCCTGTGGCAAAATTTGATTATCTTACTTATCAATTATCAAACGAGTGTCAACTCTTTTTTGAGTCATCCTGTACACTCATAAATTCAATTTAGTTGCTGAAAAATTGAAGTGTCGAGGTCTGACATTCTTCTTTCTCAGTCATTTGGCATTTGTGTTAAGACGATGTCTCTCTGGTAGGATGGAGTTAGGAGTTATATCAAGACATTTATGTTGCTAGATTTCATCTCGCATTGTTTGTTTATTTTTGACAACCAGTTTTATACAGAAAATCAAGGTTGTGCCATTTCGATCGGGGCGAGTTGTGCCAGTGGTATGACATAGGATTTGATTTGAACATGTGTAAAAAGTGTTATACCACCCGCTAGAGACAATAAATAATTCTAGTTTTAGCAGCATTTTATAATTTTTGCATAAAATAGCACATAAATGTTTGAATAGTTTATGTGACACGTCAGACATAAGTCAAAAACATAATACAAATATCTATCTGAATAAACGGGTGAAATACAAGGTTTTTTAGGAATAAATTAGGCGGAACAACTTGCCCCGTCATGCGGCACAACTAACACGGCACCGGGGCAAGTTGTGCCACTTGACCTACTTTTTTCAAACGCCTACCATGATCTTCCCAATGGTCAGACTGCTGTGAAACTTTGGTCGATTCTGGCCAACGTATTATATTGTGATATCTGATTTTCAGATTACATGATTAAGCTTTGGTTTTTCAGAAAATTGGCTTGAAGAAAAAAATGGCACAACTTAACCCGGTCTCCCCTACTTTGCAGACACCTACCTTATTCATCCTATTGATCCATCAAATCTAGAACCGCCGAAGGTTTTCTCACTGGAATGATACTACTTGACCTACAGAAGCCGTTCGACTTGGTGGACCATGATTATTTCTCACAAACTATCAGCTATGCTAAAGTCATGTCAAGAATGGCTTATTGACAACAAATTATCATTACATCTTGGCAAAACTGAAAGTATTTTCTTCGGTCCAAAAAGAAAACTCAAAGAAATCGGAGATCTATTTCAAATCAAATATGGTGATTTAAAAATCCAAAATCAAAATTGTTTAAAATACCTTGGAGTCACTCTGGATAAGGATTTAGCCTGTGAATCAATTGTTAACAATATCATGAAAAAAGCCAACCAAAGAATCAGGTTTCTCTATCGACATAGGGAATGTTTGTCTAAAAGGTCTAAGAAAACCCTATGGCCCGATTTCACCAACATAGTTAAGCCAGGTGTAAGCCATAGACCTGGACTAACTTAGTTCCTAATTAAACTATAGGGTCAATTTCAGTGTTGAAATGGCAGCACCTCCTAGTAAGCAAATAGCTTAGTGTCATTCTCAGAATTGTAAACTTATAAAATATGCAGATGACACAGCCCTCGTTGGCTGCTGTGTTAATGATGATGTGCTGTATAGGCATGAGATCTCAGTCTTTTCCAAATGGTGTAAAGATAACTATCTTGAGTTGAATGTGTCTAAGACTAAACAGATGATTGTGGACTTCAGAAAGTTGCCAGTAGTAGACAATACACTGTATATTGAAGATGCACTTGTAGAAAATGTGGGAGTGTACAAATATCTTGGTACATTGATTGATGATAAGCTGTCTTTCTCTGACAATGTGGAGAGTGTGTACAAAAAAGTTGTCAAAAGGGTTTATTTTGTAAGACAACTGCACAGACTGCAAATCTGCACAAAAGTAATTGAAAATTTTTATAATGCCATCATTCAATCTGTTATCTCTTTTTCAATCACATGTTGGTATGGAAATTGCAGCAAGGAATCCAAGGATAAAATTAGGAAAGTTATAAAAATGTGCAGAAGGTTTGGAATTGACAACACTCCAATTGAAGGTATATTTTTGAAGTACAGTAATATTAGATGTAAGACCATTATCAAAGACAGTCAACACCCATTGAACAGCAGCTATCAATTGTTACCATCAGGACGAAGATATATTTCAGTTAAGTGTAGAACGTCAAGGTATTCAAAGTCATTTGTACCGTCTAGCATCCGACTTTTAAATGCATGATATGTTGTTAAAATAGAATGTATGTGTTTATGACTGAGTTGTATGTATGAATGTGTGATTCTGCTCTGTATGAATGTCTTCCTTTCCTGTATTTGAGCACACAAGCCAAGTTTCACAAGTTGTGATTAATAAAGTATTTATTATTATTATTATTATTATTATTATTTTAACCTAAAGCCTGGTCTTAGATATTTTGGTGAAATCGGCCCATAGTGTGTCATTAATTCAATGTCACATTGACTATGCATGTGCTTCATGGTACGAAGGCCTAAGCAAAAATTTTGTAATCCAAATTACAATCCATCCAAAACAGAATGGTAAGGTTTATTCTCAACTTACCATCACGATTCAAAATTACCTACAAAGAACTGGACTCGGTTGGCTTTTTAGACATCTCTAGTAGAGTCAAACAACTTAGACTCGGTCATGTTCATAATATTTACTATGACAGGTCTCCGGCTTATCTCAAGGAGAATTTTACGAAACATCTTCCCAGGTATAACACCCGATCCGTATCTTCCAATTTCAAAGTTCCTCACTCAAAAGGCATTGACTCTACTTTTTATATTACCGTAATTAATGGCATTAAGGATTGGAACGGTTTACCAGAGGGCATAAAAAGCATAAATAGAAAGAAAGGTTTTTAAAAAGCTGTCAAAAAACATTATGAGAACAAAGCAGAGACAAATTTATCTCTGAATTTATTTATTTCTCACTTAATTAATATGCCTCTTGGCCTGAACCGGACCGTCCTAAAACTTTATAAAAATTAAAATTTCAACTACAAATTCTAGGACCCCAATGGAAATAAGTCCAATTCTCTGGACTTTTTGGGTGTTATCCTGGGAAGATGTTTTACTATATATTATACAATCTAGTCAAAACGTTTAAAAAAAAACTAGTATAAATATAAAAAAAACTCAAACCATTTCCATCATGTTTTTATTTCATCTACTCATGTCATTATGTATATATTCATCTTTCCAAATAAAGCAAATCAAATCAAAGTTTTCACATATTAAACTAGTTTTAATTATGTTGTCTGATGTCAAGAAAAGATCCAATTAGAACTGTGGTATGCTGCATGTCTTCTCTCAAAACAGATTTTACCAATTGTTGCCAGAGGGCCTTAAGTGATAGCTATGGTATGCTGGATGTCTTCTCTCAAAATAGTTTTTACCAATTGTTGCCAGAGTGCCTAAGGTGATACAGTCTGATGCCTTGGTGAATCTAATGGTCCTTCAGAACTTGATATCATCACTTAATTTGTTTTCCAGCTTGTCTAAATGCCTTTTCGTGTGTAGAGTTCAACGCTTCTTGACTTAGTAAAGGTGATTCAAAACAAGCTACTTCATATATATATCTTCTTTAATTCATTCTAAATACTGGAATGTCATTTTCAATGGAATATTTCTTTATCGAGAGCAATTTTTGCAGCCGAAGGCGATCATTAGCGATCCTTCCACCACTAGTGTATTGAAAAATCGTTTTAGTGAACAAGCTATCCAGAATGCGTCATTGACATTTTGTCTTCGCGTCGCTGTACATGTCGCTGAACTGAGTGATGTTGTAAATAATAGCATAATAAATGTTTTGCTTTTTTTGGTTTTTTTTATTCAATCATTAACGCATTAACAAGTGTACAGTAACAAGTTATATAGGGTAACCAAAGAGAACATTAGTTCATAATACAAACCAAATTACAACAGTTACATTTATGTCCCGTCATATGTACATTCATCGTGTTCATTCTCAATATAATTGCATATTTTAGGCAAACCAAATCATTGAATTATTCAACTAGCTCAAATTTACATATAAAATTACAGTACCACGCTAGACATCCACCATTATTCAGTCAAATTCACAAAAAAAGAAAAAGGCACATGACATTGTATACAACAGATGTATAAACATAGGCTGCGCGGCAGCATACCCTCGGCTAATCATTGGTATTCTGGAGGCAGTGAAATCAAGTGGCCCTCAGGAGGCGCGGGCTTTTGAGGGGGGGAGGTCCCCAAAAACTTTAAATTGATGTCCGTTTCCACCAGGTCACAGCAAGTGCCATAATGAAAATCTGTAAAAATTTAAGCGAGAATCAAGACCAAAATTTGTTTTGGCAATTTGTTGAATTTCCATCAACACAATTTTTTTCATGAGTTTCCCTGACTTTCCGTAACAGCAGAGCAGACAGTTAAATACAGCTTTAAAAAAATTAAGCAATACTTGATTTGTAAACAAAGACAGGGTTTTGAGGGGGGAGGGTTGGGCTAGTGGTAGCGTGCTGGACTGCCAATCGCTGGGTCCAGGGTTCGAATCCAGCTCTTGCTGGGTCACCGGGGCCTATGTTGGATGGCTGTTTCAATCATCCTTTGCCTCATTGCCATGTCCTCTTCCTGTCCAAATTAATGAGCCTACCAAGTGCGTAAATACATGATGTAAAGCCCCAAACATCCATCCATCTTAAGAAATACTGTTCCTTTATTGCATACAGAAGTTCATTTTTAAAATTTTATTAACTTTAAAATTAGAATTTATTGGATATGACTGAAATTTGCAGTACACTTAAATTTCTTCCTGCAGCTGCATATTCTGCAATAGAAACTGCAGAATTCTGCAGAATTCTGCAGTTCTGCAAAAAAATTCTGCAGTTCTGTAGGAAACTGCAGAATTCTGCAGAAAACTGCAGAATTCTGCAGTTCTGCAAAAAATTCTGCAGTTCTGAAGGAAACTGCAGAATTCTGCAGGAAGCTGCAGAATTCTGCAGTTCTGCAATAAATTCTGCAGTTCTGTAGGAAACTGCAGAATTCTGCAGGAAGCTGCAGAATTCTGCAGGAAGCTGCAGGAAGCTGCAGAATTCTGCAGTTCTGCAATAAAATTCTGCAGTTCTGTAGGAATCTGCAGAATTCTGCAGTTCTGCAGCTCCATTAATACCTATAGAAGAATGAGGACCGTGAGGAAACAAATGGGATCACAAAAATGTCATTTTACAATCTGCTGTATCAAAATAAACTTCCATGGAAGTTTTGCCTCTCTGCTCGGTCAATTCTCATTCAGAAAAATGTTTCAGGTACCCGGCAACCAGGTCTATTGACTACACTAGTCAGTCTTTGTCCGTCGTTGTTTTTTTTCGCCGTACGACCCGTTTTTCGACGATCGGTCAGCTCGTAAAAATGTCATTTTATAAACTACTGACAGTGCTCTATCAAAATAAACTTCAATGGACGTTTTGCCTCTCTGCTCGGTTAATTCTCAACCAAATTTCATTCCGAAAAAAGTTTCAGATACTCTGCAACCAGGTCTAATTAATACAATAGTCAGTCTTTGTCCGTCGTTGTTTCTTTTTGCCGTACGACCCGTTTTTCGGCGATCGGTCAGCTCGCAAAAATGTCATTTTATAAACTACTGACAGTGCTCTATCAAAATAAACTTCAATGGACGTTTTGCCTCTCTGCTCGGTTAATTCTCAACCAAATTTTATTCCGAAAAAAGTTTCAGATACTCTGCAACCAGGTCTATTTAATACAATAGTCAGTCTTTGTCCGTCGTTGTTTCTTTTTGCCGTACGACCCGTTTTTCCGCGATCGGTCAGCTCGCAAAAATGTCATTTAATAAACTGCTGACAGTGCTCTATCATAATGAACTTCCATGGACATTTTTCCTCTCTGCTCGGTCAATTCTCAACCAAATTTCATTCCGAAAAAAGTTTCAGGTACTCTCTAACCAGGTCTATTCAATACAGCAGTCAGTCTTTGTCCGTCGTTGTTTCTTTTTGCCGTACGGCACTTTTTTCGGCGATCTGTGTGCTCGCAAAAATGTCATTCCACAAACTGCTACCTGGTAGAACTGCAGAATTTGCTACAGAACTGCAGAATTCTGCAGCTTCCTGCAGAGTTTTTTTTGAAACTGCAGAATTCTGCAGTTTTCTGCAGAATTCTGCAGTTTTTTGCAGAACTGCATAAAACCTCCCAGGCTGCATATCTCCTACAGGATTACAGATTTTGCTGCAGAAACTTTTCAGAAATGCTGCAATGACAGAGGACTACCAAAACCCAGACCCCCAAAACCACAACCCCCCAAACCAACCCCCCAAATAAATGTTTCCTTGGTAGTGGCAAGCCCAATGTCAAAGAGGTCTGAACTGTACAGATGCAATACACAGGAGGAAGTCACAGAGGTTCAGAAATCATGCAGTTAGCTGCAGAATTCTGCAGCTTCCTGCAGAGTTTTTTTTGAAACTGCAGAATTCTGCAGATTTTTTTGGAACTGCAGAATTCTGCAGAATTCTGCAGCTTCCTGCAGAATTCTGCAGTTTCCTGCAGAATTCTGCAGTTTTTTGCAGAATTCTGCAGTTTTTTGTAGAACTGCAGAATTCTGCAGTTTTTTGCAGAACTGCATAAAACCTCCCAGGCTGCATATCTCCTACAGGATTACAGATTTTGCTGCAGAAACTTTTCAGAAACGCTGCAGTGACAGAGGACTAACAAAAACCCTGATCCCTCATACAACAATCCCCCAAACCACGTTTCCTTGGTAGCGGCAAGCCCCATGTCAGAGAGGTCTGAACTTTGAAGATGCATTGCAATAAACTGCAAGAAGTAACAGCGGTTCAGAAATCATGCAGGGAGCTGCAGAACTGCAGAATTCTGCAGCTTCCTGCTGAGTTTTTTTTGAAACTGCAGAATTTTTTTTGGAACTGCAGAATTCTGCAGTTTTTTTGTAGAACTGCAGAATTCTGCAGTTTCCTGCAGAATTCTGCAGTTTCCTACAGAATTCTGCAGTTTTTTTGCAGAATTCTGCAGTTTTTTGCAGAATTCTGCAGTTTTTTGCAGAACTGCAGAATTCTGCAGTTTTTTGCAGAACTGCAGGAAGAAATTATATACTCCTCGAAATTTGTCTACACCCATTCTATGAAATCTACAGATCTAATAGTAATTTAGACATCACCAAGATACTAATGCCATTGGAAAAGCTGGTATCTAACTGACAGTTTTGCATGTTAGCGCCCAGCCAAGGATTAACACGATTAATAACAG
This sequence comes from Platynereis dumerilii, assembly GCA_026936325.1. Lineage (NCBI taxonomy): Eukaryota > Metazoa > Annelida > Polychaeta > Phyllodocida > Nereididae > Platynereis > Platynereis dumerilii. The sequence continues at coordinate 36,714,791 of JAPTHN010000009.1, forward strand.
CAAACAAACAATCAGATTATTGTTTATTTTGCAAAAATATAAAGTTAAAAGGTATAATAGAAGAAGCATATGATGTCTAATTAATAATAATACCCCTTTCACACTGACGCAATAGCACGGAAGGACCAGCAGAATTGGGCTGTTTTAAATCCACAGTTCAGTACGCAAATGAAGTGGAATTGAGGGGCTGACGACTGGCTGATGACTGGCTGATGATTACTGGTGTACTGACCACGTTCTGGATTGCGTACTGGCTCGTACAGGCTCGTACAAATTGTACAGACCTCGTTTTGTTTCGTTCCAGCTCCTATAATCTCGTGCCATTGTGTACATTTCGTGTTAATTTCGCAGGGATATTGTATAACTTCGTATAAATTAACCGCCAGCATCCGCAAGAAAAAATTAAACATGTTTAATTTTTCAAAAAAGTTTGACGTGCAGTTGCTGATGACTGCTGATGGTTGCTGATTCATTACCTATCATTTTGTATGCCTTCTCGGAGGCTCGCTGGTTGGATAATTGGCTCAAACGAGCCTGTCTGAACTTGGTGTGAAAGGGGTAGTCAGTTAGTTACCTCATTGTCGGGTTCTAACATACATTTTTGTCAGTTAACTGACAAAAATGCATGTTAGAACCCGACAATGAGGTATCTAACTAATACATACGAATACTGTATGTTATTAATGCAATATTAAAATCCAGTTGCACAAGGAAATTAATTAGTTGATCAGTCAGTCAAACAATTAATTAAGCAATCACTCAATCAGCAGATGAGTCAATCAAACCACCCTGGTTTTATACCAGGTTGCCACCCTTTAACTTCGGATAAAAACCAGAAATTTGGTTGAATCTGTGATAAGTGATAACACATGGAAAGAGACCTTTTCTTTATTAAAAAAAATCTGTTACAGTCAGTTTAAGGATTCCATTAACGCAGCAATAAATGCAATTGATGTCGGGGAAAATATGTCTGGTGAAGCAGGAACAATCACGGAAAAACACAGAGAATTTGCTCCAAAGCTTACTGTGCACTAAATTATATAATTTTAGCTATCTTTATTTAGTTTCGTTTGAAATATTAGCTCCAATAGGCCTACATGTAAACTAGAAGAATAATTCTAATAAAGCATCTTCCATTCATATGCTGGGACAACCTTGCTGACCACATTTACAAATAGATAATACTAACAACCAGGGCCAGGCGACAGTCAGATTATAGGTACAAATAACAATAAAAAGACCAAAAGCTCTGTAAAGTGGCACATTCAGTCCCATTTGCTGAATTTAGGTGTTTTTGACACTAAGACAATATGTCTGAATCTCTTGGATGACATGTTGACCTATCTATCTATCTATCTATCTATCAATCTATCTATTGCATACAGAAGTCCATTTTTAAAATGAACTTCTGTATGCAAATTTTATCTATTGTCTATCTATCTATCTATCTATCTATCTATCTATCTATCTATCCATCTATGTATACATGCATCTATCAATCTATCTATCTATATATCTATCTATTTATCTACATGTGTCTATCTATCTATCTATCTATCTATCTATCTATCTAACTATCTAACTATCTATCTATCTAGTCTATCTAGTCTTAGCTATTCTTATCATAAATTACAAATATGGAATATGGGTCTAAAAACATAAATTATAGAAAAGATGTCTCCAACCAAAACCATTGTAAATAGTAAGACTAAAACAAGGTTTATGCCAGTATATATATACATATCTTTTAAGACTAAGCAAGTTGCTAGTTAATACAAAGTTTAAATGCTGGTCAAACTTTGAAGAATAACAATAGCTGTAAAGAAAAACAAAACAAAAGAAACATGTCCCAACTCTGTGTACAGTCTGCATGGGCTACAAAAAGTAATATCTCAGCTTCTACTTGGCCTAAATTTTTTATTCAAATTGGAAATTTCTTTATTTTTTCAATATAAAAATACAAAGTTGGTGTCAATGCAGTTTGGACATATTTCTAGGAAAAAAAAAATGTGTTAAAAAGTTGAGGGTGCTGTGCACTGCTTTTGTGCTCCTTTGTTCCTAGCTTTGGTCACTGGAGAGGATTAGTGACACAATGTTACATAACATGAATGGCTGGAGGGGAGGGGTGCAATGAAGCACAGACACTTTTACCCCATAAACAATATTTCTTTAAAATGCTAAAAATACAATTGGTGTGAGTTTTAAAATGAATTAAAAGACAGATTTATCCAATAATGTCTTAAAATGTAAAATTACACACTGAAATTTGCAGAAATGGGGTTTGCATGCCAAGTAATTTTCTTTAATAACCCTCTATATATACATAGTGGTCTTATTGCCAGTCTGTCTTATATGTTCATATTTAATTTTCATTAAAGACCAAAATAAAAGTAAGCTGACAGTACTCCATATGTCAAAATGTACATAACTGAGGTTAGATTTAAACCATTAAGTTAGAATTGAGAGATTAAGATTTCTTGTCAAAGGATTAGCAGGGAAGACAATTACCCTGTGACATAACATTACATAATCAAGACTTCTCCAGTGCTCCATTCAACAAAAGCCAATCTGTCTGATTCATTCACATTTAATTTTCATGCAAACAACTAAATAAAAGGGGCTGACATTAATTTATCTTCTAAAATATACATCACTGAGTTTAGATATTAACCATAAAGTTATAATAATTGGGAGTTAAAGATTTAGTGTCAACATTTTAAAATATTAACACACAAATGCATGTTTTTGAATATACTTAATAAATGCTTTGAAAGTCCACATAATTATATATAAAATTTATATATTTCCTATTGATAATATTTCATGAGGAGAGGTAGAAAAAATCCAAATTTTGACATTATTGTCGCAAATTTGATTGACCAGGGCCAATATTTACTGATATATGATTATCTGAAAATCCTTAATATTTATCTCATTTTGTTAATATTGACCTCTGCTGCGAATTAAAAATTTCATATTGTTCAAAATCAGCATGATGATGATATGAAACATGTCAGGTTTATTTTTACAAAAAAAGGTCAACGACTGGTATGACATCAGAAGGAAATGGAGAGTTAATAAACATTTTAATGGTTTTTTGCATTTTTTCAATCATACATTTCAACGGAAAAAATTGCAACAACTCATGCAATGGCTGTGAATATTAGTCAATAGTGTGTCTAACTACAATAAGACTTAAGTTAACTAACTTACCCATTACCATTTGGCTTTTCACGCAGAAATGTTGGAAAAATGAGATTTTTTCGAATTTTTGGGTTTTTATAAAAATTCATAGGACCAACATTCCAACTGATTAGAGATGTTTAAAGAGGCATAAGTTAGACACCTAATTGGAAAATTTCATAGATTTAACTTCAAAATTGACTGAATCATACTAGTTTAAAATAATAGTATTTTTGCATATTTTTGGTAAATTGTCGTCCGTTCAACTTTCTCAGAGCATTTAGACCCACAAAAAACACATCTTAGGTATTTAATACATACAATATGCAAATTTCAGTGTCAAAAGTACTGCAGTTTTTTAGTTCTGTCCCAGAAACAAAAAAAAAACAATTTTTCACTTTTTTCAATGATTGTGAGAAAATTATTAATGTCATGGGGATTAGACCTATGAAAGGCTCAACTGGGATAAAAGATACCATATTTACCCAAAAATGATGAATGTGCATGCCATAGTTTTGGCTTGACACCCAATACACAAAAAAATATTTTTTCAAATTTTTCAATAATTGTGAGAAAAGTATTAATCTCATGTGGATTAAACCCCTAAAAGGCACAACTAGGATAAAAGATATAATAATGTCCCAAAAATAAAAAGTATGCATTCCATAGTTTTGGCATTACTCCCAATACACAAGTGGGACGCCCGTTATCCGGACGCCCGCCCTCCCGCCCGCCCGCCGGACGGACAAATTTTCCCAAAGTAACTACAATACCCGTCGGCAATGTATACATGTACATAATGAATTATTTAATAACCAAATTCAACCCCAAATAAACCCCAAATAAACGATATTTACATTGTATATTATAAGACGTAATACAACTTTTCCAAAATTTGCAATTTCTCTTTATCACTTAATATTGTTTTTACTCTACATAGCACTTCAACATGACTTTTAACTTCTTGTTTTATCCATTTCAAATAGCCTTGAATGTTGATATTATCACCTTCCTATCTATGTCTGTTTCGCCGTTTCCATATAACATATCTTGCTAGGGTGCATCGTCTGCCCCTATATCTTCAAACCATCATGCACTTTTGCATAATTGTTCCATTGTATCATAAAAGAAGACCTGCACAATTTTAATGGAAAAATTCTAATGCCAAAGGGTGGCACAATAGCCTTGAAATTTCAGTGTTAGGTCATATTATAGCGATTCGCGGTTATAAATAACATTGTCAATTTTCATTTTGGTGATTTCTGGATGGCACAGTTAGATTTCTTAGAAAGAGAGCTTTAATTTGAATACCAACATCAATGGTTTCCATTAAGGAGAAGTCGCAATTGTGTCGAGATTTTTTTTTTTAATCAGAAAAAATATGATAAATCAAAAAACAGGATGTTAATATGACTTTGGGAACTCAAAAAAGTCTATAAAGTGAGGATGTGGTCTGCTACATCATCTGATAAAACCTTGATTGAATTATGATGTAGTCTGAAGAAAAAGAGAGACAGAACGGTGTCTCAATGAACTGTTGTATTTCTCATATTCGCATGTAATTTAAGCAAATTTGCATATTTGAATTTGATGAATAACTATCAAGAAAACATATTACATTTCCTACTTTCTTCAGTAAAGTGTTTCTTATGTTTTATTCTGATTATTATGCTAAGGTAAGGCAGAAGTTTACCTTTTAAGTTGAATTTTCAAAACATTTTGTCATTAAAGTCAGAAACTTTCGACTTTCCAAAAAACTTAAACATGAGAAATTTTTGGAAATATAGCTTTCTACCATTCAAATTAAAGACAATTTTCTTCTCAGAATGATGGTATATTAATTGAAATCATACAACAAAACATAAGCTTGATATTTCTAAGCGCGACTTTCCAAAGCATAATTTTTTGTCACTTTTGGACTCAACTTCAACACAAAAGTGCCACCCTAAGGCCACTTCCGATCTAATTGAAATTTTGCATGAGGGGTTTTTACAGGCAAAGGTGTAATGTGGGAAAATTGCAAATTAAAAAGACAATTTTTTAATTTTTAAGGGGCAGACGATGCACCCTAAATTATCTTGCACTAGACAATATTAAGTCAATAACTTCGAGTTCAAAGTTGCTTTGTGACAAAGTACCACACAAAATAAATTTTGAATCAAGTAAAACATCTTTTGCGGAGAATTGGTTTATGATACTCTCTATGTCTCTCCATATTGCACTAATAACCCTGCATGTCAGTAATAGATGGTCAAGATTTTCGAACTCAGTTTTACAGATAGTGCATATTCCATCAGATAGTTTCATTCTTTTCATCTGAGTTTCGGTACTTACTTTCCCATGGAAAATTTTCCAATTAAAATCTAAACATTTACATGGAATGATTTTCGAGGTAAAATTGCACTTGAACCACGCATCAAAGTCAATTTCATTGTCATTAAATTTATGTTTCCAATAAATTTTGGATTTCATATCAATACCCTTATTATGCAAGAAGACATTGTATATATCTTTGTTTGTCAATTTGATTAATGGTTTCTTGTGTTATTTTGAAATGTAATAGCACGTCTGCAATATTTGTTCTTTGTCAGGTTGTGTAATCATCTCATAATCTTCAGTGTTATTAATATTTATCAAAAGACTGTCAGGCATGGCAGACTTCAGTTTTGCTACGTCAAAAATGTATGATGCTTTGCTAGTCAATCTTTCTTTTATATACACTTCATCTATTTCTGCATTTTTAACAATTTGATCCAAATACAAAATCCCACATTTTGCCCAATGTGCAAAAGCCAATGGTATTCCATTGAACTTAATATTATTATTACACCAAATGGATTGCCTCTCATTGTCACATACAGTTTTCCTTCTGAATTCTTGAAAGTTGAGAATCACTCTTTTATAAAATTTGGAAATATTTTGTTGATCTAATAGCCATGACGACGCATTAACTTTTAAAGAAAACAGATCTGTCCCATATCTGTTATCCAGACATTTCATATTTTTCAGAGCCAAATATTTCCATTTTTCATCATCCGGGGCTTGCAGTATCCTAATTAACCATTTAATTCGTTGGGCCTTTATTGCAATGTCTATATCAATCATATTTAATCCCCCTAGTATTCTGGGCAGGCAACATATTTCCTTTCGGATAAGGTTCCTTTTTGCATCCCATAAAAATTGATAGTTCAAGTTTGTGATTTGATTGATGTATTTATCACTGAGCTCAACCATATTACAAGCGTACATCACTGTTGACATTCCTAGACTTTTAATAATATGTATTTTGCCATTCAGAGAGAGGTCCCTATATCTCCACATATTGTACTTTTTCAGAATTTTTTCCACAATGCCATCCCAGAACTCCTCTAAGTCAGTTTTCTTTCCCACAGGGACACCTAAAAGCTTAACAGGGCCAAGTGTCCTGTCAATTTCTGGCTCACTGACATTTAAGAAATGTTCTTTCATCACTATCCCAACCGTTTTTCTTCTATTCAGTACTGAACCAGATGCCTTGCCAAACTTCTCAATTATCTGTAAAACTCTACTTGCTAACTTGTCATGTTTCAGGTATAAAACAGTGTCATCTACATACAGGGATATTTTAACTTCAACATCATTTGTCACTTGGATACCTTGAATGTTATCTGTCTTTCTAATAAAACAAGCAAGTGGTTCTGCCTGGATGACATAGAGTAAGGCAGATAGTGAATCACCCTGTCTTATCCCTCTTGATATTTTGAAGAATTTTGATACATGACCATTTGTTAAGATGCAACTTTTCATATTTTTATACATTATCTTTAGCCATGAGATATATTTGCGCGTGAATCCAAATTTGTTCAAGACTGAAAAAAGCCAGTCCCATTCAACTTTATCGAAAGCCTTTTCTTGATCTAACAACAGGATCAATTCATCATCATCATATTTATCAATAATATCTTGACAAAGTCGAATATTTTGCCCAATAAACCTACCTTGAACACAACCTGTCTGATCAGTATTGATAATTTCTGGTAGAACTTTAATTAGTCGATTTGCTAGAACTTTCGAAAGAATTTTAAAGTCTGTATTTAGCAAAGATATCGGTCTCCAATTTCTTAAATCTTCTCGTTCCCCTTTCTTAAACGACAACCTGATCGCTGCTAGGTATTGTGTATAAGGAAGGCTTTCGTTATCAAAGCTGTTGTTGTACACTTCTAAAACATCGCTTTTATCTCATCCCAGAAGTATTTGTAAAATTCTATTATGATACCATCAGTACCAGGGCTCTTATTATTTGTCATACTAGTAACTGCTTGTGTTAACTCATTCACCGTTATTTCACTGTCTAAGAGATCTCTATTATTTTGACATAAGCTTTTGTCTATACTAGCTAAGAACCTGTTAGCTTCGCTTGTATCTACTGTTTGACCCTGATACAATTTCTGATACAAGTTCACATGCTCCTTCATTATACCATCTATTCCTGTTATAACATTTCGTTTTTCATCATATATTCTTTCCCAGGCTTTATCTTTATCGTTCCTTTTTTCTAAATTATGAAAGTAATTACTTGCTTTCTCCCCCTCCTCAAACCACTTCACCCTTGACCTTATTTTTGCACCTTCGGCATCTTGTTCATACATGTATTTCAACTCTTTTTTCAACCTTTCTGTTGTGTCACTACATTCGCCTGTCTGAAGTGAGGTTGCAATCAAGTCTTCAAGATGGTTAATTCGCTCCATTTTCTCTTTTCTTATAATACTTTAAATTTGGATTGCAAGTTCTTTTATTTTATTTTTGCCAATATCCCACCAGACATTCAAATCCTTGTACAATGTTTTTTTTCGTTTTCCCGACTGACCACCGACCAATAAAGCTTTTTCTGAACAAATCAGTTTCAATGACTTTTCTGTTCATTTTCCAAATACCCCTTCCCTGCTTAATTTCAGTTGTTCTTAATTGCAACCTGACAGAGTCATGGTCTGAAAAGGGGCACACCTGATAGTCAATGACATCTACTTGGTTATCTAAAGACCTCGAAATGAGCCAAAAATCAATTCTTGAAGCCTTATTCTGTCTGTTCCAAGAAAATCTGGCTTCTGTTGAGTAACGTCTACGCCATACATCTTCCAGATCGAATTGATTCATGAAATTTTTCAATTGTAAATTTCCCTTATCATCTCTGTTAATGCAGTTCTTTCTGTCTAGCTGACTGTCAAGTGTGCAATTGAAATCTCCAGCAATCAGATTTTCACAATCCTTGTTAGCAAATTGCGACATGCTATTGAAGAAGGACATGCAATCATACTCATTATTTGGAGCATATACGTTCACAAGATGGTATTTAATTTCATTTATAAAACAATCAAATACAATATACCTCCCATCCTTATCAAGAATAGCATTTTTCACATCAAAGTCAAAATTTCTTTTAAACAGTACTGAAACCCCTCTGCTTCGATTTGAACCCCTGCTCCAAAGACTTTTACCAGGCCACTCCTGGCTCCATAATTTTTCATGTCTTTCAAGATGACAATGAGTCTCCTGAAGGAAAATAATATCACAATTTCCTCTCTGCAGCCACTCATATAACGACCTTCTTTTCTTGCTTTCATTCATACCATTTACATTGCAGGTGACTACAGAGATTGAAGACATATTGAAATTAAATTACGTATTTGCAGAATAGCTATGTAGACTGTATCTCATAGCTTTTAGGAGACCATCAGACATTTTGATTTGACCATTTTTATTGAAATGTACCCCAGACTGGTCCAGCTCATTGTACAGTTTTGAGCAAATTTCACCCTTTTCAAACAAAACCTGATCATTGTCAATGTACGAAATGTTGGATTCAGTCCTAGAAAGATCTTTCAAAAGTGAATTCAGTTCGTGCACAGCTTCGTTAATCTTGCGGTCGTGATTGTCACCAGCATGAGACAATAATCGTGGCGGAACACTTGACACTAGAAGCTCAGCAAAAGGGAATCTGTCTGTCGTATTATTCAAGCCCTCAACGTACGATTGTAGACCAACCCTGATGGACATTAGGAGTGAGTTGTTGCTGGTAGAACAGTTAACCCTAGATGATTCATTCAACTTGTTTGATCCACAAATGGAAACCAGTGCGGTGTCTGAGGCATCTCATAATGAGCAGACAGGAAAACCTGACGAGGTCACTTAGGCTCCTACCATCAAAGACACTATTGTAGTACTCGGGGACTCAAATATGCAAGAAATAGCAAAACAATTTAAAGACATTGAATTCAATGTTGAGACTATTTGTTCAGCCGGTGCTAAGCCACAGGACATCGACGACATGTTGAAGGACTGTAGAAGTCCACCAGATTCAGTGAAAGCTGTGCTCATACATTTAGGCGCTTGTAATTGGTCTAGTGACAGACAAGGTGACTGGATTGACACTGGTGAGCCTTCCCCATCAGATTGCCGCCTCTCCACTCATTTCTAACCAAAACTTTTGGATCTGAAATGTGGAGCCCAATGCCAAAGAAACCGTTTGGGCTGGCCTCACCAATTTCTTTCGTGCCAGTGTTCAACAGGTATTGTCTTACCTTTTCATTCTGGTTCACTTAAGCTGAAACGCATTCACCTATAACTTCAGGAGCCTTAGCTTTCCACATCTCATTATTGTAGTTCATAATTCTCTTTCCGCTCTTTTGCATTTCTCTAGCATCTGTGGAGCTCATTATATCAGTATAGGCCTGGTGGTCTTCAAAAAGTTTGGCCTTCTGACTTTGTATATATTGTTCATTACATTAGTAGGACTGTTCTCTGACTACAATGGGGAACTCCATGTTGAAATTGCTTAAAGGGGATTTCTCTGTGAGGAAGCCTATGATGTGATCGTTGGACCGTGATCCATCATCTTTGGGGCAGTGAGCTCTGTCGTGGTCACCATGGCACACATAACACACTTTGCTAGTAAATTTGCATTGATGCATGTTGTGAGACCCACCACAATTCATACACTTCATTTCTACAGTTTGCGGATGTCTGTACCAAACAGTCACTGCAACTTGCTTTTCATCATTCTCATCATATGTAACTAATCTCCGTGGGATTGTACGCTCAAGGGGACACATATAAACGAAACGGGTCCCTGTTGTCCATGTTGTGACTTTGCCATTGATATACACCATCTCCGTATCTACTTTGACAACTTTGCCGTAAGGAGCAAGCAACTCAGCCACTTTGTCATCTGACCAAGTCATTAAAGCATCTTTGACTGTAACCCTTGTGAACTGTTCTTGTTCATCTTTTAATTCCACATGCCGACCTTCTATCTCTATTCCAGCTATCAACAGAGTCTCTTTTACTGACTCATTTTTCACACTTATCAGGATCTTTCTTGGCCATTGTGATGGATAAAACTGTACTCCAATAACTGTGTCTTCTTCCACTACATTTGTTATGCCTTCATACAATTTTCTATACAGATCTCTTATCTCAATTTCTTCAACCAATCCAATGGGAAAGCTCAATGTCAAATTCCTGTTTGTTGCTAGTGCATTAAACATGTAACCACAGAAGACATGTGTTAAAAACACATAGCATGAAAACCAAACAATCTGACCAGATTAATCCACATGAAGTTTGATTTCAACATGACTTTTGATATCACATGCTTCACTGATCACATAGAATGTCAATGTATTCAGCCTATGCAGAAATACAAACGTTCATAGAATAAATTCCTTTAAAGGTAACTTATCTGCATTGGTCTGTCGGTCCTCTAAGTGTCCTTATACAACACTAGTCCGAAAAGTAGGAAAGTATATACTCCATAAACCAGAGAATAATCCAATAAATTATGGATAAACTAACAACAGCTAGGCTCCTGAAGTGGCTCCCTCTAATCTAAATAAATGTTTTAGTAAACCTTTTCTACCTTTAGCTTTTTTAAAGACATGTACAAATGAAATTATTTACCTTAGACTTCTTGAAACTTTTTTTGTCTACATTATTCATAATACTAAATTTTACGACATGTCAGTTCACGCCAGAGGCACGCATGCATGGCAACAGCACTACTTGGCGCCGCCATCATTAGTTCTCTGATCTATCTGCTGATCTGCCATCAGTTGTCTAATTGCATTATAAAAGTAATATCTTCCCATCTAGTTAAGATATCTAAAAAAATAAAACAGATATGAGCAGTGCGCGCAAAAGACGTTTGACAATCGGCTTTAGCCGATAATTTTTACGAATGTCCGACCTGTCTCAGTCCCATGTCAGACAAATCTGACAGGGACTCAATTAGGCAATCAGCAAGTCTTTCAATGGCACTATAGATGGCAATTTATCATAACTAGTGACCAATGACCAATTCAGATTAGAACAGTGTACACTTCAAAATAAACAATTGCTTTCTTTATAAGCAGATAGAGAAACAAGAATCCGATGATTCGCAGCTGGAGAGATTCTGATACTTTTGATGCCAATTACCAAGCCCAAAAAACTTGCAACAAGTTAAATTAGTGAAATTTTTCAGGATAAGGGAACTTAGCTGGCTACTGAGACACTAAGGCCCCTTATTAGGGTGCATCAAACGCCCTTTTTCTCTCAAAATATAATCAAACATGAAAGAAGTTGTGCCTTTTGATTGGAAAGACACTTCTGAGAAGTTTAAGTGAAATCGTACTATGGCTAGGGGTACCACACTGGCCATCTTTCCCAGCACATAAATTAGGTACCGCCGATCCGCGGTTTCCCATAACTTTTTCAAATTTCTGTGCAGAAACATGTGGTTGTTATTTTTGAAATCAGCATAAAAAGACCTTTCAAATGAATGGCAACATCAATGGGTTATCTTATAAATTCATCATCATAATTAACTATTATTACGTTTTAATATCAATATTTGGCAGAAACATTATTATGACGTTTTATATCAATGACAGACTAATTTCTTGGCTCAGTCATATTCAATAGACATTTTAGAAAATATCTAATATTATAACTATGAAAAACATTGAAATTAGTACCGATAGTATAACATATGTCAAGAAATGCTAAATCTAAAATTGCATTACATTAAAATTCACTTATCTTTGAATCTATGATTTCTACACAATTTTTTTCAACATGATCTCCAAAGAAAGACTTTTTATGTAATGATTTTTTAGTTATATTGTTTTCAGAAACATTAATTACTCAGTTCTGGCTCGTAAAATGTCATAATTTCGAAATTTTAGTGCTGTTATAAAGGAGGCATGGGGAGAGGTACTGGATCCGTAAAAATGTTGCAGAATTGGATAAATTGAAAGCCAGATATTCTGGAAGGACAAGAAGGTGAATATCTGAAAAATTTGGGCTGAAAGCAACATTCAGGCAAAAAATAATTCATTGGCTTTTCGAAATAAATTATGTCCCATACTCTTGTGGTTTCATGTTCACTTTAAATGACACAATATATGCAATGTGGGTACTCACTTGAAAGCTCTTTCTGAGAGGAATTCAGATATGATAAAATTATTATGATACAGCCGTTATTTTTCAAAATATTCAATACCGCGATTCGGCGATATGTCATTCTGTTGGTTTATTTCAGCCTCTTTGTGGTACCCCTAGCGCTATCTCAAACTTTCTGAAAATTTGCATGAATTTTCTAATAGTCTAAAGGAACATATTAAACCATGTTTGGTTGTGATAGGAAAATATGAGGGGCATTTGATGCACCCTAACAAGCGCATAATGTGGTAGACTTTTGTATTTCTTACTGCAGGCAGTGAGGAGCTGCAGCACCTTAAACTGGGCGCTGTAGGAATGTCTTTTTACAAGGTGGTCAAAACTTTGTTATACCAATTCAAGTATAAATACTAGAGCTACCAAACTTGCAGCAAACTTAAAAATCTGTCTAATGTATGTTCAGGAGACCATAAATAAAGACTGGATATAAGATGGTGTATGTTCGGTCCTGGGTGCAAATCCAGGTCAATGGCAAATTTTCCGGATAAACCAAAATAACCATACTAATTTTCATTCAAGTGTAGTGGCGTAGCTTTTTGATGAATACTATTGAATGTGGCATCATTTGCAATAAAGTTATTCCAGAATTATCAATTACTGGAAAAATTAGAAGAAAACTGCAATTTATAACAGTTTTCTGACATTTATCATATTTTTTAAAATCTGCATATTATCAAAGAAATTGATTTCAGATTTTCCTCAAATATTTTTTTCTGGCATGTTGTACATGTTTTCTAATATTTCTTCACAACTAGCAATCACTCAAAGTAGGTAGGGAGTATTGATAGTGGAAATAATGGACTGTCCCGATTCACCCCAAAGTAAGGGGTGAATTGGGACAGTGGTTTTCGGGACCTGGAGCATTGGCAATTTGAGATATCATTTCAAGCTTCTAGGGGTACTTAGACCTTGTGCCCAGACACGATTTGACACCAAATTTTGATTTCTAGATTTATTTTTGTCCATGCTATGACAGAAAAACGGCCAATTCTGTCCCGATTCACCCCATATTACGATATGTGTTTGTAAAACAATGCAAGTCAGTTAACTGGTGTGTTTTCCTCAGTATGGGCTTTATGAACCAATGCGAAAGGAAATCTGCAAAGTTTGTCAAACAAAGGATTTTCACCTTAGGCATTCTCACTTCTGTAATCCTTGTAAGGGGACATTATCAGTAGATTTCATGCTCTGCAAGTGGATGGAACTAACATAAGTACCCATAAGTACTTTTGTTTGGCTGTTAGTGGATTCTTAGGTGCCTTACAGTTGTCATAAGTAGCCAAATGTGCTGTAAGGACCCATGTAAGGGGCCATGGCTACTAGTGTTAGTACCTAAGTAGCTCCTAAGTGGGTGTTTCATGTCTTAGTAACCACCTTAGTTCCCTTATCCTGAAAAACTTCAATAGACACCAAACAATTTAGCTATCATGGCATAGCCAGCAGGTGTCTTCGAAAGTGAAATGGGGGATATGGTTGCATGGATTGGCATTTCATCTGCCATGAAGATTGAAGAAGTGAAATGAAATAGACAAAATGTCTGACCTAAGTCAATTTGCTTTCGCGTGCACTGGATATGAGCTCCTCTCCTGGGCCGGATTATCCATAGGGCACAGTGGGCACTGTGCCCAGGGCCTCACATGGCAAGGGGGCCTCACATGGCAAGGGGGCCTCACAAAGTTTTGAAAAAGAGGATCACAAGTCAAGGGAAAGGGCACCCTACGCTTTTACAGTGGTAAACATCCTTGGAGGGCCCCTAAACATTGGTGCTCTGTCCTTCAAACACCAATTGACTGTCAAGTTTTGTAGGCATTATATATCATTCCCTGGTTGAAAAGGAATCACATGCCATTGAAATCTTCACTTTCCTGAGTGTAGGCCAGCGTTTATTGCTAACAACCAAAAAAACTGACACAAATCAGAGCCTCTGAGGCCCCCTCTCCTGCTCATTTCTTCCATTATTACTCGTTGATACTTCAAATCACAAATAGATATAAACAAAATGAACACACTCAGAAATAAAGTTTACACAAACATCCATATAGGCATTTATTTGAAAAGTGGGGCCAAAACTATAACAGTCACAGCCTGGCAGTGAATTATCCAATTACCTTGGTTTATGACTTTTCTGAAAGAGCAGGGATAGGACTATCAAGGAAAATATAATGATACTTTTTACCCATGTTTTCACTAAACTAGGCTCAAAAATGATCAAAAATGGAGTTTTAAAAGGTCCCCGCTTTTTAGACCCTATTTTGAGAGGCTGGAATTTTCCCCCCATACAGCCGATTACAAAAACAATAATTTTACCTGATCTCTAATGCCTTGAGGTACAATAAAAAAATATCAGGTGATTTTTGAAAAATGGTCTACTATTGGTTTTCAAGGCAAAAAGATCAAAAAGCCAACTGTCACACCTTGGTGTGACTATTCAACAAATGACTTTAGCGTATTTTCTCACCACTAAAACCACATTAACCCATGGCAATATATTTTATTTTTGTAGTACTAGGTCCCATCTTACTTGGAGAAGTCAAATTATATTCCTATAGTCATAATTAACTCAGCAGTGACTCCTCAAAGCACTGTAACGTACGGAACAGTTCGTGTAACGTACCTCACGCTGGCAGAAAACTGTCCAAAATGTCCAAAATGACTAAGTCCAGCCTCCAAGAAAATCACAGTGATCATTGTGACCTTTCTCTGTGACTGTCGTGACTGTACAGTGACTGTCATGCTTCAAAAGTACAATTCTGTCTTCAATTTGTCTACCTACTGTTATATATATTTTCTATGTATAGATTACATATAGAAAATTCTCTATTATGGATAGTGCCTTCCCCCTCCTGAAACATTTGGGCCGACTTTCCCGTGGTCAGCCTGATTACACGGTGCCAGGGGGGTCACTCCCAACATTTCAAAGTCTATATATGAAAAAGAATTTTCATGTGGTTCCTTGTACCAGAGTGGTTTATTAACGATTTTAAGCAGCTCCAGGATGCATGTGTTAATTATTTTGTGAGTTACTGCTTTCTCCATGCTTTCTCCATGCCTGCTTTGATTCCAAAAACTTCCACCTTTAAAGTGATAATTAATCCAAGCCATATTGGCATTGTCCTTCTGTTGCGCTGATAGTACTAATATCTCAGGCAGATTGCCAGTACAAAATATAACAAAATCCAATGTCCAGTGATTCAAATAAAAAAAATTATATTATAAATTCAATATCACGTGTGTCTGTCTGACAATTTTGCAATTGTTTGAAACACAGCAACCAGCTAACAATTTATCTTTCTGTCTGATAGCTAAGCTCAACATAATACGAAACTTTAAATACAATTTGTGAGCTTAAGATAATATTATGGAGATATTTAATAGAGTGATCATTGTGACTGTATTATTCTAAACATTGTGGCAAAAATCTATTACAGTGACAGACTATGCAATTGCCACGTCTCAGCAGTAGCGGATCCAGAGGGGGCTGGGGGTTTAGGGGGCTCAATGGTTTAATTTAAAAATAATAAAATCCCAATATTTTTTATGTAAACCGAGTAAGTTTCTGTGCATATTCAAGGGTATTTTCTAGGGATTATTACAACAGTTAAGTATGCTGTGATTCAAATATTCTTTCATAATGAGGTTCCACAGACAGCTTTAAGCCTATATTTCAAATCCTCATGTTAAGATAGTCAAGGTATGTAAACTTAGTAGGCTACATTAGGATGAGGATTGCACCTATATTTCCCGACATTTTCACATTCTTCCCAATATACCCTTGTTACTGCATGTTGTGGTGGTTAAAATAGTTACCATTGTGATTGTATTATTATATTCTGTATAGATAGATAGATAAATAGATAGCTGTCCATATGACATGAGTAACTTAAAATTTGAAAGGGATGCTCAGGATGACAGCTTCAGTAGTGCTCCTGAGGACACCTTCAACAATGCGCTGGATGACACATTGCAGTACCGTGACTGTGTACCCAGTAGAACTCCTGAGTTGTCAGTGTCAGACCCGTGGGAGCCTCAATTTTGCTGGTACCGAACACGTATTAGGCCTACTGTGACTATGGTGACTAAAAGACCACATATACCTTCAGCTATTTACATTAACTATGTCATTGATTGCAACCCAATGACCGTGTAATTCAACTTTCTTTATTTTGACTATGATGACTGATGATATCATCTCTTCTGACACCAATATTTCTAGAATTTGCTGGTACCAAATATATATTAGGCCTGCTGTGACTATGGTGAATAAAAGATCACTTGCCTTCAGCTATTTACATTAACTATGTCATTGATTGCAACCCAAATGACCATGTAATTCAACTTTCTTTATTGTGACTATGATAACTGATGATGTCATAATTTTTGACACCCAAATTTTTAGAATTGTGCTGGGACCAAATTTATATTAGGCCTACTGTGACTATGGTGACTAAAAGACCACTTGCCTTCAGCTACTTACATTAACTATGTCATTAATTGCAACCCAACTGACCATGTAATTCAGCTTTATTTATTGTGACTATGATGACTGATAATATCATCTCTTCTGTCACAAATATTTTCAAAATTTTGCTGGTACTGAACAAATATTAGGCCTACTGTGACTATGGTGACTAAAAGGTCACTTGCCTTCAGCTACTTACATTAACTATGTCATTGATTGCAACCCAACTGACCATGTAATTCAGCTTTCTTTATTGTGACATGATGACTGATGATATCATCTCTTCTGACACCCATATTTTCAGAATTTTGCTGGTACCAAATATATATTAGCCTACTGTGACTGTGGTGACTAAAAGACCACTTGACTTCAGCTACTTACATTAACTATGTTATTGATTGCAACCCAACTAACCATGTAATTCAACTTTCTTTATTGAGACATGATGACTGATGATATCATCTCTTCTGACACCCATATTTCTAGAATTTTGCTGGTACTGAACATGTATTAGGCCTGCTGTGACTTTGGTGACTAAAAGACCACTTGCCTTTAGCTGTTTACATTAATTATGTCATTGATTGCAACCCAACTATCAACTTTCTTTATTGTGACATGATGACTGATGATATCATCTCTTCTGACACCCATATTTCTAGAATTGTGCTGGTACTGAACATGTATTAGGCCTGCTGTGACTATGGTGACTAAAAGACCACTTGCCTTCAGCTATTTGCATTATCTATGTCATTGATTGCAACCCAACTGATCGTGTAATTCCACTTTCTTTATTGTGACTATGATGACTGATGATATCATCTCTTCTGACACCCATATTTCTAGAATTTGCTGGTACTGAACATGAATTAGGCCTGCTGTGACTATGGTGACTAAAAGACCACTTGCCTTCAGCTACTTCCCACTCAACATGCACCCATCGGCCCTACGTCTATTTCAGTTAGGCAAATATCTGTCGGCTCACAGATGTCCACCCAACATTGGACCACCTGTGATGATAGGCGTTCTGATCAATGCCGAAAGAAAAGAAAGTGGCCCATCATCTGTTACACGCCGGCCCAATGTCCATGCCCTGATGGTTTGCCGATGGTGGCCCACTCTAGCGGACCTGCATCGGACCAGCTGCTGTTATAGGCATGATAATTAATGCAGAAATTATTAAAGTGGCCCATCATCTATTACAGGCTGGACCAATATCCATGCCCTGATGGTTTGCCGATGGTGGCCCACTCTAGTGGACCTGCCTCGGACCAGCTGCTGTTATAGGCATGATAATTAATGCAGAAATTATTAAAGTGGCCCATCATCTATTACAGGCTGGCCCAATATCCATGCCCTGATGGTTTGCCGATTGTGGCCCACTCTAGTGGACCTGCATCGGACCAGCTGCTGTTATTTGCATGATAATTAATGCAGAAATTACTAAAGTGGCCCAACGTCTGTTAAACACTGGCCCAATATCCACACCCTGATGGTTTGCCGATGGCGGCCCAATCTACTGGACCTGCATCGGATCAGCTGCTGTTATATGGATGATGATTAATGCAGAAATTATGAAAGTGGCCCATCATCTGTAACACACTGGCCCAATATCCATACCCTGATGGTTTGCCGATTATGGCCCACTCTAGTGGACCTGCATCGGACCAGCTGCTGTTATATGCAGAAATTATCAAAGTGGCCCAACGTCTGTTACAAGCTGGCCCAATACCCATTCCCTGATGATTTGCCAATGGTGGCCCTCTGTAGGCCGATCATGGTCAAACAACTGTTCATACTATCCATATTAGGTGATGCATAAATTTATAAAAGTGGTCCAATTTCAACTCAACGTTCTCCCAATATAATTTTTTATGTGATATGAGCAGTTGCCAATGTTAGCCCAATCTATTGGCCAGTCATCCAGTCAACCACTACCATAACACTCTTGAGCTGAGCATATCCCAGTCAACATTGTGATGATGGCTGGATGATGGCCTAATGTCCGCGATTTCATCAGTCCAATATCGGCGGCCGAAATTGGCCCAATGGTGGTGCGATGTTGTGCCCAACATCCAGCCATCGTTGATCTGCCGTCGGCCCTTGTTGATATCTACCCAGTGGTGCTCGATGTTATACCACCGGTTGGAACCAACATCCTGCCACAATTGGCTGGACATGCGCCCAACGTTGATATCTGCCCAATAGTGGCCTGATGTTGTGCCACTTATTAGAACCAACATACTGACACCATTGACTGAACATCCGCACAACGTTGATATCTGCCCAATGGTGGCCCGATGTGGTGCCACCTATTATAACCAACATCCTGCCACCATTGGCCGGACTTCCGCCCGACGTTGATATCTGCTATCCGCTGTTGTGCCACCTGATAGAATCAACATCCTGCCACCAATGGCCAGACGTTGTGGCCCAATGTCATACCCCTTGGTTGAACTAACATCCTGTCACCCTCATCCCCACGCATGACGCAACATTGGTCTCAGCATAATGGTGGCCCGATGGTATACCACCTATAAGCCCAACAGCATGCCACCATTGGACGGTCATCTGCCCGACGTTGATATCTGCCCGATGGTGGCCCGATGTTATACCACCGGTCAGAACCAGCACCCTGCCACCATTGGCTGGACATCCGCCCAACGTGCGACATGTGGCCCATGACCGGTATGCCAGCACTGGCCCGACATCAGTGCACCAACATTGGCCCGTCATCAGTAAACCAACATTGGCCCGATGTAATTTTGCTCATCGGCCCGACGCATGGCCCTATGTTGGCATCAGCCCAATGGTGGCCCAATGGTGGCCCAATGTTATAATATATAATGGCCCATCATCTGGCCAACCACTACCATATCAATCTTAAACTGATCATATAGAAGTGGCCCAATGTTGGCTCCACACTCTCCCAATATCAGTTATACGAGGAGTTGCAGATGTTGGCTCAACCACTACTATTACTATCTTAAACTGATTATATAAAAGTGGTCCGATATCGATTCAATGCTTTCCCAATACTGGTTAGACGACAACTTGCTGATGTTGGCCCAACCTATTGGCCCAACCTATTGGCCCAACCTTTTGGCCCAACATCTGGCCAACCGCTACTTTTATTATCTTAAACTGAGAGTACAAAAGTGGTCCGATGTCGGTTCAATGCTTTCCCAATACTGGTAACACAACGAGTTGCCGATGTTGGCCCACCCTATTGGCCCAACATCTGGCCAACCATTACTAGAGCCATCACAAATTGAACATATAAAAGAGGCCCAATGTTGGTTCAACGCTCTTCTGATATCAGCTATGCAACGAGCTGCTGATGTTGGCCCAACCTATTGGCCCAACATCTGGCCAACCGTTACTTTTATTATCTTAAACTGAGAATATAAAAGTGGTCCGATGTCGGTTCAATGCTTTCCCAATACTGGTTACACGATGAGTTGCTGATGTTGGCCCAACAGGTTGGCCCACCCTATTGGCCCAACATCTGGCCAACCATTACTAGAGCCATCACAAATTGAACATATAAAAGAGGCCCAATGTTGGTTCAACGCTCTTCCGATATCAGCTATGCGACGAGCTGCCGATGTTGGCCCAACCTATTGGCCCAACATCTGGCCAACCGTTACTTTTATTATCTTAAACTGAGAATATAAAAGTGGTCCAATGTCGGTTCAATGCTTTCCCAATACTGGTTACACGATGAGTTGCCGATGTTGGCCCAACAGGTTGGCCCACGCTGTTGGCCCAACATCTGGCCAACCATTACTAGAGCCATCACAAATTGAACATATAAAAGAGGCCCAATGTTGGTTCAACGCTCTTCCGATATCAGCTATGCGACCAACTGCCAATGTTGGCGAAACATCTGGCCAACCGCTACTTTTATTATCTTAAACTGAGAATATAAAAGTGGTCCGATGTCGGTTCAATGCTTTCCCAATACTGGTAACACGACGAGTTGCCGATGTTGGCCCACCCTATTGGCCCAACATCTGACCAACCATTACTAGAGCCATCACAAATTGAACATATAAAAGAGGCCCAATGTTGGTTCAACGCTCTTCCGATATCAGCTATGCAACGGGCTGCTGATGTTGGCCCAACCTATTGGCCCAACATCTGGCCAACCGTTACATTTATTATCTTAAACTGAGAATATAAAAGTGGTCCGATGTCGGTTCAATGCTTTCCCAATACTGGTTACACGATGAGTTGCCGATGTTGGCCCAACAGGTTGGCCCACCCTATTGGCCCAACATCTGGCCACCCATTACTAGAGCTATCACAAATTGAACATATAAAAGTGGTCCCATGTTGGTTCAACGCTCTTCTGATATCAGCTATGCGACCAGCTGCCAATGTTGGCCCAACCTATTGGCCCAACATCTGGCCAACCATTACTTTTATTATCTTAAACTGATAATATAAAAGTGGTCCGATGTCGGTTCAATGCTTTCCCAATACTGGTTACACGACGAGTTGCCAATGTTGGCCCAACCTTTTGGCCCAACATCTGGCCAACCATTAACATAGCCATCTGAAATTGAACATATAAAAGAGGCCCAATGTTGGTACAATGCTCTTCCGATATCAGTTGTGCAGGGAGCTGCCGATGTTGGCTCGCCCTATTGGCCCAACATCTGGCCAACCATTACGAGAGCCATCTCAAATTGAACATATAAAAGTGGCCCAATGTTGGTTCAACGCTCTTCCGATATCAGCTATGCAACAAGCTGCCAATGTTGGCCCAACCTATTGGCCC
This sequence comes from Platynereis dumerilii, assembly GCA_026936325.1. NCBI lineage: Eukaryota > Metazoa > Annelida > Polychaeta > Phyllodocida > Nereididae > Platynereis > Platynereis dumerilii. Next base: position 36,736,690 of record JAPTHN010000009.1, read on the forward strand.
AACATCTGGCCAACTGCTACTTTTACTATCTCAAACTGGGAATATAAAAGTGGCCCAATGTTGGTACAACGCTCTTCCGATATCAGTTATGCGAGAAGGTGCCGATGTTTAAAAGTGGTCCAATGTTGGTTGAACACTCTCCCGATATCTGTTACACAAGCACTCCAGAGGAGTTGCCGATATTGGCCCAAGCCCTTGGCCCAACATATGGCCAACCATTACTATAACCACCTTAAACAGAATAAATAAAAGTGGCCCAATGTTGGTTCAACGCTCTATCGATATCAGTTATGTGAGGAGTTGCCGATGTTGGCCCAACCTATTGGCCCAACGTCTGGCCAACCACTACTCTTACTATCTTAAATTGAGAATATCAAAGTGTCCCAGTATTGGTTATGCTCTCCCAATATTGGTAATATGAATAATTTGAGCGCTTCAAATGTACTCTTTTTGCCTCTGGGCCGTTTGTCATAGCCATTTTGGCGAATGCAGAAAATCTAAAAAGAGGGTCTAATTTTGATAATCCAATGAGTTACCAATATTGGCCCACTTTCTTGGTTCTATGCTCAGCCAAACACTGGTTTAACTATCTCGGTCTATGCATGAAATATTTGGCAGTAGACACGCATCGGATAAATGCTGGGCCGTTATCGATGTTGGTCCACTCCTGTGGCCCGGCCCTACTTTGAACCAACTACGGTCATAATCATATTCGATGCAGAAGCACACAATTTTTATTAAAATGGCCCTAGGCTGGCTCAGTGTTGGCCTGATGTCAGAAACCCAAAAGCTGCTGATTCATTGATAGACATGGCCTAATATCGGCCCACCCCTGTGTTACCAACGTTGGACCAACGTGGAACCATCATTGGCCCACAATAGAATTTAGTCTCGCACTCGAAGGTTAATTCTTTTATGACATTTCATGCAGTGTGGAATTAGTGCACAAGTGCACCAAGCTCCAATGAAGGAAACTTATCTTTCTTTAGAACATCATACATGACTTTTCATAGCAATCTGATGCTATTACAATTGAAGAAAATAATTGCTGAAGATCTTGCTGCGGGATGATTCCCCATTTTGGAAAGCAGCAGCTTGAAAGCTGCTCCATGAAGAATGAAGATTTGCTGGATTCTCAGTGGTAGATGGAGTTTTATATTTCCTACATTTATGAGTTATGTCAATGGGTTTCAGACATTCAGACAGCCACAAATGTATATATTTATTAAAAGGAATTTAAACCATTTTGGACAACTGATTGCTGCATGTAAACAATTTGCATTCATATGGTGGGCCGACGTTTAGCCGATGTGGCATTTTTCTGGCATGCTGCTGCTGTTTGGTTTTTTGAAATAATTAATGTTAGCGCAGAAATTGGTGTCAAAATCATTTTATAATTTAGAATGTGTGTGATAATTTTCTTTTATAAACATAAAAATTAATAATTTACTTGTTAATTAGGTAATGCCGGACCAACACCAGACTGTCATTTGACTAATGCTGGACCTAAAGCTGGACCTTAAGCAGGAACTAAAGCCGCACAAAGCTTGGATGAAGTTCGTACAACAGTGTGACAAAGCTGGCGAGGTGGAAACAATAGGGATACCGGGGTAAGTTGTACCACGGGGTAAATTGTGCCGCCCACTGTTGGGGTGAAATGAAGAGCTTGGCAAAGAAGGCTGTGGTAAACAGCCTCTGTTCACTAGCAGACAGCTTTGGTCTATTAATAGCCAAGCAGTGTGACCTAATTAATGCCCTGCTGGTCAAGCCTCTTTGAGCATGAGCAGTTCCTATTAGCAATCAACTAATTTCAAATCAGTGGGCTTTCAACAGCCAAAGGGATAACTGCTCAAGCTTTAACTCATTGAAATGGTATGTAGAATTTTTCATATGGATTGGGAGTTTGTATGTATGTTTATCGAAACCTTTAATTGTTTGTTTATTGTTGTTTTACCTACTAACTTTATAATCTCTCTGTTTGACATGTACATTCCATTGATCAGCTGACTGTCTGAAATTTCAATTTGATAGTAGCTATATGCTAAACAACATATTTTTTGTTTATAGGGTAACATTTGAAGACTACCACAACACCAATTCTGGATCTGATGCAAGGGTTGATACAGTTCGTAAGTAAATTATTGTGTTTGGCTAACTTTGATATTTAGACGATTATTGATTGATATTTGATGTAACATTATGTAGTGTTTTATTTGATAAGATTTTAATGTTGTTAACTTTCTAATAATTCATACATTTAAGTCATTATGATACTTAAAAGCTAATTCTACATTTAAGCAAATTCATAATTTATTTCTGTATTGCTAAGAGTTTACTTTTATACCCAGCACTTATCTATGATTGATTTGCAAAGACTGTGCGGCAGCAAACCCTCATAAATGTCCATTCATAATACATTAATGTTAAGATAATTGATTTACATTAATGATAAGATAATTGACTTAAATGTTTGTTTTAACATAGTATTTGAGGTGTTTCTTTGTATCAATTTTAGATTCACGGATCGTGATTGTGATATGATTCTTTATGATGACGATTACGATGATCTCGTCAAATGAAGTGGCGGCGGAATTCTATGAAGGCAATGCCTCCCATATGTACCCACTTGGTCAACATCATTAGGCATCAAGAAAAAAATACCAAGTATGTAGGTATGAAAAACTACACTCATAAATTCAATTTCCTTGCTGAATACTTAAAGTGTCGAGGACCAAAATTCTTGTTTCTCAGTCATTTGGTATTTGCAATAAGGTTATGTCCCTCTGGTAAGATGGGGTTAGGGGGCAAATCCAGATATTTGTTAGATTTCATCTTGCATTCTTTGTTTATTTTTGACAACTAGTTTTATCCAGAAAATCAATTTGGCGTAAGTTGTGCCGTTTGGACTGCGGTGAGTTGTGCCAATGGTATGACATAAAATTATTTATCTTTTTTTGTCTTCATTTTACGCAAGGGCTTCATGTGTTGTGAAATAAATTACACTGAAAGGAACATGTGTCAAAAGTGCTATACCGCCCTCTAAACAATACATAATTCTCTGTCTCTGTTCGGGACTGTCAAGTGGCAGCAGAATGCTGACAGTCCCTGGAAAATCGAATTGGGTCAACAATAATTTGATCTGTTTTGGACAGATCACCAGATCAGGTCGAACAACAGCTGTCCATATTACTACGCCAAACTACTTTCACAATGCATGGTTGCTGGCAAATATCCAGTCCAGTGCTTTGAATGAAAATGTTTGGAAATCATGAGACAAATAGAAAGTTTTGAAACTTTAGCATACACTTTGCCTGTGAAAGGGATGATTTTACTCATCAGAAGTTTGATGGTATTCAATCTACTTATGCCATTTACTTCATAATAAATTGTGGTCAGAAAAGGGTCCAAAAAGAATGCATTCTCACTTATTCACTTGTCCATACAAAGCCGATGTTTTTGTTTTGTGATATCAAAAATGCTCAATTGTATTTATTCTGTTACTTTATGGAGATTTATGAACTAGAACAATAATATAATTCACAATTTCATAAAAGCTGTGTTACACTCAGCAAAATGTCTTGTCCATGCCACAAGTGGCCCCATCTATACTGGCAATATATGTGAACTACAATGTATACATCCTCCATGAGAAAAAATAGTTCCAACTTGTTTTGGTATTTACAAGCTGTCTGCTTAAAATTGAAGCCAGCAAAAGTCAGATTAGACACTTGCAGCGTTTTTGGAAATAATTAGACCATCACTAAATGATGGAACTGTCCTGGTCTCTTCCACACTGTCCTGGTTTCTGCCAGAGGTCGAAATTCTGCTGACCGCTCACAGGAGCTTGTGAATTTTGCACCCTAGGTGGCAGCAAATAGCGGTCAACTTGTAGACAGCATAATTCTAATTTTTGCAGGATTTTAAATTTTTGCATAAAATGGCTCATAAATGTTTCATTAGTTTCATGTAACATGTCAGCCATAAGTTAAAAACATGGTACAAATGATCTATCGGAAGAAACACATGAACTACAAGGTGTTTTTGAATAAATTAAGCAGAACAACTTACCCCAGCATGCGGCACAACTTACCCGGCACCTGGCCAAGTTGTGCTAATTGACCTACTTTTTTCCAATGCCTACCAAGATCTTTCCTATAGTCAGACTGCCCTGAAACTTCGGTCGATTCTGACAAATGTATTATATTGTGATACCGGTTTTTCAGATTGCATGATTTTAAGCTTTGGCTTTTCAGAAAATAGGCCAAAGTGAGCTTGAACAAACTTTGGGGTTAAAAAAATTGACAAAGAAAACGGCTAGCGCAGTGCTGTAGAGGAAGGTCAGATGAACATTTTGATGTATCAAACAAAAAAATCAGTTTGGACCTTTTTGAGATGCTGGAGCTTTAACTTTATTATTCATCATACCCATTCTTAACATGAAATATCCATCAAAAAATGCTCGGAGTTAACCTATTTTTCCTGTTAAGTAATATCTAAGATGAAAGTCATTATCCAAAAGTAAAAACATGCAGTCATTGTCTCTGCAGAAAGTATGTATCACTTCATCCAGTCTGATGGGGTGTGATAAACCTATAACAGCTAACATTTCTGGCTAAAGGGCTGAGAAAATGTTTCAAATACCAAGTTGTGTTAGTTATATTATTCATCATCTCTTTGTAACAGGCTTTGTTGAGATTTTTGTGCACTTTATCACAAATTTTGCCACAGTGAAACAAACATTTCATAACTATGTGAAAGGATAGACACATTTGAGTTTAGACAATGCATGCATAGACTGTTTGTAAGTATCTGCTTCATTACGAAGTCGAATCCCCTGATATTACAAGAACAGTCTTCGCAATTGGCTAATATACAAAAGCAACATTAAAGCTATAAATAAATAACACTATTTGTGCTTAATGAATTTCGAGTACTTAAATGGATGTTGGTTGTTTAATGTTGTTGCAGGTTATCTGGCATCCAAAATCAATCAGTCTTTAATCAAAAAGAACAACAAAAATAGAATACATTCAGTAAATTATGTGAAAATGTAGTTAATATAAACATGTGCAACTTTTGCATATCAAGACTGTTTTGTCAAAGTGTTTTACTTCATAGTCAACTAAATGCTTACAAACATTCTATCCATGCATGTGTTTTCTGGTGATTCACACAACTTTTGGCTCCACTTTACATGGTTGCAAAAGTATATGTTTCACAGTTGTGAAATTCCATTATAAAACACACAAAAAGACAATATCACACCATAGGTTAAAAAGTGTGGTAGATTATACTACAATTATTCACCAGAATGATGAGACTATAAAGGAAAAGTTGGCAAACAAACATATTTTATAAATTTTCTGAGAAATGTTTACTGTTATAGGTTTATCACACTCTGTCAGTCTGGATGAAGTGGTATGTACTTTCTCTTGTGGTGATGATTGCATATTTCTTCTTCTGAATAATTTCTTTTATCTTAGATATTAGGGGGAACCGGGGCACATTGGGACGTCTTTGAACGTCTACTAATTTTGCTCAATACTGAAAGCACTGAAGAACTCAGAAGTTTGCATGAATATCACCAATACTATTGAGCTGAAATGCAAGGTATAATAAACTAGACTGCACCTACCCTTTTGCAGCCAGAGAGTCGTAAAAATGACTGTCCCAATGTGCCCCACGTGGCACAGCCGGGGCACATTGGGACATCAATTAAAAAAATCATTTTAACACTCCATGTGCAATAGATATCACACGTAAGTAGTGCATAAGACAATATAATAGTTCATAACTTTAAACAGTTTTAAACATTTAACATAAACTGTCCTGGGTGCGGACATCTATGTAACTAACACACAGTGCTTTGCGACAAATTTGTTCACAGAGCATGGTAATCCACTATACCTCTATTCACTTTGGCCTGAATACCTGTTGTGTGCTGTCCCAGGTCTTTCAGTTGCCTTGGACACTTAAATGCTGCCATACTAAGTGCGTCCCAATGTGCCCCGAATTCGCTGTCCCAATGAGCCCAATATGACTTTTACACCAAAATGCAAATTTATCGGACACCAGTGAGTGTGTTTATCACGATAGCAATTCATAACTGTGCGTTACGATATATAAAATTCATACAAGCACTGAGGAAGCCTCATTGTTCATGGTTTGTCCACAGAATGGTTCGAATTGAACCCGTCCATATTTACTTTAGTAGTAGGAATACAAACTTTTGCTTGCCATACTTCTGCATGTGGCTGTAATTTGTCTATAAAACCATGGAAACATCAGGATGTGAAATTACAAGATACGATGGCACTACCATATCATATACCTTGCCAGGATCCAAGAAAACCCCACCGTCCCACAGTGCCCCGCGTGCCCCGGTTGCCCCTACCTACCAGGAAAAATGGGCAATTTTGATTACTTTTTGATGGAGATTCCGTGCTAAGAATAGGGTGTGATAAATAAAAAAAACTTACACACAAATATCTCAAAAAATTCCCTGCAGATTTTTTTGTTTGACACATCAAAATGTTCATCAGACCTTCCTCTACATCACTGCACTAATCTTTTTTTTTTGGTCAATTTTTTTAATCCCAAAGTTTGTTCAATCTCACTGTGAGGCCCAACGTAAAAAATGGCACAACTTACCTTGTGTCCCCCTGTATTAACAATAACATGAACACAATGATGACTGGGTGGCTGAGTGGTGCCTGCCTGCGCCGCTAAAGGTCTTGGGGAACCCGAAATCCCAGCTGGATGTCATTTTTATGTTAAATTGGTGGCCCCTTGTATCAGTGTCTGTGCTGGGCAAGTAAAAGATAACTTACATGGGGTAAAAGCATGTTTAGGACTCCATCTCATTAATCAACCCTGGTGAGTGCTCAGAACTTGGCGTAGAGAGCTGCACTTACCATATATCTATCTATATAAATCTATCTACGACTGATACTAATATATATAAGTTTTAATATAACTGATTTCACTTAAAGGTGCTTGCAATGCCAACTTACTCCTGATATTTGATCTTCTTTCCTCTGCGCAGTCTAGATTATGTCAATTTTTTTGAGTACTTGGTCATGAGGCCTCGTGGCTGGATTCACCCCCCTCTCCGTCCCTCAACAACCATCAGCTCTCTCCAACTATATTTGGCTTTCTTCAGCTACTTTGGTTTCCATCAACTACCTTCAGCTCCCCTCAGCTACCCTCTCTTCCCTTAACTACCCCAAGCTCCCTTCAACTGCTTAAGCTTTCCCTATGCTTCCCTCAATTACCCCATAATAAAACAGTGGTCACCCGTGAGTGTGAGGGTGTATCCTGCCATGAAGCCTGTCATAGTATTACTTTGGTGCAAGTAAACATTCTGCAACAAACTTTATGTTTACATTTAATCATTGTGTTACTCATTAAGAATTGAACTGTGTACTTTAATTGCAGAGTCAACAAACTTGAAGTTAGATAGGATATTGGATTGTGTGAACCCACACACCCTTGTCTCTCTGAGCTGACCGGATGGATGGACACCATTGGATGGGTGATTGGGGCTTAACGTCCTTTATTTATGCACTTGGTACGCTAATTAGGACAGGAGGGCAACACAGTAATGAGGTGAAGAATGATTAAAACTGCATCCAACATAGGCCCAGGTGGCCCTTCAAGAGCTGGATTCGAACCCTGGACCCAGCGATTGGCAGCTCAGCACGCTACCACTGAGCTAACCCTCCCTCTCAGGCTGACTGGATCTTAGTTATTAGAGGAAAGACGAAATTAAATCAAGAAAACGGACAAGGCTGAAGATGAAACTAGCTGACTGGAATTATCACAAATGGTAGCCTTTCATCATTGAGAAATACACGTGGCAATGATCAAGACTGACAAATGCTCTGTTATTTTACACAAGATTTTGCATGATGTACTGATAATTATTGTCTACCAGCTGATATTCACACTGTCTTTTTTGTACAAACTGTATTTTGACTGTAAATTCTAATGATTAAACATAATTTATAATTTTCATAGCATTGTAATAGAAAGACTAAGTGATTTTAACATTGTGACATACGTATGGTTAAAATACTATTTTAATCCAAGCAAGGTGCACTTCTACGAAATTGTTTACCCGTGTTTTTTGAGCTTCATGATTTTTGTGGTTAACTCATGCTCTACTTCTTATGAATTCTTTGTTCGTTGTGCTTTTAAACATAATTTTCATTTCTGTCTTATTACTGTGGGTGCAGAACAACCTTCTATTATTGGATTTCTTTTGCTACTGATCTGTAAATAAAATTTGACTCACTTTCTTACTAACTTGTAAAGTAACATTGGTGTCCTTTTTGTAACACAACTGTCACTGTAAGCATGTATAGATGTCCAATGTGTAGCAGATGCTGACGTTGAGCAATTAAGAGAACGTCGGGCTGACATTGTTGTACTGATTTCTGGCCAATGCTGGCTTACCAACCAAGTGGTTTTGAAGTAGGATCAGTAGCGGCAGCATGTTGGCCTGATAGGTGGTGTAACATTGGGCCTGCATTTGGCCACCTTTGGGCAGATACCAATATCGGGCCACGCGTCGGGCCGATGAGCAAAATTACATCGGGCCAATGCTGGTTTACTGATGTCGGGCCAATATTGGTGTACTGATGTTGGGCCAGTGCTGACATACCGACCATGGGCCAAAGGTAACACGTTGGCCGGATGTCCAACCAATGGTGGCAGAATTCTGGTTCTGATTGGTGGTACAACATCGGGCCACCATCGGGCAGATATCAACGCCGGGCAGATGTCTGTCCCTTGGTGGCATGCTGTTGGGCTTATAGGCGGCACAACAGCGGACCACCATCGGGCAGATATCAACATCGGGTGGAGGTCTGGCCATTGGTGGCAGGATGTTGGTTCTAACAGGTGGCACAAAAATGGGCCGCCATCGGGCAGATATCAACGTCGGGAGGAAGTCCGGCCAATGGTGGCTGGATGTTGGTTCTAACAGGTGGCACAAAGGTGGGCCACCATCGGGCAGATATCAACGTCGGGAAGAAGTGCGGCCAATGGTGGCAGGATGTTGGTTCTAACAGGTGGCACAACATCGGGCCACCATCGGGCAGATATCAACATTGGGTGGATGTCCGGCCAATGGTGGCAGGATGTTGGTTCTAATAAGTGGCACAACATCGGGCCACCATCGGGCAGATATCAACATTGGGCAGATGTCCGGCCAATGGTGGCAGGATGTTGGTTCTAATAAGTGGCACAACATCAGGCCACCATCGGGCAGAGATCAATGTCGGGAAGAAGTCCGGCCAATGGTGGCAGGATGTTGGTTCTAACAGGTGGCACAACATCGGTCCACCATCGGGCAGATATCAACGTTGGGCGGATGTCCGGCCAATGGTCGCAGGATGTTGGTTCTAACAGATGGCACAACATTGGGCCACCATCGGGCAGATATCAACGTTGGGCGGATGTCTGGCCAATGGTGGCAGGATGTTGGTTCCAACCGGTGGTATGACATCGGGCCACCACTGGGTAGATATGAATGATGGGCCGATGGCAGATCAATGGTGGCTGAATGCTGGGCTAATAGGTGGTGCGACATCGCAACACCATTGGGCCGATGCCATCGTCGGCCCATGTGTCGGGCCGATGAGCAAAATTACATCGGGCCAATTTCGGCCGCCGATATTGGGCCGATGAAAACACGGACGTTAGGCCATCATCCAGCCACCGTCACAATGTTGACTGGGTTACATTAACTATGTCATTGATTGCAACCCAACTAACGATGTAATTCAACTTTCTTTATTGAGACATGATGACTGATGATATCATCTCTTCTGACACCCATATTTCTAGAGTTTTGCTGGTACTGAACATGAATTAGGCCTGCTGTGACTATGTTGACTAAAAGACCACTTGCCTTCAGCTACTTACATTAACTATGTCATTGATTGCAACCCAACTGACCATGTCATTCAGCTTTCTTTATTGTGACATGATGACTGATGATATCATCTCTTCTGACTCCCATATTTCTAGAATTTTGCTGGTACTGAACATGTATCAGGCCTACTGTGACTATGGTGACTAAAAGACCACTTGCCTTCAGCTGTTCACATTAATTATGTCATTGATTGCAACCCAACTAACCATGTTATTCAACTTTCTTTATTGAGACATGATGACTGATGATATCATCTCTTCTGACACCCATATTTCTAGAATTGCGCTGGTACTGAACATGTATTAGGCCTGCTGTGACTTTGGTGACTAAAAGACCACTTGCCTTCAGCTGTTTACATTAATTATGTCATTGATTGCAACCCAACTATCAACTTTCTTTATTGAGACATGATGAATGATGATATCATCTCGTCTGACACCCATATTTCTAGAATTGTGCTGGTACTGAACATGTATTAGGCCTACTGTGACTATTTTGACTAAAAGACCACTTGCCTTCAGCTATTTACGTTATCTAGGTCATTGATTGCAACCCAACTGACCATGTAATTCAACTTCTTTATTGTGACTATGATGACTGATGATATCATCTCTTTGACACCCATATTATCGGAATTTTGCTGGTACCAAACATATATTACATATATTAAGCCTACTGTGACTATGGTGACTAAAAGACCACTTGCCTTCAGCTGTTAACATTAACTGTGTCATTGATTGCAACCCAACTGACCATATAATTCAACTTTCTTTATTGTGACTATGATAACTTATATTTGTTCCTTTGTGACACCAAAATTTTCGAATTATGCTCGAACCCTTGTCATGTGATTTTTATTCTTGTGACTATGATGACTAAAAAATTACTTGTCTTTCGCTATTTAAATTGACTATGTGATTGATTGCGACCAAAGAAACCATGTAATGCAACTTTCTTTAGTGCGACTACTAATAATTTCTTCCTTTTTGACACCAAAATTTTCAATTATACTTGAGCCAAACATACACCCCTACAGACCTTGTAATGTGATATATTCTTTCCTGTGACTATGGTGACTGAAAATGAAGGATGCACAGATATCCGGCAAGGTATCTGGTATCGGGTTAGATATTGGAATTTGCAGTATATCCATTATCTGGCATAATTAGGGTGTCAGAACCGAATATCTATGCTCAAAAATAAGTGAAAAGCTCAAAAAAACTTAAATAACGAGACAAAAACATGATGTAACCATCTGCAAAATTTAAATTCAGTTACAGAACATATCGAAAAGATTCAATCAGTGGAACAGTCCCCCGCCGGACATGATATCTCTTGGCTCTCAGAAAAAATATTTATCATTAACTTCGAATGCTGAAAAACATCCTTTTTCAAATTTTTACTATCCGGTTCCAACTACCTGGTATCTGACATTTGGTGTTATTCAGTATCCGGTATGGATCCGGCTATTTTCACTTTCCGTGCTTCATTACTAAAAATAACCTGCTTTTCGATTTGAAAGAAGTATGTGACTAATTCCATATGGCAGACCATCTGATTTTGCTGTGACTATGATGATTGAATAATTCCTTCCTTTCAAACACCAACATTTTCAAAATAAACTGGAGCCAAACATACACTCCTCAAGCCTTGTAATGTGATTTTCGTTCCTGTGACACCAACATTTTAGAATTTTACATTTACCAAACATACGTTACTGTGTATTGTGTGACATACACCCCTTGTAATGTGATATTCTTTTCTGTGACTATGGTGACTAAAAATAACTTGCCTTTCGCTATTATAACAGATCTCGTATAGGTGTGCCATGTTCTTTTCAACTGCCACAGTGCTCTTGTGATGTCAGTATCAGCATAATGATTTCACAGTTGGTATATTCGCAGTTTCAGCTGTGTCACTTGGAAGCCATACTGATCACACCATTACAAATCCACAATAAGCTGTTAGATTGTTGCTCAACATTGATTATTCAGTTTGATGTTTTGAATAAATCCAAAAGTTACAATATCCAGCCCCATGGATTTTGTGTATAACTGCTATCAGTTTTAGTACTTTTACAACAATACAAATTCATTCACTCTCACGTTCATTTGTTGGTCTGAGAGGTTATCATGTGCTGCTCCTGGGGGGGGTACTCAAAATTTTTTCTGATACGTATGCTAGGCTGGAAGTTCGGCGACCAGACCCAGTGCTAGGCGGTCGGTCGTCGCGAAAATACCCCGACTCTAGGATTTTTTTTTGTCGCCACAATGGTATTTGCCTGTTTTTCCAAGGTATTAACCCGTAATTTCACCAAAAATTAACATCGCGATTCGATAAAAGTTCCTATTTAAATTTAGGGGCCAACTCTAGGAATTATGTCAGATTTTTAGGGCCAACTCTAGGAATTTTTCAGTTGAAAAAGGGGGCCTACTGAGCCGAGCATAGGTGTACACTTGAACATAGTGAGTACCCCCCCAGGGTGCTGCTCTGTCTTGGCAAAAATAATATACTCAGGAACAATTCAGAATTTAAGACCCGGGGGGGGGGGGGGAGTTTTGGTTGGGGGCATCCTTATAACTGATTTCCAATAGGCTAATGTTTGATTATCGAATTCTTTGCCTCCTTCTCTGGCCTTTTCCCAAATTTTTAGGGAGCAACTACCCCCTCCCTCATCCTCTGGTATGCCCATGCAACACCACCACGTTCACTTCCAGAATATCTCCCCATCATCCCCATTCCAGTCATCAATTCTGAACAGTTTCTTTGGCGCAGATCTCACCTAAAAGGCTGAAAAGCCACAAGGTGCTGCCCTCAAGGAGAAATTTCGCAACAGGACACCATGAATGCCCATGATGGATCAAGCAAGTGGCCCAAACATATCAATTCCACCTGCTCCCACTGAATCAAACAACCATACCAATGAATGCAGACACATCAATTGTTATTCACACCTGTCTACAAGTTGACCGCCATTTACTGCCACCTAGGGTGCAAAATTCGCGAGCTCCTGTGAGCGGTCAACAGAATTTGGATCAGTGGAAGAAACCAGGACAGTGTGGAAGAAACCAGGACAGTTCCTTAATTTAGTGATGGTCTAGTTTATTTCCAAAAACTCTGCAAGTGTCTAATCTGACTTTGGTTAGCTTTAATTTTAAGCAAACAGCTTGTAAATACCAGAATAAGTTGGAACTATTTTCTATCATGGAGGATGTATACATTGTAGTTCACATATATTGCCAGTATAGAGGGGGCCACTTGTGGCATGGACAAGACATTTTGCTGAGAGTAACACAGCTTTTATGAAATTGTGAATTATATTGTTGTCCAAGTTCATAAATCTCCATAAAGTTATAGAATAAATACAATTGAGCCTTTTTGATATCACAAAGCAAAAACATCGGCTTTGTATGGACATGTGAATAAGTGAGAATGCATTATTTTTGGACCCTTTTTTGACTACAATTTAACATGCACTAAATGGCATAAGTAGATTGAATACCATTTAACTTCTGATGAATAAAATCATCCTTTTCACAGGCAAAGTGTATGCTAAAGTTTCAAAACTTTCTCTTTGTCTCATGATTTCCAAACATTTTCATTCAAAGCAGTGGACTGGATATTTGCCAGCAACCATGCTTTGTGAAAGTAGTTTGGCGTAGTAATATGGACAGCTGTTGTTCAACCTGATCTGGTGATCTGTCCAAAAAAGATCAAATTATTGTTGACCCAATTCGATTTTCCAGGGACTGTCAGCATTCTGCTGCCACTTGACAGTCCCGAACAGAGACAGAGTGATGTCAGTATTGCAATACTGACATCATCTGTGCACATATTCACATGGAACATGGAACACTTATACGAGATCTGTAATAACATGACCTATGTGATTAATTGCAACCAAACAGACCATGTTATGCAACTATTGTTATTGTGACTATGAATAAACTATTGAATTTCCTTTCGATACAGAAAAGCATATGGACTAATTCCAAATTGAATATGACTAAGTAATACCTCATCCTTGACACTTCTACTGGTGCCAGACATAAAATTCTACAGACTTAGTCTATGGTGACTGAATAATGTCTTGCCTTCCAATATTGATATAATTATAAAGTATCTGACTGACTCCCAACAGGTAGACAATATAATAAAAACTTCACTTGCTGTTTCTGTAGCAACTAATTATGCCTTCCCTTCTGACACCTAAATTTTATAATTATACTGTTGCCAAACATACACTCCTGCAGACCTTGTAATTTGACATTCATTACTGTGACTATGGTGACTACATGATGACTTGTCTAGATACTGAAATGAAGTATGTGACTAATTCCAATCTAACTGACCATCTTATACAACTTTATTTGCTGTGTCTATGATAATTGAATAATACTGTGTATTCTGACAGTTAATCTTATAATTTTGCTGGTTCCAAACATACAATTCTACAGGTTTTTCAATGACATTCATTGATGTGACCCTGGTGACTAAAAAATGATCTGCCTTTCAAAATTTATGTTATGTACATGTGAATGATTCCAACCCAACATATCATGTAATGCAACTTTCTTTATTGCGACAAAGGCCACTTACAATGCCTTTCCCTCTGACAACCATTTTTTAGAATTTATTTGTGCAAAAGATACACTCCTACAGACTTTGTTATAGCACATTCGTTGATGTGACTATGGCAATGTCTTGCCTTGTGCCAGTGTTATCGAGAGTAGGCCTATATTGTTTCAGCATTTTTCTTGGATGTGTATGCACGCTTCCGGATCAGAATGTACTTCCCCCCCCAAGGATTCTGGTCAGCCTACATAGCGGCCCTGGAGTGTGACTATTTCCAAATTCATCAAGTAACATGATAAAGTAATGTCTTGCCATCTGAAACTCAAGTTTGGGACACTACAGTATAAGATGGACAGGTACCAAGGCTAATATGCTGTCAACTTTACATTGTATTATAAAGAAAATTAAGAAAGAAATATTCCTGAAAAATAACCATGATGGACTATGAACTCGTCACTATCTCACCTATACTGGCTGATGGTCATATTCCTAAAGGAAACTGTTGTGACTGTTCATGCAGCACATTTTAGTCAAAATGATACTTAAGTGACTGTCTTAAGTGACTGTTGTGATGGTTTTTTAGCGCGACTGTTGTGACTATTGCGTGACCAATTTACTAATTTTTCAGTGATTTTTCATGAAAAATCCTTTGACCTGTTGACCCCAAAATGACTTTTTCAATAACAGGGACCACTTGGACGAAACATTTGCCGTATCCAATTATCAGAATTCTGAGATTCACTTTTTTGCTCCTGGGGATTTTTGGTCCCACTTATCAAATAATGTAAGTCACATTTTGGGCCAAATTGAGTTAAGGTCAAAATAAGAATTCTGAGACATGTTTCTATATATTCATTAAGTTTAGATTTTCTAGAAGTGGCCCATTACCTCAGAATGACCGCGCAAAGCCCAGTAAGTCTATCTCTTACTGCACAGACTGAAATTTAAAAGTCAATTTTCTCAGAATGTCCTAAATGTGACTTACTAGGTTTTCCCTTTGGACGCTAGTATTGCAGGAGGCATTTTCTGGAAGCTTCTGACCATATAAGAGGTTGCACTATTTCAACAATCACTTTGAAACTTAGCATACAGTATCAAGATAATTTTATCTTCCATCAACCTTTGGTAAACTTCTCTGACAATAAATTTTTATTTTCTAAACTAAAATGTACCCTTTTCCCGCGAATTTTTAATGTTCTGCTTGAGTGGCAGCAACAGCCAAGTGCCAGCCATGCAGTGGGATTGTTTGCAAATTCATTAAAAAGCTTAAAACTATAAAAGAAGAGAAGGAAGGAAGGAAGGAAGGAAGATATATACATAGACAAATATAAATGGCTAGATGGATAGATGAATAGATGGGCAGACAGGTAGATAGTCTATCTACTAGCAGCTGTTAAAGTGCTTGCATGTTATTTTCTGGCTTGTCACCAGTATACATCTACTTCTGGTTTTTATAGAAAACCCATTTGATGCGGATGTTTAAATAACCATCATCTTAAAATCCCCTTTGGAATAATATAAAACCTTGGATGGTTTATCAACAAATCTATGATATACCATATTCATCTTTGGTTTTTATAGAAACCAAGTGAAGTAAAGAAATTGTGGAATTTCAGCAGTGGTTATTTTTCATCTTTTAAACAAACTCTGGGTTTAATTAACTGCTGTTCTCGTGTGTGATTGTCGGTAAAGTGTTTCTTACCTGTTATTTGCCATTTTGTGCTATTTCCAGCTGATTTTAGTGCAAAACTTTGCAATTTTTCTACCTGCTATTTTCAACAGCGTTTCTGGCTCCAATACACATTGTTTTGACCTCGATTTTCGCTCATTTTACCTTCGTTTTTGCACCTGAAAAGCTATCTAATAATCATTTTTTGTCTCTTCAGCACTCAGTTATCATTCCAGACACTTTCATCAACACTTGAAAGCATTAGATATTGGGAATTTCAGTTTAAAGAGCTCAACACTGCCAATACACATCCTTTGAAGATCTCAACACTGGCAATACACATCCAAGAACTCAACTCACCACCAGCCCTTGCCCAGCCTAACAAACATCATAACTTATTGTCAACAACAATAATTTATATTTATCTGCTATAATTTGTATATTAATTTGCTGTACTTGTTAATACTATCTGTATGATTATTACATTTTAGAAAAAAAATTTAGTTGAGAAAAAAAAAATTAAAATTATATATTTCTCACTATAAATATATCTTGTATTGTTATAACAATCATACTAACTTGCCTTTGTTGCCTGTACGTAAAACTGATCCAACTTCCCTAAGCATCAGTCATAAATTGATTGATCCTCAACTCTTAACTAACTCTTTTGGTCAATCACTAATTGATTGATCCTTGATTCTAACTTATGCCTTTGGTCAGTCACTAATTGATTGATCCTTGAATCTAACTTACTCCTTTGGTCGGTCACTAATTGATTGATCCTTGATTCCAACTTATGCCTTTGGTCAGTCACTAATTGATTGATCCTTGAATCTAACTTACTTCTTTGGTCGGTCACTAATTGATTGATCCTTGATTCTAACTTACTCAGTTGGTCAGTCACGAATTGATTGATCCTTGTTTCTAACGTACTCCTTTGATCGGTCAGAATTGATTGGCCCTCAATTCTAACTCCCAGCCAACCTGCCTACAAACTAACTTGCTTGTGTTGCCTGTACGTAGCACTTGCGAACCGAGTCAACTTGCCTGACAAACTTGCCTAACAAATTAACTTGCTTGTGTTGCCTGTACGTAGCACTTGCGAACTGAGCCAACTTGCCTGACAAACTTGCCTAACAAATTAACTTGCTTGTGTTGCCTGTACGTAGCACTTGCGAACTGAGCCAACTTGCCTGACAAACTTGCCTAACAAATTAACTTGCTTGTGTTGCCTGTTCGTAGCACTTGCGGACTGAGCCATCTTGTCTGACAAACTTGCCTAACAAATTAACTTGCTTGTGTTGCCTGTACGTAGCACTTGCGAACTGAGCCAACTTGCCTAACAAACTAACTTGCTTGTGTTGCCCATACGCAACACTTGCGAACCAGCCAAAAACTTGCTTAACAAACTAACTAGCTTGTGTTGCCAATACGTAGCACTTGCAAACAGAGCTAACTTGCCTGACAAACTTGCCAAACAAACTAACCAGCTTGTGTTGCCGGTACGTAGCACTTGCGAACCAACCAAAAACTTGCCGAACAAACTAACTAGCTTGTGTTGCCTATACGTAGCACTTGCAAACTGAGCCCACTTGCAAACTGAGCCAACTTGCCTGACAAACTTGCCAAACAAACTAACCAGCTTGTGTTGCCTGCACGTAGCACTTGCGAACTGAGCGATCTTGCCTGACAAACTTGCCAGACAAACTAACCAGCTTGTGTTGCCTGTACGTAGCACTTGCGAACTGAGCCATCTTGCCTGACTATAACTTGCAACTAACTTGCCTGTGTTGCCTGTATATTTAGCACTTGCGAACCAGCCAATATCTTGCCTAGCATACTAACTTGCTTGTGTTGCCATTCCGTGGCACTTGCAAACCGAGCCATCTTGCCAAAAAATCTTACCTTAATAACTTGCTTGTGTTGCCTGTTCGTAACACTTGCTAAATGAGTTAACTCAACAGTAAATCTTGCCCAACAGACTAACTTGCTTGTGTTGCCGATACGTTGCACTTGCAAACCGAACGGGCCTTCAACTTGCCTATCAAATTAACTTGATTGTGTTGCCTGAACGTAGCACTAGTGGACTGAGCTAACTGTCCTGACAAACTATAGCATCTCTGAATTAAATTAATTTGCCTAATAAACCAAGTTGTTTGTGTTGCCTATATGCAGCACTTGCACACAGTTTCCCACAGATATTGAATACTGACAGCTCAAGTATGTCCCAACCAGTCAAGCTGTACTCTGATGTGGTCTAAAGGATGGGAAAAATTGGACTCGGTTCCAGTCAAACAATAAAACGAAAAGTCAGAACAACTACTGGTCATACATATATGACAAACCAAAGAAATAGATTTAATGATTTTGCAGAAGCTGACACTCAACATGGCTCGGACAATCCGAGGGAGTCTCACACACTGAAAGCACGCATATGGAATGCTCAAAGCATACGACAAAAAACACAGATTGTGAAGGACTTCAGAGATGAATTTGATCTTGACATCTTTCTTTTCACTGAAACCTGGCTAAAAGCAGATGACAGAGTTGAAATCGGTGAGCTGGAAAGAAATGGAGAATGTTTTTACTTGGGTTCATCTCTTGAGAATAGACCTGCAGGTGGAGTGGGATGCATTGTAAAAACTGGCATTAGAGCAATGAAAAAGGAAAGCATGAAAACAAAGACTTTTGAGCACATAGAAATTCAGTTGCAATTAAATGGAAGAATTGTCACAATTCTTGTGGTGTACAGACCAGAACCCTCCAAAAAGAACAAATACAGTTTATCAGAATTCTTTAATGAATTCACAAACTTCTTATCTCACTATCAGACTTATCACAATGAAACTATAGTAGTTGGAGACTTCAACTTTCATGTGAATAAACCAGATGATGCCAAAGTTATCCAATTTAACAACATTCTTGAAATGTTTGACCTTGTTCAGCATGTATCTTCACCAACACATAAAGATGGAAACACTCTTGATTTGGTAATAACCAATAAAACAACAACTCTCAGAGACTGTGCAGTTAATGATCTGCTGCCAGACCATAACTGTATCCTCTTTAATATTGACATGAACAAAGGGAAGAATCCACAGACGAAAATTGCCTTCAGAAAGACCCGCAGCATAAATATAGCCAAATTTAAGAAAGACATTGAACAGCATCTGTCACAAAATGTACAGCACCGTAATCGATCAGTCTACTTGAACAAACTTGTGGCACTCTACAAATCAACTGAAAAGATTTTTGACAACCACGCCCCTGTTAAGACTAAATTTGTGACAGTGCGCAATCCTAACCTGTTCACAAATCAAGAAATAAAGCCACTTAAAAAGGAAAAGAGAAAAGCAGAAACATTGTGGAGAAGAACTGGTCTAGAAAAAGACTGGAATATGTTCAAAGAAAAACGAAATGCTCTCAATGAAAAGCTTAATCAGCTCAAATCAGACGATCTCAGGTGTAAAATTCAAGCCACAAAGGGAAATTCTAAGGTGATGTTCAAACTTCTAAATTGTCATCTCAACAGAAAACAAGATCTACCTCTTCCCCATCACACAAATGAAACAGAACTAGCGAATAAGTTTAACAACTTCTTTGATGAAAAAATCAAAATCATCAGATCTAAATTAGATTCAGGAATGAAGATCACAGCTGATACCTCTCAAACCAACCACATCAACAATTTACATCAGTTTAAGGCTCTATCAGAACAAGAAGTTTAGAAACTTATCACTGAAATGCCTGTCAAACACTGCCTACTTGATCCAATGCCAACATGGCTACTGCTTGAATGTGTTGATGAATTTCTGCCAATCATAACCAAAATTGTTAATATGTCATTAAAGCTTGGAGAAATGCCCCTTGAACTGAAGCATGCACTTGTCAAACCACTTTAGAAGAAAGAGGGCCTTGAATTGATCAAAAGGAATTATCGGCCCGTCTCTAGCCTTTCTTTTCTGAGTAAAATTATTGAGAGTGCTGTAATCAGACAGTAATTTGATCACGTTAGTCAAAACTATCTTAAGGATGAAAAACAATCAGCCTACAAGCAATTTCATAGCACAGAAACCCTCTTAACAAAAATCCATAATGATATTATGCTTAATCTAAGCAATGGCGAGGTGACAATGCTTGTACTGTTAGACCTGTCTGCTGCATTCGACACAATTGACCATGGCATCTTGCTATAAAGACTGCGTAACAGGTATGGTGTGCAAAGTGCAGCCTTAAGATGGTTCAAATCTTACATTTCTGAAAGATCACAGTCTGTGATAATAAATGATAAAACATCAAGCAAACTTCCACTCAATTTTGGAGTTCCTCAAGGTTCCAAACTTGGACCAATCTTGTTTAACTCTTTTGTTGCCCCAGTCAGTGAAGTGGCACGAAGAAATCAAGTTCATGATCAGATGTATGCTGATGATGAGCAACTTATCCTATCATTTAAACCAACCTTTTTGGGTGAAAAACATGCTAAACAGAAAATGGAAAATTGTATTGTTGAAATCAGAAATTTCTTGCATGACAACAAGCTGTGCAATAATGGAGATAAAACTGAACTTCTTCTAATCGGAGCACCAAACCAACTGAAGAAACTTCATATGACATCTATCAATGTAGACAATTAATGTTGAAATCAAAACTGCCAACCATGTCTGCTACTTAGGAGTGCTCTTTGAAAAAAATATGACCATAGAGAAGCAGATCAACAAAATGTGTCGTAACGCATATTTCAATTTGAGAAACCTGTCGAAATTCCGTAAAAATCTGGACAAGGAAATAGTTAAAACTGCTGTCAATGCACTTCTCACCCCACATTTGGACTACGGAAATGGGCTGTTGTATGGCACTTCTACCCGATTGCTAAATAAACTTCAGGTTGCTCAAAACTCGGCCGTTCGATTAATTGAGAGATTGAAAAAACATGACAGTGTCAGCCATAGTAGGAAGCAACTGCACTGGTTACCAATCACAGCAAGAATTCAGTTCAAATTGATGACAACTACATGGAAGGCAATGAACAATCAGGCACCACAATACATCCAAGAACTTCTTCAAGTCAAATCTCAACAGGAACATAACCTGAGAAGCAACCACAAGCTGCTGTTAGCAGAACCTGCTCCATGCAACAAAAATAAGTTTGCAGATCGGGCATTTTCCTATGCAGCACCAAAACTCTGGAACAATTTGTCTGAAAAAGTAAGAACTGCTCAAACATTAGAAAGCTTCGAGCAGTTTACTGAAATTAGGGCTATATAAATCCATATTATTATTATTATTATTATTAAGATCCTCCCTTTTTAGGTTTCACACAAAATCCATATCTGGATTAATATTATTCCATCATGGAGTATATATTTTAAACTAAAATGGGTTTTTCAAGTAATCAATTGAATATTTTCATCATTCCCATAGGGATTTCATAACCATATCCAGAATTTAAACAAGAGTTAACTGGTTTGCTGGATAATCATGATAAGATTTCCAAATGTCCATGTATGACTTTTTATCCCACGATTGGTGTTTTGTAAGGAGAAAAAAAATTCTGGTTAATTGAGAAATTTCATCTTTCCTTTTTTTTCATTTTGACCACACAGGGAGAAAATACTTCTAAACAGAAAAAAATATTATTTCACATATATCTATTTATAAAACTTTCAAAATACAAGAACAAAATAAAATAAACATGCATAAAAAAAATATATAAGACAAGCGTGGGAATCCATGAAACATAAACACCAGGAAAGTCCAAACCACACAAAAATCAGTGCAATACATAGTATTTTCATATTTAAATATAACTTTTGTAAAAACACAAAAATGAATAAAAAATAATATAATCATATTCATTCATTGCAGTGCATGACTGATAGTATATACAATACAATACAATGTTTAGATGCAACCGCCCAGGTATGTTATTGTTGATGTAATAGTCCATGAATCCATGAAGAATACAAAGTAATAGTCCATAAATGTGAAAATGTCCTTCTAAATGTTGGTGAACACTGGATGTCATACACACGGTAACAAGCACTAATGCAAGAAAGAACCAGGCCAAAGGTCAACACTGTCATCCTCTGCAATGCTGCTGGCAGCAGATGTGTGCCCAATGGACTTTGAGATGGACCAAAATTCTTCAAGGTTCGCAGTTGAGCACTTGGCTTCCTGAAAAGACAAGCAATCACCTTGTCACTGTTCAAAAGGCCTAGTTAAAAAATAATGAAGCCAAAGTGCAACATGACCATCAAAATTTTTAAAATGTTTATATGTATCAAATGACCACATAATAATTATTGTAGCAAACATATCTAAGTTCTAGAAATTGTATTTATATTAACATTTTTCTGTGATTTGTGGAAATAATTGATAAAAGCCGAATATTACCAAATTTCATTTATTTTATTTCCATGGCATTAAGAGAAAAGTAGACGAAATGGTAACGCATCTCCAAATTAAATCTAATTTCTTCATTGGATGACAAAACTCATATATTTAAGGGCTATGTTGAAAAACAGTCTGCAAAACTGAACATAATACCCTTGTAAAATTTTTTCCAAATAAAAAAATATATATGTATATACTTTTAAGTCTCCATAGCTGTTTTTTAGTCCATTTTTCCAGACAAAAAGCCGATTTCGGGTAATGGCGTGACACGAAAGTAAAAAAAAACAAAAATTTCTGGTTTTGACCCATATGGATTTTATATGCAAACTTTTGATAATTAAACATTGAAACATACTCCAACTACCGAAATTCACAATATAGTTGCTGCTATTGATGTGTTCTGCGTATTAGCCAGCCACTTAACCACCAACTGAGACTGACATAAGATTATGTAACAGTTACACAATGTAGAGACACAAACAGTCAAGCCTGATATCCACTGAAGTTTTTACCCCAATGATCTTGACTTCTGTCATTGAAAGGATTAACAGGGCAGACAATTACCCTCTGACATAACATTACTTTGTCAAGACTTCTCCAGTTTTCCATTCAACAAAATCCAGTGTGTCTGATTCATTCACTTTTAATTTTCAGGAAAATAATTAAATACAAGAATCCGGGGATTCAAAGCCTGGTCGAAGGATATTGTAATGTAAAATGCAGAGAGTATGAAGCAGATGGGCATTTGTTTGTGATGATATCTGCCTACTTTGCCCTTACCAGTAAACAACTGAAGCATTTGTGTGAGGATGGAAGAAGAGTGAACTTAACCTTTAGCGCAAGACCAGAAAGTTGACAGCAGTGAATGCACTTTTATGAAATTTGCATGCTCCATGAATAAGCAATTTCAGAACGATAGAGGAAAAAAGAAGGCATCATATATTCTTTTTAAAAATTTATTTATATGTCTGAATATGCAATAGGCAATTGGTATGCACGAAAAAGCATTGAATGACCAATTGGTCAATGATATCTTCCAGGCACCAACAGCATGTGAATGTTACTGAGTGTTTATGAAAGGTAATTTTGCACAAGAATGCATATTGCCTCTTCTGTAAATATTATGGTCATTGATTGCCAATTCAAGTTTCCATAGTTATGAGGATAGAAACTCCATTGTCTGCGTGTGTGAACTTGCTTGTCAGGTTGATCCGATTTCGGGTATATCTGGACGTTGGGAATTGCGGATGTCCAGAGAGTATTCAAAATAGTTATGTAATAAAATGCAGAATATATATCTTCTTGCGAGGTTCTGTTGATATGCTGTAGTGCTTGTGGCAATGGCGGGCAGTCTGCACAGCTGAAATGAGAGAGGATTTGAAGGATGACATGAAGGTTGGGTCAAATTGAAAAAGTCATGGCTTAGATAAGATTACTATAACATGTAATGCATACTGCATAGGCATTTAAAATTATCTTTACGAGTTGAGATTTTCAGAATTAAAGCATTATTTGTTTTATCTGTAATAATTATGCTCTCTCCTTGACGGCCGAGATGCAAATTTATATAAACTTTTGACAATATTCATGCAAGAATTTGTTTGGTAGCCTATCTGTGTCTGTTAGGTCTTGCATGACAAACTTGCACAAGTACTGCAACATTTTGGATTAGAGTGGGGAGAGGTATTTATGGACAGAGCGATCATAATTTTTTTTTGTAGGTTGTGAGAAACCTTTTAAATAAGGAGATACGTTGGGTTATATTTCTACTCATAAATGTCATGTGGCCAGTAATGTGATGTGGCCAGTGGTGTACTTACAGCAAGTTAGTGAGTTGAAGTAGCTGCGCTATTGCTGGAGATTATTGGGTGCACTTGTAATGCTTTAATTGAGACGGCTCCTTCATCCTTGTTGATAATTACTGTGTTGTGGCCTGCAACAGTGAAGAAGAAATATATATACAGAATTGGCATTTGTAAATATATTTAAGTTGAAAGAAATGTTGGATGTAACATGTAAGAAGTACGAGGGGCGTTCAGAAAGTTCTGACCAATTTTTCTGACAGATGCTTATATTTGAGCTAGAGTCTTCAAATTGTCAGGAATACATCTTGAGGTATCAAGGAAACAAATGGCTTAGCACCTTTGGGACACAATATATCTAAGTTGTTACTTTGTTGCCATGGAAACGGCAAGATGGGGAACCCAGCACAGCTCATTTTTCTAGTGAACTTAGCGTTGTGTTTTCCCTGAAATCTAGGGTCAAATTATGTTAAAAAGGACTGCAAACCTGTGCATGGCCTACTGACAATTGTGATTGTAACTTTATGATGTCTCACTGTTGTGCCAATCCATTGTTTAGCCATTTAAACCTGATTTTTGCACTGTATAGAGTGATTTTCGAGGAGCATTTTACATAGACCCGAAACGCGATCAGAGAGCTTCAATCAAATTGTGTTTTCTCAAAGGAAAGAATGGTGCACAAACCCAGGATCTCATCAGGACAGCATTTCTAGATACCTCGATCATGATTTAGCACCATGTGACTGTTGTTTATTCCCTAATCTAAAAGATGAGTTAGAAGGTGAAAGATATGCTACAAATCAGGACTTTTGACGTGCCATTTCCCGGGCTTTTCTAAGTTAAGACCTTGAAAATTGCTTCACCTAGTGGATTGAAAGGATGCAAAAATATGTTTCGTGCCACAGAGAGTACTTTGAAAAATTGTGCAGCTGCTGGTGAACATCTATGTTCACAAGTAATTGTGTATATGCAATAAATTTTATGGCGATTTACACAGCTAAATTGTTGAGTTTTGTAAGAAAAATTAAGATGCGCTGCCCACCCTAAGGTGTGGTTTCAATGACAACAGAAAAGTAAGTTAAACATTGGCCACGGATGTAATATTTTCAGAATCAATGGCTATACACTTGAGTTTTGTACTGTGAAAATTTCATTCAAGTAGGTCAAAGAGAAACGCCTGCTACAAGAATTGATCAGAACTTCCTGAACACCCCTCGTATGAGGCATGGTTTAGGATAACGTAGCAATGGGAGTCACAGTAAAATAGTAGGTATTCAAAGAGAATAATAAGTTGTGGCCATGATACTTACAGTGAACATTGACACTGCTTTCGGTGAGAAGTCTTGAAGCTGTACTGAAAAGGGTTGACGGGCTGGCTGGTCAGGAAGGTTTGCGGAGACTCACATTTGATGTGTACGGAGGATGTTCAAAGCATTTCTTTGCAGTGGATTCAGGAACTGAAGTGGATATATCTGAAAGTTGAAATGGGCACATTTTGCATATAGTATTGGTTGAGAGGTATAATGAATGTTTGACAGGTGAGGCAAAATGGGTGAAATCAATGCATTCTTCTATGCAGTCTAATAATAAATCTTTGGTGGGGGTATTTCTTGACAGGCTGTTGTTTGATTTATAAACGTATAATTTAGCACATAAAGCTTGAAATAAATAGTTACTGTTGTCTTTATATACTGTGCAATAAATAATTTTTGGTCAAGGAAATAGCTTAACTCTCTCCTAAGAACATGAAATTATTTGATTAATTTTTTATTTTTTCCTTTTTAGAAAAACTCTTATTTTAAAAAGTAATTGACATTCTATTAAAACACTCGCTGGCCACTGACAATTAGTAAAATTTTGTTTTAAAACTTTGGTCAATGAAACTGTCACTCAATGTCTGACTTGTAGTTCTGTCATTTCATTAAGTCACAATCAAGTGACATGTAAATTGAACCAATGAGGCTTAATTACAGGTTAATCACAGGTTGACATCAAATATATAATATATAGGTCTATATAGACCACAGTGCAAATGTTGACAGTACCATGCATCATGACTGATGGGACAGTAGACATATTTGTTGCATCTCAACAGCTCAAGCAGCCTATTTTTAGCACACAAATTCCAAGTATTGAAGTATTTTAATAAAACCTAGCACCTGAATCATTTTGTCAGCTGTGGACTTCTGGGAAAGGCAGAAATGTGCTGCAATTCCAGTGCTAAGTTTTGAAAACACAAACTTTTACAGTCAGTGAGGCAGGATCATTATAGCCTAATTTATAGGACTAAAAGCACTAAATAGCTCAAAAAGTATCTCACTATCTGTGGACTAAATCAAACACACTATCATGATTGTACTGGTGTCTATCAATTAGATTATATAAAATGTTAACTCACCTTTGACAGTAAATATCCAGTAATTGACAGATGTAATATATTCATGACATGCCCATGTTGAGCAATGAATGCAGCAGTGACCTGGGATCATCTGGAGATATCTGGGGATTCCGGCACAAAACATTGCCCAAAACTGAGTAAACTTCAGTTTAACTTCCTAAGGAAATCTTCCTTCAATTGATAAATACAGTCTGAGGTAATCCAGTGGCTTGTGCACAGCTAAAATAGTTCAATTTCCACAAAAAAACACTGCCACAAGTGCTCCCAGCAGGCATCCAGACACCACTGAAAATGTAGGTCAGCAGAGATCATGTGACTACTAACTGACCCAGATCTCGTGGGACCACAGAGCCAGGCAGGTACAAATTAAATGCATGGCTGATAACAGATATTTTGACACATACCTGGCATGGCAGAGCATTTACTTTATAGAAAGTTAAAGAGGGAGACAACAGCAGGTTGCTATCAAACGAATATATACATATTAGGCCTCAAATACACTGTTTAGAGGCTTTTTTCCATAGGCTGCAAGCTATTTTTAGATCTGGAGACCCATTTTACCGTAGCCCCCTAACGGCCTTGTCGGCGTAACCGACCAGGCCAAAAAGGGGCTGACATTACTTTATCTTCTAAAATACATCACTGAGTTTAGATATTAGCATAAAGTTATAATAATTGGGAGTTAAAGATTTAGTGTCAGCATTTTAAAATATTAACAAACAAATGCATGTCTTTGAAAATACTCAATTAATGCTTTGAAAGTCCACATATAAATGAAATGTATATATTTCCTATTCATAATATTTGATGAGGAGTGGTACAGAAAGTCAAATTTAGACATTATTGTGGAAAATTTGATTGACCAGGGCCAAATATTTACTGATATATGATTATCTGAAAATCCTTAATTTTTATCTAATTTTGTTAATATTGACCTCTGCTGTGAATTAAAATGTTCAAATTGTTCAAAATTAGCATGATGATGATGTGAAACATGTCAGGTTTATTTCGAAAAAAAATTTCAACGATTGGTATGACATCAGAAGGAAATGGAGAGTAAATAGATAATTTAAAATTTTCCGCATTTTAAATCATAAATTTCAATAGAAAAATTTGCAATAACTCATGCAATGGCTGTGAATATTAGTCCATAGTATGTCTAACTACAATCAGCTTGAAAGTTAAATAATTTACCCATTACTATGTTGGCTTTTCATGCAGAAATGTTGGAAAATTGGGATTTTTCCATTTTTGGGTTTTTATAAAATTCATGAACCAACATTCCAACTGAGTTGAGATGTTTAAGCATCAATTAAAGAGGCATACGTTAGACACCAAATTGGAAAATTTCAAAGATTTAACTCCAAAATTGACTGAATCATACAGGTTTAAAATAATTGTATTTTTTTTTTTTTGGTAAATTGTCCTCCGTTCAACTTTCGCAGAGCATTTAGACTCACAAAAAAAAAACACATCTTGGGTATTTAATGCATACAATATGCAAATTTTAGTGTCAAAAGTACAGCAGCTTTTAGTTCTGTCCCAGAAACAAAAACAAAATGATTTTTCACATTTTTCAATGATTATGTGAAAAATATTTATGTCATGTGGATTAGACCTATAAAAGGCTCAACTTGGATAAAAGATACTACATATACCCAAAAATGATAAATGTACATGCCATAGTTTTGGCTTGACACCCAATACACAAATTTTTTCACTTTTTCAATAATAATTATTGTGAGAAAAGTATTAATCTCATGTGGATTAAACCCCTAAAAGGCATGAATAGGATAAAAGATACAATAACGTCCAAAAAAATAAAAAGTATGCATCCCATAGTTTTAGAAATACTACCAATACACAAGTGGGACGCCCGTTATCCGGACGCCCGCCGCCCCGCCCGCCCACCAGCCCACCTGCCAGCCCGACCACCCGCTCGCCGGACAAATTTTCCCAAAGTAACTACAATACCCGTCGGCAATGTATACATTGCCGAGGGTAAAAAGATGAGTAAAAAATCAAATCCTATGTCATACCACTGGCACAACTCACCCCGATCGAAATGGCAGAACTTACGCCAAATAGATTTTCTGGATAAAACTGGTTGTCAAAAATAAAGAAACAATGCGAGATGAAATCTAACAATACAAATTTCTAGATATACCTCCTAACTCCATCCTACCAGAGGGACATCATCTTAATACAAATGCCAAATGACTGAAAAAGAAGAATGACAGACCTCAGCACTTCAAGTTTTCAGCAACTAAATTGAATTTATGAGTGTAGCTTTTCATACCATTATATTTGGTAGTTTTTTTCTTGGTGCCTAATGAGGTAGACCAAGTGGGAATATATGGGTGGCATTGCCTTCCTTACCCAGTTCTTCATTTCATCCCAACAGTGTGTGGCACAACTTACCCCGTGGCACAACATACCCCGGTCTCCCCTAAGCATCAAATTTGACTTAATTTTTGGAAGTCAACCTTTTAATCCTAATAGCTCATTAACGTCAACACAGGCAAATAAAAATACTTGATTTGATGGATTTATGGCCTATCTCAAAAATAATGAAGCCACACAGCTGGTTTTCATTGAGGGTCACAAATTTTGATAACGGCTGTATGCAACAACTTCATATTGTTACAGTCTTGCCTTAAATACATTCTCATGCCAAAATCATGGAAATTCTTCAAAAGGTTATTGAGATAGAGATGAAAGTATATCGGAAAACATGCATTTTTTCACTTATTTAGCGTGACATAATCTTTTTATCCTGATGAATTCTTTCAGTTTTACAAAGTTTGACAAGTTTCATTGCTATTTCCTTATACTTTTTGGAATCTCCACATCTCCTGGATTCATAAATCCATTGAAACAAGCACTACTATCCACTTTTTTTGACATGAGTTATTTGTGTTCAACGGTTGACTTTGTAAAATTGAGTCAAGTTTGAATGTTCCTGGTCTAAAATGCTCTAATTTCCCTTTAACATATTTCAGTTGAATCTTTTTGCCATTGAGATCTTATATTACATCTACTTAGTTGTTTTGGAGCTTTTTATGATTGTTGAAAATCTGGTTCATGGAAAAATTCCAATGAATAGCTGGAAAGGTGAATGTGTCACACGTGTAACGCCGAGAGTACTTTCAAGTGCTACAGAGCTATGAAAGCTCTGTTTTTTTTCATCTGGATTGGCTCAAAATATAGTAAATCTATGAAGCTTTATTACTCTATGAACTAATCCAAGTTTTTGACAGGTTTCTGGTGATAAAATTCAAAAGTTATGTTCGTCGTCGCTCTGAAAAATTTTGATCATATTCAATTTTTTTTTCTTACAAACAGTACAGCGATCATTCTAATGTTACGTTACTTGGAGTGAAAATTAACATATAATTTCAGTAGTTGGAGTATGTTTCATTACCTAATTACAAAAATTAGAGCATTTATGGAGCATTCTTTAAAATTTTGGGCCAAATTGTCTAAAAAGGCAATAAACATTAACAAAATAGTTTTTATTTTGTAAATAGTTGTATTTTTCCCCCAGTTATGATCGATAATTCATATTAAATCGATTTGAGACAAAACCAGAACATTTTTTGAAGGATCATATCACACCAGTAGCCTACTTAAAATCAGTTTTTTGTGTCGAAAAAAGGGCCAAAAACCACACTTCTATCATCATTTGCTGAGCAGACATTCACTTCGATGGCACTTATTGATATAAATTTGAAGCCCACATACAGAGGCATAACATAAGGCAGTTAAACTCATTTTAAACGAAAAAATATGCTTCTTGGGTTAATATATGTAAGTATTAATAAGGAATTTTCGAATGACCATCACCCAGAAGACTTTTAGAAATGTGCCAGTTGTTGTCAAAGAAAGAGAATGGATTTAATTTTGAGACAAATTACCATTCAACCCAGTTATGTTTCACTGCCATGAAAAACAAACTATTAAAAATTCTGTAATATTCAACTGTTATCAATTATTTCCACTCATCAAAGCAACAAGGTAAATATAGTTTCTCGAACTTAAATATGTTCTCTACAACATGCTTAGGTCATTTCATGAAAAAATACATTTTAAAATTTTCATGGTCACGTCACACTTTGGCTTCATTATTTATGAAGCCTGAGGATGTAGAGATTCCCAAAAGTGTCGGGAAATTGCCCTAGAATATGTCTAAATTTGTATAACTGAAAGAATTCAAGTGATCAAAAATTTTATGTCACATTTTATTAGTGAAAAATGCTTGTTTTTCAATGTAATACAACTCCATCTCAATAACTATGAGATATAATGTCATGAAATTTTCGGGAAATTAGCACAAGAAGGTACTTAAAGCAATGGTGTGCCATTAAGTTGTCACCTACAGCCATTCTCAAATTTTAAGACCCCTACAGAAAAATGCTGTGTGGCTTCGTTATCTTTTAACTATAGGCCATAAGTGCACAACCATAATATTATACTGTGTCTATTGCATTGGTTTCATTCACAGAGTTCCAAACATTACTTAATTCAGGCCACACACAGTAGTGGAAAGTCGCACTTTTAACTTGAAATTAAATACAAATTTATGGTATTTCTTGTGGCAGTCAATTCATTAGTTTTATTACAAGCACTAAATAAGCTAGGAAAGAGAGCTCAAATACAAAACAGCTGTTATTTGCTCATGATAATTTTGTGCATGCAATTGTGTGCATCTTTGCTATTGTTAGCCTACCTAAAAAAGCAAAACAAAGAATTTATGACTTGCGATTCCCTTCATTTAAGGATTAGGTGACAAATAACATAAAAACAGTGTAGGGGAGGCGGGGGTCAGAAGTCACAAAATTCAGAAAAAGCCCCAGAACAGAGCAAGTGTTGATTAGATCTGAATGACCTTTGGCACAATTATGCAGTATTTAGTTGACTATAGTTGTATCACATGATAGCTGCTGTGCTGAAAATAGGCTTTAGTCAGTTCACAATTATTTAAGGCAAAGTCCGATGTGACTTTTCACCCCATGTCAGGGTCAAAAAGTCACAACCATGGGGTAACAAGTCACATGCAATTGTTGTGAACATACAACACTATAATGAGGTAATATGCAGACCTAGACTTGATAGTCATCCTTGTGCATGAAATTTATAGTAAACCTTCCAAAGCTATCGGCATGCAATGACAATGCACCATCAGCAAAGCCGGCATCAGAAATTGCCCAAAGTTTGCGAAATTAAATTTTGCTGCAATGCTCTCTCATCAGTATTATTGATGATGGATGATGATAAGATTGTAAGCTAAAGGCTTCTAGTGTGGAATATTTTACTTTCCTTAGCACAGAATACTTACCGGTGCCCTATGGTAAAATATCACAGTGCTGGGGTGAAATGTCACAGTGTGACATTTCACCCCTCAGCTGCTTTTTAAATTCAACACGTGATCATGGCAACTTGGTGACCAAATGGCCAAAAATGGGTTCACTGCATGAAAGACAATTATCCAAAAGACCTTGAAACAGTTGCACAACTTCCTATGTCACGGTGACCAGACGTTAATAGAGGAAGTTCAGAATCAATAAACCTGTTTGGGACACCAAAAATGCGTGAGGTGGGTAAAAACCCACTTTGCACAATGAGTATAATTTTCATATTCCCTGCAGACCTTCTTCTCATAAAAGTGTCCCAAATTATGATTTAAGCTAAAGAATTAGGTCACTGCAAGTTGGTCAAAAAGGCCTGTGACTTTTTACCCCTGTGACTTTTCACCCCCTCTTCCCCTACAATTGAATCAATGACTGAAATATCACCTTAAATTCCAAATTTTCCTGTTAATAGTTTTAGTCTCACAAACGATATAGCGGGTTGCCTTGTTTGCCACTTCATTCCAAATCAAATTTTAAATGGTGACAAAATATGGCAAAGTTGAGACAGACCTCACATTGCCCTCTAAATTATTTGATCACCTACATGTTAATTGCCATTTTAAATTGCGATCGGACATGACATTTTAGTGAAACTTTTGGTTGGCATAAAAAAAATTTGAACTCTCAGCAAAAAATTCAGCTTCCTATATTTCTACCAATCTGTTCTTTCATAGGGGTAATTCCATGTCAATTCAACAAATGGCTCTTGATTTAGAATGCCTTGAAAATTAACAAGAGTCAGGGTATCTTACCAGAAAGAAAAAATCCCAAGTCATACAGTCTCGGAAATTTCAAGACAAAATATGAATAAACTGCAATTTTCAGATTTTTTCTTGAAACTGTGAAATGGACACAAATGCACTGAGGTGGCAAAAACAAGGTGTTTTAATACTTGGCTACATTAAAAACATGTTTGCCTAATTGCAAGTCTCCAGGTTTTACACAGATTTCCCCGTGGCCTAGAGTTCCCCGTGGCCTAATGGTTACAGGTGTTTTCATTACCATGCGATTCTTGTCATTCACACTTGGCTGTGAGGAATCAATGCTAAACCTGCACATACTATGTTTGATAAATCAAATGTGTGACGTTCTGTTGTTTCTAAACCAATCAGATTCACTAAATATGTCATGTATTTGGTGGGTCTAGAACCTAAGAATCCCGTACTAATGAAATCACCTGTAAAGGCACTTGTTTGTGCTACCACTGGCTGTGAGGTCGTGGGTTCGACTCCCACTCCTGGAACTCAATTTGGTCCGAGCCCATGGGACATTAAATGGAGGCGGGTTGTATCCAGTGTTCTGTGCTGGGGCAACTGAAAGACCCTGGAAATCCCTGAATTAATAGGGTATGTACCAGACTCACAGTCTTCTCATCACTCATCATCGTACGGCGGTCACCAACACTGGAGAATGCTAAGGCATGGGAACCTTGGGCAATGTACCCCTTGTCTCTGCCCATGGGCGCCGTACTATGGCTGCCCTGAGCTGTATCATTGTGGAAGGCTCACCACGAATTTCGTGCCTGCATTGCAGTGCATGACCGATAGTATATACAATACAACAATACAATACAATACAAGATTGAGTTACACGCCTTCAAACTTCTGGGCTTACAAAAATTTGACAAACTTCACAAATTGTTCATGAAATTTTTTTCAGACAAAGATATCACTGTATCACTCAAAAGTTGTGCTTTCTGGAGAGAAACGTTGATTCTGGTAGATTGTGGACTGAATCAGTTGAGTGGGAACCTTTTCTGAAATTCGATGAAATGAAGCGGAATTATCCATAGTATTTCAATGGCTAAAGTAACATATGTTGTAATTTACTCTCAGCTTCCAAACGTTTTCATAAATAAATTTATCTCCTAAATTTTTACTGGAACAAACAGTGATCAATAGACTTCTGTCCAAATTGTTCCATTAAAGTCCTGTCATGTTCAATTTTGGACTGGCATTTGGTTAACTACAGAAGAAAGACAGTTTGTTGTTTCGTTTACTTCCGAAGAATAGAAATGTAAGCAGGAGAGCTCAATCAGACAAATTAAAAACCTAGGCTGCGTAGCAGCAAACCTTCAGCGAAAAAACAACATTTAAAAAGGACACCATTACAGCATAAAAGTGATGCGAACCAAATCGCATGTAGTATTTGCAATATTGGCCTGATCTTTGGTCTGATATTATCTATACGCCCCGCCATATGCCCGTCTGCATGCCAAGGTATGTTGAACGATGGAAAGCCCTTACTAGACCAATGTACATATAATATGGACCAGTGTCATGCATAAACAAGGAATAAGTTGTGAGGTATGGGTCAGAATAGTTGAAATAGCATTAAAAATAATAATCAAGCAGACCAACAAAAGGCACTAAAATATTATAATATAGGTGATGCATATAAAATTTCATCTACATGCAATGTTGGCCATGTTTTGGCCTGGAAACAAAAAATAATAATTTTAATATTTTTTTGTCAATATTTCAAGATGTATAGAATATCCATGAATCACACCCACAAAAGGCACAAATTAATCATAAAGGTGACATGTGTGACATATTTCATCCATGTACATGCAATTGTGGCCAAGTTTTGGTCCGAAATGCAAAAAAAAAAATTTAATACATTTTTCTCAATATTCCAAAAAGTATGGAATATCAATCAATCAGACCATAAAGAGGCACAACTAGACTGTATAGGCTACATGTGTAAACAATTTCATCCATGTACAATTTGTACATGTATTAGGGGCTGAGTTCTAGCCCGGAAATGAAAAAAATGATTTTTTTATATTTTTCTCAATATTTGAAAAAGTACAAAATATCCATCCATGAGACCATCAAAAGGCACAATTAGACCATACAGGCTACATGTGTACCAAATTTCATCCATGTGCATGCAATAGGGACTGAGTCCTAGCCCGGAAATGCAAAAATAATTTTTTTATATTTTGCTCAATATTTCAAAAATTACAAAAGTTCCATCAATCAAACCATCAAAAGGCACAAATAGACCATATAGGCTACATATGTACCAAATATCATCCATATACATTCAATAAGGGCTGAGTACTGGCCCGGAAACTATCTATCCGCCCGACCGCCAGGAGTCCCGGACGCCCGCCCGGCAGACGGAAAGCTTTTGACCAAAGTGATAACAATACCTTCTTCCAACTTCGTTCGCTGAAGGCAAAAAAGATATGCAGAACCCATCAACAAGCTGTTTAAGCACATGTACTGATACAATGTATTTAATTCCATAATTTTAGATGATATAATATTTCATTTTTCAATTGAGCCATGCATGAACGCCGGCCCATGAGAACGCCGATTGGTCACCCTAAGTTCGCATGAGACTATATGTGCAGTGATCAAATTTTCTTTTTTTATACCCTGCTGCAGCTGCCTGCAAATTTTTTCAGGTAGCTGCATAATTTGTGAAATTCTGTAGCTTCTTATTGATTTCTACAGCTTCCTACAGAATTGCTACAGAACTGCAGAAAGAAATTATAGACTGGTAAGGGAGAGTAATTGTGATCGTTACTGATCCTTCCAAAGACATTGAAAAAACATGGTAGTGATCAAGCTGAACCTGAAAAATGTCGTTGACATTTCGTTTTGGTCAGCTGTGACGTCGTCGCAAACTCAATTGTTGTAAACACTTGAATAAACATAGGCTGCGTAGCAGGGTATAAAATAAGAAAATTTGATCACTGCACATACTGGCTCATGCGAACCAATCGGCGACCAATCGGCGTTTTCAAGTGCCAGGGTTCATGCATGTCTCAATTGAAAAGTGAAATATTATCATCTAAAATCATGGAATGAAATATCAGTACTACATGTGTCTAAACAGCTTGTTGATGGGCTTTTGCTTATCTTATGTTTTTTTATTGTGTCTGATTGAGCTCCACTGCTTACATTCCTATACTTCTGAAATAATAATGCAACAAACTGTCTTTCTTCAGTAGGTCAAAAATTGAACATGACAGAACTTTAGTTAAATTATCTGGTCCAGTAAACTTTGAGGAGATACACTTACTTATAAAGCCATTTGGAAGAAAATAACAAAATTTGTTTCTGGAGTCATTGAAAGACTATAGTATGAATAATTCCATGTCATTACATCAAATTTAAGAAAATTTTTCTACTATACTCATTCAGAATGTCTTGAAAATTTACCAGAATCAACGTTTCTCATCAGAAAGCACAAATCTCTGTGACACAGTGGTTTCTCAATTTTTGTAAAATATTTCCAGAAATTTGAAGGCACGTAACTCAGTGTAAAAACCTAGGGACCTACAATCAGGCAACACATGTTTTAATGTAGCCCAAGTGTTATATAACACATTGTTTCAGCCATCTCAGTGCATTTGCACCTATTTCATAGGTTGTCCAAAAAATCTGAAAATTGCAGTTCATTCACATTTCTGTCCTGAAATTTCTGAGACTATATTATTAGGAATTTGTGCCTTCTTGTTAGAAACCTTGATTCTTGTAAATTTTCAAGGCATTCTGAACCAGGGGCCATTTGTTGAATTGACACAGAATTACCCTATGAAAGAACAGATAGGATCAAATATAGGAAGCTGATTTCTTTGCAGAGAGTTAAATATAATTTTTTATGCCAACCAAAAGTTTCAGTTAATTTCATGTCCGATAACAATTTTAAATTGCTATTAACATATCAAATGATCAGATATTTGTAGAGGCAATGTGAGGTCTGTCTCAACTTGGCCAAATTTTGTCACAATTAAAATTGATTTGGAATGAAGTGGCTGTGGTTTGTGAGACTAAAATCTGCTGTCAAAACAAACTTTCAACAAATGCAGAAAAAAACCCACAATTTTGCATCAGATGAAGTTGTGTTGAGGGGTCTTAATTTTTTATATTATATTGAACCCTTTGGTCTGTTTAGCTTGCAATGTTGCCCTTCAGCAGATCAATAAGAAACAAAGTGGTTGGCTATATATTAGTCCATGAGCCAGACCAGATATTGGTACCACCTGTGGTGGCAAAATCTAACAGTGTTTTTCTGAAAGACATATGCCTATAGACTATAAAAAGTTGGGGCCCAAGATTGGCGCGGCAGCTTAGTGGTAGTAATCAGCCCTTAAACATGGGGATCTGCGTCGGATTCGAGCACATGAATTAGGGGTGGGGGAAACTAAAATTGCTATATCTCCTGAATCATTTGACCAATTTCAACAAATTACCCCTCAAAATGTCTGGAATTTTGAATTTTACAAATATAGGTCAATATATGACCAATATGCAAATTAGGTAGGTCGTCAGAGGTTAAAAGGTCACAAAAATTGACTATTGCTTAAAATCTGAACCATAGTCCTAATAAACACCACAGCTGCCAACCCAATGAGACTTGGTAGATTATGGAGGGATCATATTATAGATAACAAGTATGAAAGTCCATTTTAGGCCGACAAATGGATAATTCATGCATGTGTCAGCAGCGGCACATAATGAAATATGGTACATATTTGAAAATGACCGTTTTGAGGGTGGAGGAAACTAAAATTGCTGTATCTTCTGAACCAATGGTCCTATCCCCACAAATTACCCCTCAAAATGTTCGGACCTGTAAGTTCTCCGCATATAGGTCATTATAGGACCAATATGCAAATTAATTAGGTCATCAGAGGTCAAAAGGTCACAAAAATTTACCGTTGCTTAAAATCTGAACCCTCATCCAAAAACAAACTCCTTAGCTGCCAAACTAATGGGACTTGTTAAGTCGTTTAGGGGTCAGATTATAGATAAACAGTGTCAAAGTAAATTCTATGTCTAAAATTGCAGAAATGATGTGTGTTTCAGCATTGGCACAAGACAAAATACGTCAGATATTTGGAAATGACCGTTTTTAAGGACGGGGGAAACTAAAATCACTATATCACCTGAACCAACAGTGCTATCCCAACATATTACCCCTTAAAATGTTCGGACTTGTGGGTTCTATAAATAAAGGTCATTATATGACCAATATGCAAATTAATTAGGTCATCAGAGGTCAAAAGGTCACAAAAATGACCACTGCCTAAAATCTGAACACCTCATCAAACAACAAACACC
The DNA here is from genome assembly GCA_026936325.1 of Platynereis dumerilii. NCBI lineage: Eukaryota > Metazoa > Annelida > Polychaeta > Phyllodocida > Nereididae > Platynereis > Platynereis dumerilii. The sequence continues at coordinate 36,774,961 of JAPTHN010000009.1, forward strand.
TTAGCTGCCAAACCCATTGGACTTGTTGAGTCATTTAGGGAAAAGATAATAGATAACAAGTTTGAAAGTCAATTTTATGTCTAAAAATGTGGAGTTTATGCATGTGTCAGCAGTGGGACATAACAAAGTATGGCAGGTATTTGAAAATGACAGTTTCAAGGGTGGGCGAAACTAAAATAATTGCAATATCTCCCGAACCAGTGGTCCAATGCCAACAGATTTCTGCTGCAGGTGTCTGGAATTAGGAGTTTTATACATGTTATTTGACCAACATGCAAATCAATTAGGTCATCAGAGACCAAAAGGTTGCAAAAATGTACCTTTGCTTAAAATATGAGCTCTCATAAAAAATTACACACCGCAATCAGTAAACCAATGGTACTTGATATGTCATGTATGGCTCAGATGATAGACAAGTGTCAAAGTCAATTTTATGCCTAAAATTGAGCTTTACAGGATATTTTCTTATACAACACTGAAAGATAAAAAATGTAGAGGATGTCACCAGGGACCAGGTGAGTATATCAATCAATGAGACTTCAATTTGAGTTTCCTTGCTTGGAGAAGATTCCATCACTTGAAAGTACCAGAAAATAATTCCTCTTTCCCACAGTCTCCTCGATCCGACTATTCTCAAATTCTCCAGCCACATTCTGAGATAGGATGGAGTAAAACACCTGTGGGGTGGATGTGAAAACTTCTGGGGTGCATCATAGGTGACATTTTAAAATCACATTAAATGTACATTAAACCAACATCAATTTAAACTCCATCTCTGCCATTGTGTATGATTTTTTTGATATTGTGCCCCATAGCTAATTGCAATTACAGTGCTAGCTGTCTTAATGGAGTTCTTATTAACTTCTTAATATGGGATAAGGTTGTGGTGAGGAGACTAAGGTAGTTGTGAGGAGATTTTGGGTGGAGAGGTGAAACGAGGGCAAAATAGGTCAAAAGAGCACTTCTGACTGAAAATGTTCTTACTGTATTTTGGGTTGTACTGTATATCATCGAGGATGATTGGAGCAAGCATGGAAGGTGGAGACATGGAAGGAGAAAGATACTTGGAGGGCAGGAGAACACCTACATATTGAGATGGAGGGAACAGGAGAAACAATTGAAGCATTGAGGCAAATAATGAGACTATGAAGGAGGAGGCTATGAAGGAGGAGACTATGAAGGAGGAGACTATAGAGGAGGAGACTATGAATGAGGCAATAATGACGGAGGAGACAATGATGGAGAAGACTATGAAGGAGGAGACTATGAAGGAGGGGACTATGAAGGAGGAGACTATGAATGAGGAGACAATGAAGGAGGAGACAATGATTGAGGAGACTATGAAGGAGGAGACTATGAAGTAGTCCAGAGACAAAGAAGGAGAAGGCAGAAAGAGAAGATTGAGGAAACTAGAAGGGATGATAATAACCAGAAGGAGGAAACTGGGAGGGGAGTATTGGTGGTGTGCTACCATATTTTTGGGAAAATAGTCACAGATTAGCCTAGAATGACCGTTTGATCCCAGTTCACTCAGTCTGTCTGGTTTTGAGTCCTCATAAAAGCCAGAAGCGAAGAGGAGCAGTTTCCGGACATCTATACATCACAAATTTGATAGTCCTATTTTATATTTAGTTTACTATGTCTTGAAGCAACTCTTCATCTTATTGACAAAACATGCATTTCAATTGTTTGTGGCACATTCAGTCATTCACATGACATTGACATCATACTCAGGAAAACAAAAATCGCTAAACTGATCCCTGGTAACATTCTCTGTCAAGAATCATTCAGCCAAGCTTTTTAGTTTCATTGTTCTATATCTATCATTTGAAGAAATTTCCTGCAATGCAGTTACAGGGAGACTTATATTAATGCACCTATCATTTACACTCTATTTGGCAGTTTTGTGAGCCTTAAAACCGTCACTTGGCAGTTTTTTATACTTTGAAACTGTCACTTCTAAGTCTGTGTCATTTGTTCTGCACCACTACTGACAAAAAGTTCCGTACTTTTAGATAAAATATATAATTGGACGTGTTTAATCTTATATTATGATTCCTACATGTATTATATGAATTATAAAGTTCAGTTGGTAAATTTGGTATGGAGGATTAGTTTTTTTTTATTAAGATCAGATTTTAAGCAGGGGTAGATTTTTCTGGTGTTTTGTCCCTTGATGAACTCTTTAATTTGCATATTGAGCGTATGAGGACAAATATGTGTAGAACTTACAACTCAAAAAATGTTGAGTGCTAATTTGTAGGAATTGGACCATTTGTTCAGGAGATACAGCAATTTTAGTTTGCCCCCGCCCTTGAAACTAATTTTCTGTCACATTTGATGATATGACACAGCTGACATATACATAAATTCTCCTTTTTCGGCATAAAATTTACTTTGACACTTGTTATCTATAATCTGACCCCTAAATGACTTAACAAGTCCCATTTGTTTGATAGCTAAGGTGTTTGTTTGAGGACTTATGGATTGATATAGTCACCTGGTCCCTGGTGACATCCTTTACATGTTATACATTTCGGTGTTGTAATTATAAGAAATATCCTGTAAAGTTCAATTTTAGGCATAAAATTGACTTTGACACTTGTTGTCTATCATCTGAGCCTTACATGACATACCAAGTACCATTGGTTTACCGGTTACGGTGTGTAATTTTTTCATGAGAGCTCATATTTTAAGCAGAGGTACATTTTTGCAACCTTTTTATCTCTGATGACCTAATTTATTTGCATGTTGGTCAAATAACATGTATAAAACTCCTAATTCCAGACACCTGCAGCAAAAATCTGTTGGCATTGGACCACTGGTTTGGGAGATATTGCAATTATTTTAGTTTCGCCCACCCTTGAAACTGTTTATGCCATATTTTGTTATGTCCCACTGCTGACACATACATAAACTCTGCATTTTAGACATAAAATTGACTTTCAAACTTGTTATCTAATATCTTTTCCCTAAATGACTCACCAAGTCCAATGGGTTTGGCAGCTAAGGTGTTTGTTGTTTGATGAGGTGTTCAGATTTTAGGCAGTGGTCATTTTTGTGACCTTTTGACCTCTGATGACCTAATTAATTGGCATATTGGTCATATAATGACCTATATTTATAAAATCCACAATTCCATACATTTTATGGGGAAATATGTTGGGATAGAACAATTGGTTCAAGAGATATCGTGATTTTAGTTTCCCCCGCCCTTAAAACGGTCATTTCCAAATATCTGACATATTTTGTCTTGTACCAATTCTGATACATACATAAATTCTGCATTTTTAAACATAATCTTTACTTTGACACTGTTTATCTATAATCTGACCCCTAAATGACTTAACAAGTCCCATTAGTTTGGCAGCTTAGGAGTTTGTTTTTGGATGAGAGTTCAGATTTTAAGCAGCGGTAAATTTTCGAGACCTTTTGACCTCTGATGACCTAATTAATTTGCATATTCATCCTATAATGACCTATATGCGGAGAACTTACAAGTCCGAACATTTTGAGGGGTAATTTGTGGGGATAGGACCATTGGTTCAGAAGATACAGCAATTTTAGTTTCCTCCACCCTCAAAACGGTCATTTTCAAATATGTACCATATTTCATTATGTGCCACTGCTGACACATGCATGAATTATCCATTTATTAGCATAAAATGGACTTTCATACTTTTTATCTATAATATGATCCCTCCTTAACCTACCAAGTCTCATTGGGTTGGCAGCTGTGGTGTTCATTAGGACAATGGTTCAGATTTTAAGCAATAGTCAATTTTTGTGACCTTTTGACCTCTGATGACCTACTTAATTTGCATATTGGTCATATATTGACCTCTATTTGTAAAACTCAAAATTCCAGACATTTTGAGGGGTAATTTGTTGAAATTGGTCAAATGATTCAGGAGATATAGCAATTTTAGTTTCCCCCACCCCTAATTCATGTGCTCATATCCGACACAGATTCCCATATTCAAGGGCTGATTACTACCACTAAGCTGCCGCGCCAATCTTGGGCCCCAACTTTTTTATAGTCTATAGGCATATGTCTTTCAGAAAAACACTGTTAGATTTTGCCACCCCAGGTGGTACCAATCTGTGAAAATATGGGGTCTGGCTCATGGACTATATGACTATTTTAAAATTCATGAACTGGTAAATTAACTCTCAATCACATAGTTTTTAGGAGTATAGTTTCAACGCCATTGCACTTATGGCACAAAATCAGATAAAATTATCTGGGGAAAATTTCTTGCCATCTCTCATGCACAAGCATTTTGATCATTTACCAGCTCTCCCGCCGAATGGCCGGCATAATGCTCACCTCCTTAAACAGCAAAAGAAAAGTGGGTATGTCTGGGCAATTACCTTGAATCAACAACCCTGCATGGCTGCAAGTGCAACCCATTAGTACAACATTACAGCAGGGTGATTGATTCAGGGGACTTGTGAACCTTGGTGTGTCGGTAGTGACAATGAACAGTCATGGCTATGGTCTGATGCAGAAGTTTTGTGAATGCTCGTAATGCCTGTGCTCTGAGGCAGTGTTTCAAGATTTATATATTTAACTATCTCTGAGCAAGATTATACTCTTCCTACATTGCATCTGGAAAATCTAATGAACGATAAAACAGTGACTCAGGACTGTCTTTGAGTTGTCAAGCAATACAAATTGCAAAAACTATCATCAGGTGGACAAAAGATTTCCATTTGTTGAACATATATTGTGGGAATTATGCAGTTCACCATAATTCAGCTTAAAAGGGTGAATTTGATCACTGCACAAATTCAGATTGATCACTGCACATTTCAGATTGATCACTGCACATTTTGGGATCGTTGCACGCTTATTTTATACCCTGCTGCGTAGCAGCAAACCTTCAGCGAAAAAACAACATTTAAAAAGGACACCATTACACCATAATAGTGATGTGAAACTAATTGCATGTAGTATTTACAATAGTGGCTCGATCTTGGTCTGAAATTATCTATACGCCCCGCCATATGCCCGCCTGCAGGCAAAGGTACGTTGACCGATGGAAAGCCCTTACTAGACCAATGTACATATAATATGGACCAGTTTCATGCATAAACAAGGACTAAGTTGTGAGGTATGGGTCAGAATATTTGAAAAAGCATTAAGAATAATAATCAAGCAGACCAACAAAAGGCGCTAAAATATTATATAGGTGATGTATATAAAATTTCATCTACATGCAATGATGGCCAAGTTTTGGCCTGGAAACAAAAAATAATAATTTTAATATTTTTTTGTCAATATTTCAAGATGTATAGAATATCGATGAATCATACCCACGAAAGGCACAAATTAATCATATAGGTGACATGTGTAACATATTTCATCCATGTACATGCAATTGTGGCCAAGTTTTGGCCCAAAATGCAAACAAAATTTTAATACATTTTTCTCAATATTCCAAAAAGTATGGAATATCAATCAATCAGACCATGAAAAGATACAACTACACTGTATAGGCTACAAGTGTAAAAAATTTCATCCATGTACATGTATTAGGGGCTGAGTTCTAGCCCGGACATGAAAAAAATGATTTTTTAATATTTTTCTCAATATTTAAAAAAGTACAAAATATCCATCCATGAGACAATCAAAAGGCACAATTAGACCATACAGGCTACATGTGTACCAAATTTCATCCATGTGCATGCAACAGGGGCTGAGTCCTAGCCCGGAAACGAAAAAAAATAATTTTTTTATATTTTGCTCAATATTTCAAAAATTACAAAAGTTCCATCATTCACTCCATCAAAAGGCACAACTAGACCATATAGGCTACATGTGTACCAAATTTCATACATATACATTCAATAGGGGCTGAGTACTGGCCCGGAAACTATCTATCCGCCCGCTGCCCGACCGCCCGGACGCCCGACCGCCCGGACGCCCCGCCCGGCGGACGGACAACTTTTGACCAGAGTGATAACAATACCTTCTTCGAACTTTGTTCGCTGAAGGTAAAAAAGGTGTCTATTTATCATACCTTAAGCCCCTGTCACACCTGGCCGTTTTAGACTGAGTGTTCATAACGTGCTTGACACGTTGGTATACGTTTTGTATACGTTGTATAAGTTATAGGGCCAGGTGCTGATAAGCGTGACAAAGAGGTGAAAAATGAAAGTGTTGCTTATGTACTTAATCTTGCTGCAAAATGTAGCAAGCTATGTTGTGATTAAAATCAAATAAACTTAGCATTACAGGCGATTTCATTAGTACGAGATTCTACAGTCTCTATCCACCTTGCCAAATCACATTTTTGCCTAATCAGATTGGTTTACGAACACTATAAATAGATAGATATGGTAAGTGCAGCCCTCTAAGCCCAGTTCTGGGCGCTCATGAGGGTTGATTGATTAGATGGGAGAGAGAGCGGGAGTCCTGAACACGTTACACGTTTACCCCATGTGAGGGATCTTTTACTTGCCCAGCATAGCCACTGATACAAACGTCACACACTTGATAAATTGAACGTAGCAAGGAGCTGTATGCATTGCATTGCATTCACACAGTCAGGGCTGTATGACCAGAATCGCATGGTAATGAAATCACCTGTAAGCTGTGACTACAATGACGTCTTCTCCTAAATTTTCATCAAGGGCTCAGAATTCTCCTGATTCCCTATCTCTGTTGAGATAAATATTTTCAGTCTAAAAACTGAACAAACACATCAAAGGCTTTTTTTTAGTAGCCAGCGGCAAAACTGCATCACAGGTTTAGGCCAGAAAGCTGCAGGAGGCAAGCAGAAGTGATAGACCGAAGATGTTAGGGTCGGGACAGAATGTTAGGGTTGGGACAATCAAAAGTTTTTGGCACCAACTGTAAATTCAAAAGTGGAGGGGCATCTTTTCTTGTGATAATGAACTGAGTCACTCCAAAGGAAAGATATTGTAATGACGAATTGTTAGCAACATGTCTGAGTGGGACTGGGTGAAACAAAAAACTGTGCGTTGGGACAACTTAATTTGGCTTCATTTCCTACTTGGCACTCTGATTGCGACTCCTTGATGTATACACAAAGTATCAAACATCAATTACTAGTCCCATTTTTAGCACCCTGGCCTTTGACAAATTCTTTCATATAATTATCAAAACTAAGGGTTTTACATCAGCAAAATTAACACGTCACGCTAAAATGCTAAAAAAATTCTAATTTTCTGGCTGTTCAAGAGTTCATATATTTTCTTTCCAATATCACCCTCCAACTGTATACATAAATAAATTATATCCCTATCATTGCCAGCCACACATTGATGCCAATCTTTGTATCATGTTGCTTTAATTGTGTCTCTTTTGACAAATATGATGAAGCAAAGCAGAATCAGTATCTGTGTGATGCAGGAAGCCATGCACAGTTTTAAAAGTAAAGTTTCCTTTTAAGGTTCAGCAGGAACTATATAAACTTTTCCATTACACGTGAAAGCTCGCAATTTCACAAGTTCGCAAAATGCGTAAGTTGACATTATTCAGAAACATGCCCGGCAAGTCTGAAGCATTTCCCCTTTGTGCAATGCACCAAGTTTTGCTTCCTATAGACACTTCTGCTTCCTAGATGCGTAATCATGCATTGGGCACATTTATCAAGTCATCTGTCAAATCATAGACATCCCATGCATTTTTTCTCTGCTGAAATGGTTTTGGCGAATTTTTAATCTCTCACCTCACACTTTTTCCATCTACAGGGCATTACAATGAGGTAGTACTCTCAAGACTTATCCCATACAATGAAGGCATAGTAATTATGTAGTTCCACATGGATAAATATATGTTAAATTGGTCCAATAAATCGATCTAAGACAATCAGTCATAGCTGTGCTCTGATATCTTCTGCTCGGACAGTGTTTATGAGGCTCTCTCAAGAAAGAGTTGACTGGATTAAAATCTTGCTGTATTGTTCTACACATTTCCGTTTGATTGCTGCCAATGATCCCTTGTCTTGAGCATGGATTCTCATATGAATGGTTGGATGACCATGTTCATAAGGATAGGTTATTCGCCACGGAAGAGGGTATAATTATGTGTTTTATCAACCGAGGGCTTTAGCCCGAGGTGTGATAAACACATATTCCTGATCCCATGGTGAATAACCAGCTTATACCATGAGACAAACACTCAAACAGTCAAACATGAGAGGATAACTGACAACAAAGAATATGGGAATTATTTCCCTGCAATACTGGCATGTGATTGGCTGAAAGAGGTGTTGAATGGTATAAACAATATTTGCAGTCCGAATGACTTCAGTGATCATATTCATCACATCCACTAAATGATTTATCCATTTGTGAAGGAAGTAGATCAAATTACACTCTGTATTCTGTTTGGCAGACATATAATATTTTGTGCACTTTCTTTCATTGCAAGAATGACCTGTCAAGAAGGTTTTTCCTCATCCTGGATGTTCCATCTGTTGACATTACAAATCATTCTGCAGCAAACAATAATTGCAAGATGACATTTTCAGAAATAGACAAAAGTTGAAATAATGAAAGAATAGAATAGGCATCCAAAAAAATAGGGATAATGTGACTTTAATTAATTAATTTTGTGCAAAACAAGATGTTCAGGAAGTGTGAAAAGAACATAAAGCTGTTATATATTCAGCCCCAAATGTGATGCAGTGGTACAGGAACAGAAAGAAAATAAGAGGCAATTTTTTAAGAAAGATGTCTATACATAGATATATTACAGTCCTCATCATATTTGCGTGGAATCTCAAGTTCTTTTCTATGCCGTTGAACTGTGATGTCAGAGATGACTCTATTCTCGCATTTCAATATATGCAAATTAAGTACAAGCTGTGATGTAATTTTAAACTGGGTCAGATTCCCCAGTTTCTAGCCAATGCGTATCCACCAAACTTAGCATCACAGTTTCAACTCAGTGTCAGAGTAAGCAGTTTATCAGGAATAGCCCCTACAACTACCTGACTGACAACAGTCTGCTCTGTAAGCAGCTGAGCCTGGAGACTGCAGACTGACGAAATTCACATCAAATTGGGTATCAAATTGGCTTCTAGGTCACAGGGACTGCTGCCCCTAAAGTCTGCGCTGCTGCCTTTCAGGTCCACGCTCAGCAGAACCCAGCAGAACTATGCTGGCTGCCTCGGAAATACATGTGAGCGAGGACGTAAAATAGAGCCCCAAAAGTGAAATGTTGTAGCCTGCTTGCTAACGCTCGCAACCGAAGCAGGCTACTGTAGCCTGTACAACCACATCATCACAGCTTGATTGCCAATGGCCTGGCAGTAAACCAGCATCACAGCTCAAACATTGATATATTGAAGTAAGCATTCCATTTGTGACCTGTCTAATCCTACCAAATGGCAGCTTTGTTATTATCATACATTCACACTTGACAACTGTTATAATCCCCCACAGAGTTGTCAGATTAATCTACAAACTTACTAATTCACAACTTTAAACTTTGATTGGCTGTAAACAAAAGGCTTTGACAATTTGTTGGTAAATACATGGATTATGTGATGTATATTTCTTCTGGCAACCCATTGGCTGAGAGGCTGTAATGTCGAATCTCCATGGGTTTTCCCAGACCCAATTTTCACTCTGACACCAGACTGGTGAAAATGAGAAACACATGCTGCTGCCATCTGGCATAAAACTTAGTTCTATATGCTTCAGCATTGCAGCTCCAAAGAAATAGTTCCAATTTCATGGCAAATTCACTAAGTTTCTATTCAACATTGAGATTAACCAAAGTTTTTAGACTCCCCAATAAATGCTCTAAGGAAGTAGACAAGGCCATCAACATACTCAGAAACAGCCCTGGATTCTTCTAGACAAAATTTTATGATTTCCTCACAATGGGTTGGTGTGATCTGCTCGATGGAAGTCGCAGAATTTCACACTTGCCAATAGGTGGCAAAACATGACAGCATGTGTTCTGCCAAGGCTGGAAAAAGCAGTGGCAATGAAACAGCGGTCCACTTGTAGACAGCTCTGACACAAAGTTGCAACAGTGAACTGTGACCCTGACTGTGATGCTCAGTTTGGTGGATTCACATTGGCTAGAAGCAGCGGAATCTGACCTAGTTTAAAATGACATTGCAATGCTAAAATAGAGTCATCTCTGACGTCACAGTTCAACAGCATAGAAAAGAACTTGAGATTCCACGCAAATATGATGAGGACTGTAAGTGGAGAAGTGTGAACTTGGGGGCACACATGACTTCACCTTAAGGGTTCCTGACCAAACTTCCAGTTTAAACATAGGCTGGGTGGCAGCATGCCCTCGATAATTCAGCAGGCTGTTTTGCAGGAAGTGAAATTCGCCGGCGTACCGGCGGAGATGGGTGGCAGCATCATGCCAAGGGCTCCAAAAAGAAAATCGTTAAGATATGGGCAAAGACCCTAAAAATTTCAGCACATGATATTATACACTTCAAGTGGTATATCACACAGTTATCGCACAGCACCGAGTGCAATATTATACAAATAGAGCATGATATGAGTGCAATATGAAAATTTATTTGCACGAGGAAATTCATATTGAATGATAATAAGTGCCGTATTTGTTTTATAACATGACCACTATGCTTCTTATATAATATTCCATTCTAAAAAAAATTCAGAAAAAATTTTTTTTTTTTTTAAGTCCAAAAAAATTATAATTAAATCTCATACTGCAATCTAACCATGCAATATGAAAAAATCTGAAAAAAAAAATTTTTGGAAAAAATCTCATATTGCACTCGAACCATGCAATATGAGTTTTTATGATGTCGTCATGTGACTGATATTGGCCAATCAGCATTGCTCTAGCATAGCGTTCATGTAATAATATAAAATTTACGGACCTGACCGGTGATATTCACCGAGGCTGGTTCCATGACAATTTTTTTTGGAATGATTAATTATTTTTTTAGAATTTTTTTTTTGATAATATTGTTTGGAATTTTTCTTTTCTTGAAAAAATTTTTTTTTTTTTTTCGGAATTCCTTTTTTTTTGGAAAAAAATTTTTTCATGCTTTTTTTTCAGAAACTTGTTTAGGAATGTCATTTTTGAGGAATCTGTCTTTTTGGGGAATCTTTTTTTTTTCAAGGTCAATAACACGTGATATTTACTGATCAATCAATAACGTTTCCCATATTATACAAATATGGCATGATATGAGTGTAATATGAAAATTTATTTGCAAGTTCAATGTGAATTTACGAATGCAAATAAATTCTCATATTGCACAATAATAAGTGCCGTATTTATTTTATTACATGACCACTACGAGGGGTTTTCCAAAAGTTCTGTCCAACTTGCCATAACTTTTGCAATATTTAATACAGAAACATGATATTTGGGTCAAATAATATTGAAGTAATTAGCAAATGATCCTAAAAAAACCAGATAATATAATCAAAAATAAATGGTTAATTTGTTGCCGTGAAAACCATAAGTCACGATATGCGGCCCAGGGCACAATTAGGGACACATATTCATTATATCTTGTCAAAAACTGTAATTTTTACCAGGGTTACAGGGCAATGAACATATTAAAAATAATCCCTAACATTTCACAAATTCATGTAATAATGAACTTGACACTGAGTACATTTCCTATAACCTTATCTCCCTTAAAAATCAATGCCTCATAGTCCTTATATCAAGATCATAGTTGGTGTTTCGCAGACTTCTTGTTCTTTACGATGGGTTTTCCATGAGTTCGGTCCAGCCTGTCACAACTTTTGCTAGATTTTAAATATAAAAATGATATTTGGGTTAGTTGATATTGAGATAATTTGCAAATGACCTCCAAAAAATCAGATCATAGAAGTAAAAATAAATTGTTGATTTGTTGCTATGGAAACCAAAAGTCATGAAATGCGAGCGAGAGCTTGTTGACAGACACATACTTGACATATTGTGTAAATATGTAATTATTACAAGAGATAAAGAAAAGAATTTTCCAAAAGCATTCATAGTCATTTCACAACTTCCAAATATAATGACTGGGACCTTGTAAATATGTTTTCTCACACTTTCTATCCATTTATAAGTATGATACCTCAGTCTACATGTTAAGGTCAGTTTTGGCATTTTCCAGTCTTCTTTTCTTAGGTTAACCATTGTGTCTTCTCTTCATTCAGAAAAAGTTTGTACAATTTTTATTGGTTCTGTCACTCATACTATCTTCCTTGTATGTATGATAGAAGGTTCTTACACTCTCTGCTAGTTTTATCCAATCAAAATGACAAAAATGTAACAGATACATATGATGTCATCCATACCCAAAAAATTGCTCATCTAAAAAAAAAGAGGGACTGCGTGAGTGGTGGTAAAGTAACTGAGATGTGACAAAAATATCAGTTTCCATTCTTATTAATGATTTTACAATTAACTGATTATATTTCATGAAAAAAATTAAGAAAACACTTCAATTCAATATGTCAAGACACAGATAATGCAAGCAGGTGTTCAGTTCATTTTAAGTGAGATATACAAATCTGGGTAGCATTTCATGACTTCTGGTTTCCATGGCAACAGATTATGCATTTACTTTTAATTTTATGATCTGATATTTTTCAGGATCATTTGCAAATTATGTCAATATTATCTGAGGCAAATATCATGTTTCTGCATCAAATCTAGCAAAAGTTTTGACTAGTTGGACAGAACTTATGGAAAACCCCTCGTATGCTTCCAATATGATGTTCCATTTGGAAAGAAAAATTTCGGAAAAAAACATTTTTGTAATTTGTTTTTTTTAACTCATATTGCACGGATAGAAATACAAACACAGACACTCATTCCATAATGAAACTCTAAATAAAAAAATCTTTCAAAAAGAGAATTGTAGTTTGCACTTGTTAATGTACAAGCCGTATTATTATTGAAAAAGATCTTTGGTAAAATTACACAAGGTAAATCAAACAAATATTTGTGGTATAAAGTCACAAATACTGTTGTTCCACAGATGATCAATGATCTGATACCTATAATGCAGCGGATCAATGTTTCAACATGTTTGTTACAGTCAATTAAAAGTTTATTTATCGTGTTTATGACCACAAGAGACATTATCATATGCCATCAAAAAGTTCTATGCCCTCACGAAAATTTTTTTAAAGTTTCAATGAAATAATATAACTTTCTATCATGCAGGCAGTAATCAGATGAGGGAAACTGAGACATAAAATAATCAAGAATGGAAATCTCAGACAAGAAATACACCGTTGCTCATAAATATGGAATTCTTCAACATTCTCCATTAGAATTGACAACTTTAGTAACTTCTGCTGGAGCACATGATGATCTGATTCAATGGTAACTACCTCGAATGACCCCTAAAAGGAAGAACATGTTGTTGTTTTTAAAAACGCATGCTGCAGTGGAGTTTATTCATGTTTGACAACTTTGCACATGACAAGTTAAAGTTGTGTCATGCTTGAGCAATTCTTTTGTTTTTGACAACTTGACCAAAAGTTGTCCGGCAAATAGTCATGCTTGGCTGCTTCAAAACTTGTCATCTGGAGAGTGCAGGTTGCTCATCCACCATGACTGATTAACAAACTTACAGATTAAGAGTTCACAGTTTCAACAAAACCAAACAAAGAGATCATAAAGTAACTATAAAAGGCAGTTTCATAATTTGTGATTGCATGTGCGCAATTCTAACTTAATTTAGGAGAACAGAAGGAAGGATGGATGGCCGGGTGATACGGCTTGACATCCTTCATTTGTGCACCGGCCAGATAATAGGACAGGTAATAGTGATGGAGCAAAGTATAGCATAGAATATTAGTTTTAGGCCCCAGATGTTAGCAGCTGAGCATGCAACCATCAACTGATCTTGGATGGATGGATGATTGGGGCTGTATGTCCTGTATTTATGTACTTGAGTAGGCTACATGTAATTAGGACAGGAGCAAAATTTATAGGGGGGCCCAGACCCTTGCCTACTAAGCCTGGGATTGGCTAGGAATGAAAGGATTGAAGGGACAAACTAGTATTCAACCTTTAAAAAGGTTAGGCAATGATTCGACCTCAAATATATGAGTAAAACAAATTATATGAGACTATGTCGGACTATTATGGTAGAGACCCTGTAAGCTGAAGTTTCTACTTATATTATGTCGTAAAGTAGACACACTTAGCCCATGCAAAATTTGAAGAAAATTGTCCATGTCAATCACAAGATATAGCCATTTACCCCTTTTGGGGGTTACTACCTAAAACCGAAACTGTTCATCCAGTAACATCCATTAAGTACAAGCCTAGATCCAACATAAACTTGACATTCCATTTTAAACAACCAAATTCCTCAAAATACGTATTTACCCCCCTTTGACCTTGATTACGAGGGTAAATTATCCTATATTGTAACATTTTCTCTTTCAACATGTGCCTGAGTCAATATCCCATACGTGTGCAAAATTTGAAGTAAATCGTCCATGTCAGTCACAAGTTATAGTCATTTACCCCTTTTGGGGGTAATTATTAAAAACCGAAACTTTTCATCCCGTAACATCCATACGAATAACCTAGACCAAACGTGCAACTAATATTCCATTTTAAACAACCAAGTTCTTCAAAATATGTATTTACCCCCTTAGAACTTGATTACGAGGGTAAATCACCCTATTCTGTGAATTTTTTCCTTTTAGCATGTGTCTGAGTCAATGTCACAAACGTGTGCAAAATTTGAAGTAAATCGTCCATGTCAATCACAAGTTATAGTCATTTACCCCTTTTGGGGGTAATTACCCAAAACAGAAAGTTTTCATCCAGTAAAATCCAACCGGATAGCAGTAGACCAAACATACAGCTGATATTCCATTTTGAACAACATAACTCCTCAAAATATATATTCACCCCTTTTGGCATTGATTACGAGGGTAAATACCCTATGTTGGCAATACTGTTAAAATTATTTGTTTAATATGTGCCTGAGTCAATATCCCAAACGTGTGCAAAATTTGAAGTAAATCGTCCATGTCAATCACAAGTTATACACATTTACCCCTTTTGGGGGTAATTACCCAAAACAGAAACTTTTCATCCAGTAAAATCCAACCGGATACCCGTAGACCAAACATACAGCTGATATTCCATTTTGAACAACATAACTCCTCAAAATATATATTCACCCCTTTTGGCATTGATTACGAGGGTAAATACCCTATGTTGGCAATACTGTTAAATTTATTCGTTTAATATGTGCCTGAGTCAAATTCCCAAACGTGTGCAAAATTTGAAGAAAATCGTCCAGGTCAATCACAAGTTATAGACATTTACCCCTTTTTGGGGGGTAATTACC
This sequence comes from Platynereis dumerilii, assembly GCA_026936325.1. Taxonomy (NCBI): domain Eukaryota; kingdom Metazoa; phylum Annelida; class Polychaeta; order Phyllodocida; family Nereididae; genus Platynereis; species Platynereis dumerilii. The sequence continues at coordinate 36,790,272 of JAPTHN010000009.1, forward strand.
AAGCTTCGGGCAACAAGGATTACATAATACAGAAACCATTAATATATTACCAGACTATCATTGAAATCCTTTCATTAAAACCAAAGTTTTACAATGTTTTCACTCTTGGGGCAAAACACCCTATTTTCAACACCCCATTACATAGTTACCCCTTCACATAATCAAAATATAAAATATCACTTACCTTGAATGGTTAGTCAGGCTACCTATCAGTGAAAGAACTGAGTTTCTAGCTTGCTTACTTTTTCTGGAAACCTGTGCAAACCTGTTTTAGTCAAATTGGGGTAATTACCCCCTTACCCTCATTGCACAAAAACAATTATGGGTTACAAATGTTGGGATACATGTTTATATATATATTCCAAAGTTTCAAATTGATTCTTGTAATATTAAAAAAGTTATTCCACTTTTAAGTTTTCCAATTTTCGACTTTGAGATGACCTGTGACCTTGAGTTCAAGGTCAAGGTCAACCATCTTCTCCCAAAATGAAGTACTAACCATGGACTATATATGTACCAAGTTTCAAGTCTCTAGCACAAAAACCTACTGGCCAAGAAAAAAATAATAACTAGTATTCAACCTTTAAAAAGGTTAGGCAATGATTCGACCTCAAATATATGTGTAAAACAAATTATATGAGACTATGTCGGACTATTATGGTAGAGACCCTGTAAGCTGAAGTTTCTACTTATATTATGTTGTAAAGTAGACACACTTAGCCCATGCAAAATTTGAAGAAAATTGTCCATGTCAATCACAAGATATAGCCATTTACCCCTTTTGGGGGTTACTACCTAAAACCGAAACTGTTCATCCAGTAACATCCATTAAGTACAAGCCTAGATCCAACATAAACTTGACATTCCATTTTAAACAACCAAATTCCTCAAAATACGCATTTACCCCCCTTTGACCTTGATTATGAGGGTAAATTATCCTATATTGTAACGTTTTCTCTTTCAACATGTGCCTGAGTCAATATCCCATACGTGTGCAAAATTTGAAGTAAATCGTCCATGTCAGTCACAAGTTATAGTCATTTACCCTTTTGGGGGTAATTATTAAAAACCGAAACTTTTCATCCCGTAACATCCATACGAATAACCTAGACCAAACGTGCAACTAATATTCCATTTTAAACAACCAAGTTCTTCAAAATATGTATTTACCCCTTAGAACTTGATTACGAGGGTAAATCACCCTATTCTGTGAATTTTTTCCTTTTAGCATGTGTCTGAGTCAATGTCACAAACGTGTGCAAAATTTGAAGTAAATCGTCCATGTCAATCACAAGTTATAGTCATTTACCCCTTTTGGGGGTAATTACCCAAAACAGAAAGTTTTCATCCAGTAAAATCCAACCGGATAGCAGTAGACCAAACATACAGCTGATATTCCATTTTGAACAACATAACTCCTCAAAATATATATTCACCCCTTTTGGCATTGATTACGAGGGTAAATACCCTATGTTGGCAATACTGTTAAAATTATTTGTTTAATATGTGCCTGAGTCAATATCCCAAACGTGTGCAAAATTTGAAGTAAATCGTCCATGTCAATCACAAGTTATAGACATTTACCCCTTTCGGGGGTAATTACCCAAAACAGAAACTTTTCATCCAGTAAAATCCAACCGGATACCCGTAGACCAAACATACAGCTGATATTCCATTTTGAACAACATAACTCCTCAAAATATATATTCACCCCTTTTGGCATTGATTACGAGGGTAAATACCCTATGTTGGCAATACTGTTAAATTTATTCGTTTAATATGTGCCTGAGTCAAATTCCCAAACGTGTGCAAAATTTGAAGAAAATCGTCCAGGTCAATCACAAGTTATAGACATTTACCCCTTTTTGGGGGGTAATTACCAAGCTTCGGGCAACAAGGATTACATAATACAGAAACCATTAATATATTACCAGACTATCATTGAAATCCTTTCATTAAAACCAAAGTTTTACAATGTTTTCACTCTTGGGGCAAAACACCCTATTTTCAACACCCCATTACATAGTTACCCCTTCACATAATCAAAATATAAAATATCACTTACCTTGAATGGTTAGTCAGGCTACCTATCAGTGAAAGAACTGAGTTTCTAGCTTGCTTAGTTTTTCTGGAAACCTGTGCAAACCTGTTTTAGTCAAATTGGGGTAATTACCCCCTTACCCTCATTGCACAAAAACAATTATGGGTTACAAATGTTGGGATACATGTTTATATATATATTCCAAAGTTTCAAATTGATTCTTGTAATATTAAAAAAGTTATTCCACTTTTAAGTTTTCCAATTTTCGACTTTGAGATGACCTGTGACCTTGAGTTCAAGGTCAAGGTCAACCATCTTCTCCCAAAATGAAGTACTAACCATGGACTATATATGTACCAAGTTTCAAGTCTCTAGCACAAAAACCTACTGGCCAAGAAAAAAATAATAATAATAATAATAATAATAATAATAAAATCAAAGAAAACAAGATGATTCTCCCGATAGGTCGAATCATAATAATAATAATAACTAGCAGTCAACCTTTGAAAAGGTAGGGAATAAATCGACTGGGAAAAAATGTGGGATTATTGGCAAAATATTGACTAAATTTGACCATCATTAAGAGGATTAATAACCCTACAATTGAACGTTTTTGCTTCAGAATATCTATTTACCCCTTGCGACCTTGATTATGCAGGTAAAGTATAACACAAAATCAAAATTGTACTTGCACTATGTCTCTAAGTCAGCATACTGATAATGTGACAAATTTGAAGAAAATCGTCCTATTCAATCAAAAGTTATAGCTATTTACCCCTTTTTGGGGGAAATTACAAAATGCCAAAAAACAACAACTTTTATGATCTTGTAACACCAACAGTGAAGGTAAGAACCAATTGATGCCTAATAAATTATCAAATATACAAGAAATGCTAAGAATACATATTTACCCCTTTCCACCTTGATTACGGGGGTAGTTTACTCCAGAACACCAAAAACCTACAAGCACCATGTTTCAAAATCATCTGACGGAACATGTGCAAAGTGTGGAGAAAATCGTCCAATTCAATCAAAAGTTATAGCTATTTACCCCTTTTGGGGGTAATTACCTAAAAACAACAACTATTATCTTGCAACACCTACATTGAAAAGGTAAGACCCAACTGATACCTAATATGCCATTAGATATGCTAGAAGTGTTCCGAAAACACATTTACCCCTTTCGACCTTGATTATGAGGGTAAATTACCCCACTGCATCAAAATTGTACTTGCACTATGTTTCCAAGTCAGCATACTGAACATTTGAAAAATTTAAAGACAATCGTCCAAGTCAATCAAAAGTTATAGGAATTTACCCCTTTGGGGTAATTACCCTAAAACATCATTTTTATTGCATGATAAGATTCCAATTCATGAATACTTCATACACACCAAGTTTCATCAAAATCCCTCAATTCAAACCAAAGTTAAAAAATGTTTTCACTTTTTTGACAAAACACCCATTTTTGAATCAGTCATAACTCAAAAACCCCTTCTCTGATCAAAATATAAAACCCCACTTACCATGGGTATTTAGTCAGGTTATCAATTACAGCAAAAACCGAGCCTCTAACCATTATAGTTTTCTCTGAAAACATGAGCAACTGGTTTTTGTCAAAAGGGGGTAAATACCCTTTTACCCTCATAGCACAAAAATGGCCAGTTATGAAAAATGTAGCAAATCATGTTTGTATAAAGATTCCTTAGACTTGAATCTGTAACTTTAATATCAAGAGAGATAATCCACTTTGAAAATTTAAAAAAATTGACTTTGAGATGACCTGTGACCTTGAATTCAAGGTCAAGGTCAAAGATTTTTTGGAAAAATAATCTACTAACCCATGGCTATATATGTACCAAATTTCAAAGCTCTAGCTCAAAGTCAAATAAAATAATAATAATAATAATATCAAAGAAAACAAGATAAATCTCCCGATGGGTCGATTTATAATAACTAGACATCAATATTACTGGTGAACCAGTAATGAGCATTCACCATAAAAAAGGATTTACTTGATTATCAACTTGACTTTAATTCTTCATATTGACTTTTATATTGACACTTGAATTGCCTTCATTTTGACATTCATATTGACATTCCCATTGACATTATTCATATTGACATTTATATCAATATTCATATTGACATTCACTGACATTCATTTGACCCTGATATCAATTGATAGTGATGACACCGATAGTGACACTGATGACACTGATATCTACACTAATACTGACATTCATTTTGACATTCATTCATTTTGACATTTGTGTTGATATTCATGTTGACATTCATATATATTGACATTCATATTGACATTCATATGGACATTCATATTGACATTCATATTGAATTCATAATGGCATTCATATTGACTTCATATTGATCTAAATTTATTCCTTAATTCATTCTATTCTGCACTTATCTCATTTCTTCATTTTTCCTGTCTTTGACTGGTGATGACCTTGACAATTGATGAACTTCTTCACAAGGTCAAATATACTTTAGATCATTCAAGTTACTCTTGATTGGATATGATAGACCACAATTGAACAACCTTGCTTGAAAAAGTTGTGAAATGTACCTACCGTGCCTTTTCATTCACTTTCTGTGACCTTGACCTTGATGTCAAGGTCATGGATGTTTAATGAAAATATTCCTCTATCACAGGGCTATATATGTTCCAAGTTTCATTGAGTTGTCTTCATTCAAAGCAAAGTTAAAAAATATTTTCACTTTTGGGCAAAATATTCTAATTTTGAAAGTCAAATATCTCAGTAACCCCTTGCATGATTTTCACCACACTTCTCGCTGCATTGGCCCATACTATAGAGCACCTTTTGCTATAATTTCATGAAAGTGCTGCTTGTAGTTTTCTCTAAACCGTGCGCAAACTGGTTTTCATTAAAAGGGGTTAAGGTAATTACCCCTTTTTAAAAATGATCAATTTCATGGCTGATATTTGTTCAATAGGGGTCCACTAACTCAACACTGAAGACCAGGTGTCTCTATCTTTATTAGTTCAGGAGATAGACCTCCAAAATCAGTGACTTTGAGGTGACCTGTGACCTTGAAAAATAGGTCAAGGTCAAAAATATTTTGGGAAATTAATCTACTCATCAAGGACTATCTATACACTAACTTTCATGTTGAAATTCCAAAAAAAAAGGGAAGAAAAATAATAATAACTAGACATCAATATTACTGGTGAACCAGTAATGAGCATTCACCATGAAAAAGGATTTACTTGATTATCAACTTGACTTTAATTCTTCATATTGACTTTTATATTGACATTTGAATTGACTTCATTTTGACATTCATATTGACATTCCCATTGACATTATTCATATTGACATTTATATCAATATTCATATTGACATTCACTGACATTCATTTGACCCCGATATAAATTGAGAGTGATGACACTGATAGTGACACTGATGACACTGATATCTACACTAATATTGACATTCATTTTGACATTCATTAATTTTGACATTCATGTTGATATTCATGTTGACATTCATATATATTGACATTCATATTGACATTCATATGGACATTCATATTGACATTCATATTGAATTCATAATGGCATTCATATTGACTTCATATTGACCTTAATTTATTCTTTAATTCATTCTATTCTGCACTTATCTCATTTCTTCATTTTTCCTGTCTTTGACTGGTGATGACCTTGACAATTGATGAACTTCTTCACAAGGTCAAATATACTTTAGATCATTCAAGTTACTCTTGATTGGAAATGATAGACCACAATTGAACAACCTTGCTTTAAAAAGTTGTGAAATGTACCTACCGTGCCTTTTCATTCACTTTCTGTGACCTTGACCTTGATGTCAAGGTCATGGATGTTTAATGAAAATATTCCTCTACCACAGGGCTATATATGTTCCAAGTTTCATTGAGTTGTCTTCATTCAAAGCAAAGTTAAAAAATATTTTCACTTTTGGGCAAAATATTCTAATTTTGAAAGTCAAATATCTCAGTAACCCCTTGCATGATTTTCACCACACTTCTCGCTGCATTGGCCCATGCTATAGAGCACCTTTTGCTATAATTTCATGAAAGTGCTGCTTGTAGTTTTCTCAAAACCGTGCGCAAACTGGTTTTCATTAAAAGGGGTTAAGGTAATTACCCCTTTTCGAAAATGATCAATTTTATGGCTGATATTTGTTCAATAGGGGTCTACTAACTCAACACTGAAGACCAGGTGTCTCTATCTTTATTAGTTCAGGAGATAGACCTCCAAAATCAGTGACTTTGAGGTGACCTGTGACCTTGAAAAATAGGTCAAGGTCAAAAATATTTTGGGAAATTAATCTACTCATCAAGGACTATCTTTACACTAACTTTCATGTTGAAATTCCAAAAAAAAAGGGAAGAAAAATAATAATAATAATAATAACTAGACATTAGATATTCCCAGTGCAACTGGGAATGAGCATTCACCATTTCATCAGTCAAATGAAATGATCAATGAAATGATCAATGAAATGATCAATGAAATGATCAATGAAATGATCAATGAAATGGAATTAAAATGAAATGGAATTAAAATGAAATGGAATTAAAATGAAATGAAACTAAAATGAAATGAAATTAAAATGAAATGAAATTAAAATGAAATGAAACTAAAATGAAATGAAATTAAAATGAAATGAAATTAAAATGAAATGAAATTGAAATGAAATGATCAATGAAATGATCAATGATATGATGAATGATATGATCAGTGAAATTAAATTAAAATGAAATGTTCAATCCAATGTATCCTATGTCGAATAAAACATCTATAGCAAATTTAATAAATTTATAAAAATGACAATTTTGAAATCAAGGTCAAGGTCATTAATTTCCTGTAACATGCCTTTCTATGCATCATGATATTACCATGTTAAGTTTCACAAATTCCCTCCATTCAAACTGAAAAATTTCAACATTTTACATTTTGGTGAAATCATCAAAATTTGAAAGTTAAATATCTCAATAAACCCTTAATTGATCAATATGAAAGTTGTTGCTGCACTAGAACTATCTTTTGGCTATGCAATCCAGTTATCAACATCATCCTGCCATTTCCGGTTTCTGAGAAGAAGAACGGCAAAGGGTAAACTACTAGATGGGTTGGGGTAATTACCCTTACTTGAAAATTACAAATTTAATGGTTGATATGGCTTATGCTTATTATGGGTAATACTAAGTCGAAGTCCAGACATTTCTATCTTTATAAGTTTAGAAGTTAGCTGGAACCTCATCTACGGCAAATTGACCAAATTTATAAAAATGACAATTCTGAAATCAAGGTCAAGGTCATTCATTTTTTGCAACATACTGTTTTATGTTTTAGGCTATTTCCATATAAAGTTTCAAGAATTTCCTTTCATTCAAACTCAAAATTTTCAACATTTTTAATTTTTGGTGAAATTATTGAAATTTGAAAGTTCAATATCTCAAAAACCCCTAGAGTGATCAATATGAAAGTTGCTGCTGCACTAGAACTATCTTTTGGCAACACAATTCAGTTGTCAGAATCATCCTACCATTTCCGGTTTCTGAGAAGAAGAACAGCAAAGGGTAAACTACTAAATGGGTTGGGGTAATTACCCCTTTTCGAAAAATACAAATTTGATGGTTGATATCGTTTGTACTAGTGATGGGTAATATAACAGTGAAATCCAGACATTTCTATCTTTATTAGTTTAGAAGTTAGCTGGAACCTCATCTGTAGCAAATTGACCAAATTTATAAAAATGACAATTCTGAAATCAAGGTCAAGGTCATTCATTTTTTGCAACATACTTTTTTATGCATTAGGCTATTTCCATATAAAGTTTCACAAATTTCCCTTCATTCAAACTCAAAATTTTCAACATTTTAAATTTTGGGTGAAATCATCAAAATTTGAAAGTTCAATATCTCAAAAACCCCTTGAGTGATCAATATGAAAGTTGCTGCTGCACTAGAACTATCTTTTGGCAACACAATCCATTTGTCAGAATCATCCTACCGTTTCCGGTTTCTGAGGAGAAGAACAGCAAAGGGTAAACTACTAAATGGGTTGGGGTAATTACCCCTTTTCGAAAATGACAAATGTGATGGTTGATATGGTTTGTACCAGTGATGGGTTACATAACAGTGAAAACCAGACATTTCTATCTTTATTAGTTTAGAAGTTAGCACTCCAAAAATGCCAACTTTGAAGTGACCTCTGACCTTGAAAAATAGGTCAAGGTCAAAAAAATTTTGGGGATCATAATATCTCACCTAGTACTATCCATCCACAAAAGGACAACCCTGAACTCAACCGAAAATGACGGAAAAATAATAAAAATAAAAAAATCTACAAAAATAATAGCATTCACCATAGTGATGGTGAATGCTAATAATAATACGACCAAAATCAATACCATTCACCATAGTGATGGTGAATGCTAACTAGATGGCTATAACTGACCATGGTCAGTGATGAAGAATTTACCAATATATTTATTATTTAAAGGTATATTGTAAATGTTTATGTGTACAGACTATTGTGTGAATGCTAATGCTTAGTTTAGTTTATTTAGTTTATTTAGTTCAGTTTAGCTTATTTAGTTTAATTTATTTAGTTTAGTATATTTTAGTATAGTGTACTCAGTTTGGTTTATTTAGTTTAGTACATTTAATTTGTTTTATTGACCACTTGACAAGAAAGAAAACAAATATGAACATTCACGTACTGAGCATCATAGATGTAGTGAGATCAGTATAATGTATCACATTAACAAAGTATGTCCATGCAACTTTTATACTCATTTTGTATTTCTTCACTGCAAATTGACTTCTTTTAGCTCAGGGCACTAATTTGGTTATAATAGGTAAAGTTGAATTTTTCAGGGTTGACCGATCTTTTTAACTATTAATGGTACACCAAAATGAACATTAAATAAAATAAAGAGGAGAATCTGAGGTATTCAGAACTGCTTTCATCATTCCTATACCTTAATTAGAACCGAAGATAGAACCGATTGAATTAATGACAAAAATGTGAAATATCACCAAAAAATTGACTCTGAAAATGTCAAGTTTTGAACATTATCTTTATCTCAAAGGCAAACGGTTTACAGCAGAGACTTGAAATTGCACACACTACTGTAAAGGTGTTAGGATTACATCTTCAAGGAGTATTAATTTTTTTGAAGATTGCCTTCTTTGTGAAAAAAATGTTAAAGTGTAAAATCATGACCTAAAACATGAAATTTTCAGGGTCCGGCGATCTTTTTAACTAGTAGAGATACGTTAAAATGCATAAAAAACAAATACTAGAGGAGATTACGGCCTTTCCGAATATGTTTTTAGTTTTTCTCTAGCTTAATTAGAACCGGAGATAAAGGCGATCAAAGTTTGGCAACAAATGCGAAATTGGAAAATGACCAGTCAATTTAGCTGTCATTTTTTGACCTTGTGACCTTTATTATGCAATGTACATCAATCCGATGAACTTAAAACTTTGCAAGGGTCCTCTAGGGCACTGTGGCACCAAACACTGAAGAGATTGTGGAAATTCCTCAATTATTTCCTAGTTAAAAAAATTTGGTATCTCAAATATCCAATTTTGCCAAATATTTGACCTTGAGTTTGACCTTGAAAATACCTTTCTAGGTCAAAACCAATATTTTTCCCATATTGGAAATATGTGACAAAGGGGGGGTCATTCTATTATTTGAACTGTGTAGGATCAATATTTATTGCTCTGGAGGGCAAAAATAGGCTGATTTTGCTTGTTGCGCGGTATGCAATATTTGGAATTTTTTTATAAATCAACATGAAGAGATAGATCAATTCCGATTTCAGGGTTCAAACAATCCAGCTGCCGGCTATAAAAGTCTATAATATGATCCCGATATCTTTGAAAAAACATAATTGTTGGAATTTTTGAAAATGTAGTGAATTGAAACTTTGACGGGTCATATGACCTTGAAAAATGAGGTCAAGGTCAAATTTTAAGATTGGTATGGGGTTTAAATGGGTATATTTGGGGGGGTCCATTATACATTTGCATTACCTAAAATGACTCCTTCATGGATTTTGAACTCATGCACCTCAAATTTAGCAAATACACCATACCAAGATGGCCGCCATTCCATAAATACTTAAAAAATCAAAATTAAAAATATGTCTTACCATGTCCCATACCATAGAGCAACTTTTCGCCCAATCAGCATGCTGCTATCATTTATGGTTTTTGCCGAACTTGAAACAAATCGAAAATGACCTAAATATTCAGTGTGGAATGTTCCGCTTGAGTGATTTCGATTATTTTTTCGCCAAAGTATAGAATTTTATTGTTCATGGACATAAACTAATGCAAATTACTCTAGTTTATAAGTTTATTGAGATTTTGCTCATTAAAATATACTAAAATTCACGCTAAAAAGGTCCTATATACATTAAAAATAAAAATTCAAACTCAGGACCGGAATACAGTAGTCTACAAGTATACAGGTACATTCACAAAAATAATCAGGAAAATCGAAGCAACTTTTTCGGATATAATAATAATAATAAGAAGAACTAGCAGTCAACCTTTGAAAAGGTAGGATATAAATCGACATGGAATACGTGGGCTTGCAGGCAAAAGATTGAACAATTCATACGAAAAATCAATGGAAACACATAACCAAATATACCATTGAAAACACAAAAACTGCTCAAAATACGTGTTCATCCCGTTTGGCATTGATTTTCAGGGTAAATTACCCGGTGACATCAAAGTCAAACTTGAATTATGTCCCCATGTCAATATACTGGACTTGTGCAAAATTTGGAGAAATTCGCCCATGTTAATCACAAGTTAGAGTCAATTACCCCTTTTGGGGTAATTTCCCCCAAAACGTCATTTTTATTCCATAATGTGACTGTAATTCATGAATACTATATACACACCAAGTTTCATGAAATTCCCTCCATTCAAACCAAAGTTAAAAAATGTTTTCACTTTTTGGACAAAACACTCATTTTTGAAAGTCCCATAACTCAAAAACCCCTTGTTTGATCAAAATATAAAAGGTGTCTTACCATGGATGAGTAGTCAGGCTATCAATTACAGCAAAAACTGAGCCTCTAGCCATTATAGTTTTCTCTGAAAACATGAGCAACTGGTTTTTGTCAGAAGGGGGTAAATACCCCTTTACCCTCATCTCCCAATAAACGATATAGGCCAAAAATGTAGCAACACATGTTCATATAAAGATTACCAAGTCTTAATATTCTAACAATGATATTAAAAGAGATAATCCACTTTGAAATTTTGAAAAATTTGACTTTGAGATGACCTGTGACCTTGAGTTCAAGGTCAAGGTCAACCATTTTCACAAAAAATGAAAGTACTTACCAAGGACTACCTATGTACAAAATTTCAAGTCTCTATGACAAAAACTGACTGGATAAAAATGGCCAAATAATAATAATAATAATAATAACTAGGGTCCCAGGGGACTTCAACCTTAAAAGGTCAAAGGGATGATTCGACATTAAAACATTCGATAATATGCGTAGAACAAGGTGGAAAACCTAATACTCCATTATCAACACAATGTTATATTAACGCCTTCCGACTAAGATTTATGGTGTAAATTGTCCTCTAACATCAAAAATTTACTTACATCATGTCCGCAGGACCACATAATAAACTTATGTAAAATTAGAAGACAATCGTCCAAGTCAATCAGCAGTTATAGACATTTACCCCTTTTTGGGGTGATTACCTAAATACGCATATTTTCATCCCTAACATCCCAAGTGTAGAGGCAAGAAGTTACCGATGCCAAATGCACCTTTCAAAAACAAGTATTGCTCAAAAACAAATAATTACCCCCTTCGTTCCTGATTATAAGGGTAAATTGCCCCATTAAATCAAATATACTCTTTCATTATGTCTCCAAACCATGATATTAAACATTTGCAAGAAATGAAGAAAATTGTTCAAAACAATAAAAAGTTATAGCTATTTACCCCTTTTTGGGGTAATTACTTAAAACTGACAAATTTTATCCTCAAACATCAGTAATGAAAAGGCAAATACCAATCAATGTGAAATACACCATTAAAAACATAAGAACTGTTCAAAATACACATTCACCCCTTTCGACCCTGATTACGAGGGTAAATTACCCCATGAAATCAAATTTACACTTTCATCATGTCCCCATGTCCAAATGGTAAACCTGTGCAAAATTTGAAGAAAATCGTCAATGTCAATCACAAGTTACAGCTATTTACCCCTTTTTGGGGGTAATTACTTAAAACTGACAAATTTTATCCAGTAACATCAGTGATGAAAAGGCAAAACCCAATCGATGTCTTATACACCATTAAAAACTTAAGAACTGTTCAAAATACATATTTACCCCTTTCGACCTTGGTTATGAGGGTAAATTACCCCATGACTTCAAATTTACACTTTCATTAGGTCCTCAAGTCAAACGAGTAAACTCTTGCAAAATTTGAAGTAAATCGTCAATGTCAATCACAAATTATAATCATTTACCCCTTTTTGGGGTAACTACCCCGAAACGTCATTTTTATCTTGTGATATGACTCTAATTGATAAATACCATATACACTCCAAGTTTCATCAAATTCCCTCCATTCAAACCAAAGTTAAAAAAAAGTTTTAACTTTTTGGTCAAAACACCCATTTTTGAAAGTCCTGTTACTCAACAACCCCTTATTCAATCAAAATATAAAAGGTTTCTTACCATGGATATTTAGTCAGGCTACCAATCACAGCAAAAACTGGGTCTCTAAGTGAAGTAGTTTTCTCTAAAAACAGGAGCAACTGGTTTTTATCAAAATGGGGTAAATACCCCTTTTTCGTCACATCAGAAAAAAAAATTATACCCAAATTTGTAGAGAACCACTTTTGTACACATATATTTCAATCTCATGTCTGTAACTATAAAATTTAATGAATTAATCAACTTTGAAAATTTGAAAATTTTGACTTTGAGATGACCTGTGACCTTGAGTTCAAGGTCAAGGTCAAATCTTTTCTACCAGAATGAAGTACTAACCATGGACTATATATGTACAAAGTTTCAAGGCTCTAGCTTCAAAGTTAACTGGACAAGAAAAATAATAATAATAATAAAATAAAAGAAAATAAGATGATTCTCCATTTATGTCGAATCATAATAATATCAAAGAAAACAATATAAATCTCCTTAGAGTCGATTTATAATAATAGCAAAAACAATAAGAATTTACCATAGGTATGGTAAATTCTTAACTAGATGGCTATAACTGACCATGGTCAGTGATGAAGAATTTACCAATATATTTATTATTTAAAGGTATATTGTATATGTTTATGAGTACAGACTATTGTGTGAATGCTCATGCTTAATTTAGTTTATTTAGTTTAGTTTATTTAGTTCAGTTTAGCTTATTTAGTTTAATTAATTTAGTTTAGTTTATTTAGTATAGTTAACTCAGTTTGGTTTATTTAGTTAAGTACATTTAATTTTGTTTTATTGACCACTTGACAAGAAAAAAACAAATATGAACATTCAAGTACTTAGCATCATAGATATAGTAAGATCAGTTTAATGTATCACATTAACACAATAGGTCCATGCAACTTTTATACTGATTTTGTATTTCTTCACTGCAAAATTGACTTCTTCTAGCTCAGGGCACTAATTTGGTTATAATTAGGGGGTGGTGATAAAAATGAACTTTAAAATTTAAAATGGAAACTATCCAAACATTGTTAAGACAGAAAAATGCAGCAAATTGATGTATTACACATAGCTGTAGCTTCATTTTTGATCCCTCCCAAGCTCATCTGAAGATAATAAACTTTTGAGTTAAAATTATTACGTTTGTCGAAATCGCGGTTATTGATTACTTGATGTATGTAACAGCTATCCCATTGAGAATGGTGCCATTGTCTTTGTCTTAAAGAGAGCTTTCAAATGAGTACCAACATGATATGTATTGATGTATATTTGACCACTTTTAAGCATTTGAATTATAATATAATAATATAATGTTGAACTATCACGATCATAATCAGACAATTATAATGAGAGCCTGTTCCCTGTGGAGCTTGCATGCAAAATTGCTAAACATGCATATTCTTGGAGATTTAGGTGCATAGAATATGTTTATGAATTTTAACATCCTTTTCTGATGCAACTACTTGCACAATCAAAGATGGCTGCAAAAAATGGATGAAAAGTTGCCCACCGAGAAGCATTTAATTCTATTTCAGCCCTAATTCAAAATTAATTACCTCCAAATGGCAGGTCATCTTCTATACATTTTTTCAGAGAGGAAAATAAAGTCCTTTTTATATGTCTAAAAGTTATGGACATTAAAAGCATCATTTATATCCATCATCCTGCACTGCGGCCAAAATTCAAGAATGGTGGTTTATCCTTTTCAGGGGTGTAATAACTGTACTGATGCAAAGACATCATAGAGCAGCTAATGGAATGTAGCCTTGCTTTTTGGGTCTAGAAACTGTTTTACACAAAATTCCTGTAGAGACAATTGTCAAAATTGCTAGGTTATTTATATTAACAAATTAGAAGTAATTTTGTGTTTCTTCTCTAGGTCAAAAAATTCATCAGGCAGTGACAGGCACTAATTAAGGCAAGGAAAGCAATTCATGTTTCCATAAAACACTTGCCTATAAAGACATTTTAAAGATCCCACTACAGTGGCAAGCTGATAGGTAATTTAGTAGTGAATAATATTTGAGTCAGTACTCAGATTGTGTAACAATGTCGAATGGGTATGATTTTCAAATCTGTACAGGTATTAATTAAATTCTGTTAAACTGATAAGTTTCCATGACATTTCTAAAGCTATCTACTTAATGATTTTCTAATTTTGTGAGAGATGATGCTGGCATGTTTTCATAATCTTCGTAAAAAATTCCTTTACCAAGGAGATGAAGAAACCAAGAAACTTGTCATTAAAATTCTGTCAATTAGCAGCTGAATGGGACCAGGTGTCTTTTTACTATTACTTTTTGGTACCATCTTGGGAGCCACTTCATGAGTAGTAGAGATGACACTGCTTATATGTTTTCATTAGAGCTGTTTTCAGGTTGGCGGTCAATCGGAACAATGTGTTTTCTCCTCTTCAATTTGCAAACTGGCATTGCCACGTCATTAACCGTTACCTGCTTGTTTCCTAATCTTCTTGATTTTAGTTTGTTCATTTTGCACATATGCTGCCACATATTATATATATATATGTTGAACAAATAGATTAAATGAAAACTGACACAAACAATATCATTAAAACATGTTTAAGCCAGTGACATCACAAGTAAACTACAGTCTGCCACTTTGATGTAGAAAAAGAGTGGACTGTTGCACTGTGAAAATGGTACTTCGTGTGTCATCATACTGATGATTTGTAATGATCATACCCAATACTTGCGATGTCAATTTGATTTAAGGGAGGCTTATCAAGCTTGTTGATGACAGCCAAAGGAAAGGATTAAGCATCTGATTTTCACTCTAAAAACAGTTATGACAAGTCAAATGGCCTTCTTTTGATCATGACTACAGTAATCAAACAGCCTCTATGTTTCCCATGTTGAAAGTACAGAAGATGACACTTCATTGGCTGTCATGAGTCACGAAGTGCATGTTTCACAGAGAACTGGTCCTCATTTTTTACTTTATGCAAAGAAATGACCTTTCATTTAGTTTTGACTACAATTTTGGACTGAAATAAGAGTGAACTATGGATTCTTTGATTGGACAAATTAACATCAGTCATGTCCTCATTTACTTAGGATTTATTACATGAATCACTGCTCATATGGCTTTAAAGCACAGAATCCCTGGACCTTATAGTGATACTGTAATATACATGTAAATACACCTGTAGATTATCACTCGATGTCAAATACCGGGTGAAACAGGGCAAAATTTATAATTTTGTGTGTCAGATGGAATCTTGTCCACCACATTAAATTGAACAAGCAAATTTTATCAGAAAATATATAAACATTAATTTTTGGGAAAAAAAACTGATATAGAAACTTGATTTGCAAATTTTTAACCCACATTCCTACAGGAGCCATATAATTACCACAAAAGAACTGACTTCGTAGCTTATCCCGCTGCATTTATCAGTACATAATACTGTACATTGCACCTGAAAAACTGGGTAGAATGGTCATGTTGGTATTCAAATGAAAGCTCTTTTCATACTGAAGTCAATGGTGTTAATAAAATTAACCTTAACATCACTAGGCGAAAGATATAGCAAACCGCGACTTCGCAAGTAACCAAAATACTACTGAAAATTAACAAAACTTTCAATCGGTCTTGGGAGGGACCAATAATAATGCTACAGACATGTATTATACCTTTTTGGAAACCATTTCTCACCCTTAACAAAACCTAAGTAGTTTCCATTTGATTTTCAGCAATTTGATTTTTTCCATGATTTATCACCACCCCCTATTATAATAGGTGAAGTTGAATTTTTCAGGGTTGACCGATCTTTTTAACTATTGATGGTACACCAAAATGAACATTAAACAAAATAAAGAGGAGAATCTGAGGTATTCAGAACTGCTTTCATCATTCCTATACCTTAATTAGAACCGAAGATAGAACCGATTGAATTAATGACAAAAATGTGAAATATCACCAAAAAATTGACTCTGAAAATGTCAAGTTTTGAACATTATTTTGATCTCAAAGGCAAACGGTTTACAGCAGAGACTTGAAATTGCACACACTACTGTAAAAGTGTTAGGATTACATCTTCAGAGAGTATTATTTTTTTTGAAGATTGCCTTCTCTGTGAAAAAAATGTTAAAGTGTAAAATCATGACCAAAAACAGGAAATTTTCAGGGTCCGGCGATCTTTTTAACTAGCAGAGATATGTTAAAATGCATAGAAAACAAATACTAGAAGAGACTCGGGGCTTTCGGAATATACTTTCAGTTTTTCTCTAACTTAATTAGAACCGGAGATAAAGGCCATCAAACTTTGGGTACAAGTGCAAAATTGGAAAATGAGCAGTCAATTTAGCTGTCATTTTTTGAACTTGTGACCTTTATTATGCAATGTACATTAATCCGAGGAACTTAAAACTTTGCAAGGGTCCTCTAGGGTACTGTGGCACCAAACACTGAAGAGATTGTGGAAATTCCTCAATTATTTCCTAGTAAAAAAAATTAGGTATCTCAAATATCCAATTTTGCCAAATATTTGACCTTGAGTTTGACCTTGAAAATACCTTTCTAGGTCAAAACTAATATTTTCCCCAGATTGGCAATGTGTGACAAAGGGGGGGTCATTTAATTGTTGGAACTGTGTAGGACCAATATTTATTGCTCAAGAGGGCAAAAATAGGCTGATTTTACATGTTGCGCGGTATGCAATATTTGGAATTTTTTTATAAATCAGCATGAAGAGATAGATCAATTCCGATTTCAGGATTTAAACAATCAAGCTGCCGGCTATAAGAGTCTATAATATGATCCCGATATCTTTGAAAAAACATAATTGTTGGAATTTTTGAAAATGTAGTGAATTTTAACTTTGACGGGTGGTATGACCTTGAAAAATGAGGTCAAGGTCAAATTTGAAGATTGATATGGGGTGTAAATGGGTATATTTGGGGGGGTTCATTATACATTTGCATTACCTAAAATGACTCCTTCATGGATTTTGAACTCATGCACCTCAAATTTAGCAAATACATCATTCCAAAATGGCCGCCATTCCGTAAATAATTGCAATATCAAAATTAAAAATATACACTGCACTGGCCCGTACCATAGGTCAACTTTTGGCACAATCAGCATGCTGCTATCATTTATGGTTTTTGCCGAACTCGAAACAATTCGAAAATGACCTAAATATTCAGTGTGGAATGTTCCGCTTGAGTGATTTCGATAATTTTTTCGCCAAAGTATAGAATTTTATTGTTTATGGATAGAAACTAAAGCAAATTACTCTAGTTTAATAGTTTATTCAGATATAGTACATCAAAATTTACTAAAATTCACACTAAAAAGGTCCTATATACCTCAAAAATAAAAATTCAAACTCAGGACCGGAATACAGAAGTCTACAAGTATATAGGTACATTCAAAAAAATAATCAAGAAAATCGAAACAACTTTTTCGGAAATAATAATAATAATAACTAGAAATCGGGTAACCGCAATGCGGTAACAAAACTTCACCTATCATAAAAATTAGTGGTAACAAAGGGAAGCAGGAAAACACTGAAAAGACGTAGGACAAGAAATGGAAATGAAATGGACATGTACTTGGACTTGCCACTATACTTGCACTTTGCACAAGTACCAGCACGTGTATATGTACATGCAAGACAGACAATAGTAAATTCAATTGAATTGTATATACTATCAGTCATGCACCACAATGCAGGCACAGAATTTGTGGTGAACCTTCCACAATGATACAGCTCAGGGCAGCAGTACAGGCCCATTTGAAGAGACAAGGGGAACATTGCCCAAGGTTCCAATGCCATAGCATTGTCCAGTGTTGGTGACCGCCATATTAATTCAGGGATGTCCAGGGTCTTTCAGTTGCCCCAGCACAGGACACTGGATACAACTGATGTGTCATGAGCTGGGATGTCTGCCCATGAGCACCGTTCTATGGCTGGTTCGAGTTGGATCATTGTGGAAAGATAACCATGTGTGTGCATTGCAGTACATGAATAAGTAATTGCAATACAATATAATTTTTTGTCCCTATGGGTCCCATCTCTCCTTCAATGTCTTAGGTTAGACTGGGACAGTCTTCTCGAAAGTTCGAAAGTTTACTCCTCTGTTGAGGAACGAAAAAAAAAGAAATGAAGGAGATGGATGGTACAGTCCCATAAAGATCATAGGATTGAGTAGGCTTCCACTAATTAGATCATTCTTTTACTAGTCACACAATGGGTTCTTTTTTTCATTTTTTAGTAGCAGGTGTATTATCTTGAAATAAATTAAAATGATAGAACTGAAAAGACAACCAAGCTACCTCTCCTGGGAATTCATAACATTGTGGCAACATGCAAGGCATGCATATATAATAATGAAATGACAGAGTCTCAATGCCATTTCTAAACTTGAAATCTCACTTGCATATCAAGACATGAAATGACAGGCAGAGACAAAGCCAAAATACACACAAACCACATGGGCATTTCCAGAGATGGAATCGCAGATGAGACAATCACTGGGAATTCCAAACATTGTTGGTACGTAAAAAAAAACAACATACTAGTATAATAATTAATTCACAAAGTAGAGTCTAACGGCAATTTCTAAAGATGAGATCACAGGCAGACACTCAACATTGTGCCAAAATACATAGCATGAAGGCATTTATCGAGATGAAATCGCAGGCAGAGATATAGAGTCAAGTCAACTTCATTATATACCGGAAATTAGTTGCAATGAGCTAAAGATGAGATCACAGGCAGACACACACCATTGAGCCAAAACACAAAGCATGACGGCATTTCCAGAGACAGAATCGCAGGCAGAGACAATCACTGGGAATTCCAAACATTGATGGTACGTTCAAGACATACCACTCCAGCAAAGCCTCCAGTAAATCCCGCCAACTACTCCCGAAAATGGACCAATGAGCACAGCTTCATGTGATTTATGCAAGGTTAAGCTACAGCGTCGCGCATGCGCATAGCGCCAATTAGCGATGTTTGAAATTGAAACGACGTTTAGGAAATCGGCTGCCGAACCTCAGCCATGAGGCCCACATAAAGTTATGACCCCAGGATAGAAACAGCTCTTCGTGACGATCATGCTGATATAAGGATTGTGGGTGAGACCTTCCACAATGATACAGCTCAGGGCAGCAGTACAGGCCCATGGGAAGAGACAAGGGGAACATTGCCCTAGGTTCCAATGCCATAGCATTGTCAAGTGTTGGTGACCGCCATATTAATTCAGGGATGTCCAGGGTCTTTCAGTTGCCCCAGCACAGGACACTGGATACAACTGATGTGTCATGGGCTGGGATGTCTGCCCATGAGCACCGTTCTATGGCTGGTTCGAGTTGGATCATTGTGGAAAGATAACCATTTGTGTGCATTGCAGTACATGAATAAGTAATTGCAATACAATATAATTTTTTGTCTCTATGGGTCCCATCTCTCCTTCAATGTCTTAGGTTAGACTGGGACAGTCTTCTCGAAAGTTCGAAAGTTTACTCCTCTGTTGAGGAACGAAAAAAAATGAAATGAAGGAGATGGATGGTACAGTCCCATAAAGATCATAGGATTGAGTAGGCTTCCACTAATTAGATCATTCTTTTACTAGTCACACAATGGGTTCTTTTTTTCATTTTTTAGTAGCTGGTGTATTATCTTGAAACAAATTAAAATGATAGAACTGAAAAGACAACCAAGCTACACTTCCTGGGAATTCATAACATTGTGGCAACATGCAAGGCATGCATATATAATAATGAAATGACAGAGTCTCAATGCCATTTCTAAACTTGAAATCTCACTTGCATATCAAGACATGAAATGACAGGCAGAGACAAAGCCAAAATACACACAAACCACATGGGCATTTCCAGAGATGGAATCACAGATGAGACAATCACTGGGAATTCCAAACATTGTTGGTATGTAAAAAAAAAAAACATACCAGTATAATAATTAAATCACAAAGTAGAGTCTAACGGCAATTTCTAAAGATGAGATCACAGGCAGACACTCAACATTGTGCCAAAATACATAGCATGAAGGCATTTATCGAGATGAAATCGCAGGCAGAGATATAGAGTCAAGTCAACTTCATTATATACCGGAAATTAGTTGCAATGAGCTAAAGATGAGATCACAGGCAGACACACACCTTTGAGCCAAAACACAAAGCATGACGGCATTTCCAGAGACAAAATCTCAGGCAGAGACAATCACTAGGAATTCCAAACATTGATGGTACGTTCAAGACACACCAGTATAATAATTAAATCACAAGGTAGAGTCCAACTGCCATTTCTAAAGATGAGACCACAGGCAGACACTCAACATTGCGCCAAAATACAAAGCATGAAGACATTTCAAGAGATGAAATCGCAGGCAAAGACAATCACTTTGAATTCCAAACATTGATGCTACGTTCATGACATACCAGTATAATAATTAAATCAAAAAGTAGAGTGTAACTGCCATTTCTAAAGATGAGATCACAGGCAGAAACTCAACATTATGCCAAAATACAACGTATGAAGGCGTTTCAAGAGATGAAATTGCAGGCAGAGACATCGAGTCAAGTCAACTTTATTATATACCGAAGGTAATTAGTTGCAATGAGCTACAAATGTGATGACAGGCAGACACTCACCATTGAGCCAAAACACAAAGCATGAAGGCATTTCCAGAGACAAAATCGCAGGCAGAGACAATCACTGGTAATTCCAAACATTGATGGTACGTTGAAGACATACCAGTTTAATAATTAAATCACAAAGGAGAGTCTAACTGCCATTTCTAAAGATGAGATCACAGGCAGACACTCAACATTATGCCAAAATACAAAGCATGAAGGCATTTCTCGAGATGAAATCGCAGGCAGAGACATCGAGTCAAGTCAACTTTATTATATCCCGAAGGTAATTAGTTGCAATGAGCTAAAGATGAGATCACAGGCAGACACTCACCATTGAGCCAAAACACAAAGCATGAGGGCATTTCCAGAGACAAAATTGCAGGCAGAGACATTCACTTGGAATTCCAAACATTGATGGTACGTTCAAGACATACCAGTATAATAATTAAATCAAAAATTAGAGTCTAACTGCCATTTCTAAAGATGAGATCACAGGCGGACACTCAACATTGTGCCAAAATACAAAGCATGAAGGCATTTCAAGAGATGAAATCGCAGGCAGAGACATCGAGTCAAGTCAACTTTATTATATACCGAAGGTAATTAGTTTCAATGAGCTACAAATGAGATGACAGGCAGACACTCACCATTGAGCCAAAACACAAAGCATGAGGGCATTGCCAGAGACAGAATCGCAGGCAGAGACAATCACTGGGAATTCCAAACATTGATGGTACGTTCAAGACATACCACTCCAGCAAAGCCTCCAGTAAATCCCGCCAACTACTCCCGAAAATGGACCAATGAGCACAGCTTCATGTGATTTATGCAAGGTTAAGCTACAGCGTCGCGCATGCGCATAGTGCCAATTAGCGATGTTTGAAATTGAAACGACGTTTAGGAAATCGGCTGCCGAACCTCAGCCATGAGGCCCACATAAAGTTATGACCCCAGGATAGAAACAGCTCTTCGTGACGATCATGCTGATATAAGGATTGTGGGTGAGACTTCAACATTAAGGTCACAAATTGGCTGTGAAATCGTGAATCGATCAAGCCAGCTTCCTTCTGATTGGCTGACACTGTTAATTTATGATAATTTGATATATCAAACCTATTTGTCTAGGGTAGATTCTCTGGGTGAGACATACCAGTTTAATAATTAAATCACAAAGGAGAGTCTCACTGCCATTTCTTAAGATGAGATCACAGGCAGACACTCAACATTGTGCCAAAATACAAAGCATGAAGGCGTTTCCAGAGATGAAATCGCAGGCAGAGACATCGAGTCAAGTCAACTTTATTATATCTCGAAGGTTATTAGTTGCAATGAGCTAAAGATGAGATCACATGCAGACACTCACTATTGAGCCAAAATACAAGGCATGAAGGTATTTCCAGAGATGAAATTGCAGACAGAGACAATCACTGGGAATTCCAAACATTGATGTTACGTTCAAGACATACCAGTATAATAATTAAATCAAAAAGTAGAGTCTAACTGCCATTTCTAAAGATGAGATCACAGGCAGACACTCAACATTATGCCAAAATACAAAGCATGAAGGCATTTCCAGAGATGAAATCGCAGGCAGAGACATCGAGTCAAGTCAACTTTATTATATCCCGAAGGTAATTAGTTGTAATGAGCTAAAGATGAGATCACAGGCAGACACTCACCATTGAGCCAAAACACAAAGCATGAGACAATTTCCAGAGACAAAATCGCAGGCCGAGACATTCACTTGGAATTCCAAATAACGTGGGAACGTTCAAGATATTCCAGTAAAATAATGAAATGACAGGCAGAGAGTCTAAAGGCCTTTTCTAAACATGTGATCACAGGTGGAGACATTCACACAAATATAAAGCACTCACTGGGAATTCTAACATTACAACATACACTGCATACTAGAATACAAATGAAATGACAAGCAGTGTTATAATTATGGTAAATCTAAACATGAAATCACAGGCAAAGAGACTCACTGGGATTTCCAAGCATTATGGTAATATAATTGCCACATTTGCATAAGCATGAAATCACAAGCCCCCTTTGTCGGGAATTCACAAACAAGAAGAGAATCACAAATTTTGGAGATTTCCTCAGACGTTTTAGCTATTCTTCTGGAAATGTCCGAGCATAACACTTCAAAATTTTGAACTCTGGGACTTTCACAGCGGATACCAGAGGACTCAATATAACCAGAACCGTAAGGGGTTTTAACGCTCATCTGTTGTTCATGTGAAATCAAAGGCAGATTACCAATAGTTTACAACTTCCCCTTTATCCCACCTCCCAAGCATGTTCCAAAGAAGGATACTTTAAACATAATTTTAACCCTCTAGAACACATTTGGTTTGTTGTGGTTTGTCACATCTACCTACAAAATTTCATTCTTAAAAGTCTGTTTTCCACACTACAGTTGACAGATTACTGTCACTGGTACCTTCAGAATTTCATTATTAAAGGTCTGTTTCCCACACTACAGATAACAGGTGAGCAGATGCAGTTGTGTATTTTGATGGAATTTGAGTGAACTTTAACATGTTGGTGCTCTCCAGGCACCCTCAATACATGGCTATACATCAACAACAACAAATTTCAAACCACAAGTTATTGCATATGGCAATACTAAAAATATCCTTCGATGGAATTTGCCTAGGCCCTGGGGGGGGGGGAGTACAGCCAGTTGTGGACCTTTGGTAATCTGCTTTTGGTTAAATTATTAACACCAGAACCCCCGTGGAGATAATATTGGATTTAGGTTGGGTTTGCAGTGGGCCAGGAGTATAATAGAAGTCATCTATCGATCTATCTATCTGTGTATAAGGGGGAGGTTTGGTCTAGTGGTTGTGTTCTAGACTGCCAATTGCTGGGTCCAGGGTTCGAATCCAGCTCTTGCCTTGACCCTGGTTTCTACAGCTATGGAAGCAGTTTATAAAGATATAATTATATAGGCCTAGAGGTAAATTTGATGATTACTATACAGACAGTAGATTGAACATAACACTATTGTGAGTTGATTTATTGAAGGAAAATTTGTCAAATGAAGGCAGATTTTAAAGCAATCACAGGGTTTTAAGTAATAACAGCTTATTTTAAGAGAAAATGTTGTTTCCAACAATTATGTGAAGTTTAGAGATGGTTGAGAGAGCAGGGGAAGAGAAAGACGACGCAATACAAACTTAGAGAGATGTGAAGATAACGGGAAGATGAGCATGTTGGTATTGACAGCTGCATAGGCTTGACCTGTACTGGCAGCCATGAGAAATGAATGTGTACCAAATTTTATTGAAATACTAAGGTTACAGCAGACAGTTCCAAGAATGGTGGCCATTTTATTAAGGCCATCTTAGTGGCCATCATGAATTTCTCTACATGTTCCTATTCAAGACCAATAGACCCCTTTTTGTACCAAATTTATATATATATATCTCTAAGTGAAATACTAAGCTCACAGATGAACACTTACACAAACCTAAGCTCACAGATGAACACTACACAAACCTAACAGGGACAATGATGACAACAACGCAGTCACTTGATGAAAATAGCTCTTCATTTTCAAAGAAAACAGACAAGCTGAAGCATTTTTCGAAGACCACGAGACCCTTAAACATAGACTGCATGGCAGCAAACCTGCAGCCTCAGCGAGTAACACCTTTAAAAGACACAACTTCGCCATGAAAATAATTTGCATACCCAATTCCATATATGCGTACTTAAGTCTTAATATTAAGAGACTTGGGCTGAAATTAACGCCAACAGTTGTACCATCTGACAGCCTGCCTACCAGGGCATTGAAAGTCATACAAAGGCCTAACCATACTAATTTACACATAGTATGATGCAGTTTCATGCATGTACAAGGTATAAGTAGTAGCTGTCAGTCAGAATACCCAAAGAAAATCGTTATTCTTATATTTCTAGATTAATCTCAACATTTGGAAAGTCGATAAACCTATCAATCAGACAATCAGAAAGGACTACTACATTAAATGATGCATGCACGACAGACCACCCATGACAGACCACCCAGTGCCCATCAGCACTTTTTACCCATGTGAATAAAGTACCTTCAACCAAGTTCATTCGCTGAAGGTAAAAATGCTCAGAACACATTTCCAGTTCCATAAGGTCTGTTTAGCTTCTGAAGCTCTGAGGCCTGCAAACCTCAAGCCCACAAGGCTTTGACCCATCAGGCTTGCGTCATTACTGATTCCTCAGCCTTGAATCCTCTCCCTTCAGCGGGGTAATGTCTGCTGACACGAATTCCGCAGTGACGGAATGGACCAACCTGACCCAGTAAGATTTGAAGCAGCTTGTGCAGCCCTTTTGCTTCAAGTCTTCCTGAGATGTTAAGGGGGTGACCATTTAATTTTCAGGGGGCATGGAGTTTTCCTCATGAGGAAATTATTTATTTCACGGAGATGGCAACAGTATTTGTTTATTGCAAGTGCATGAAGTCCCCGAATATTCATTCCTAAATCAAACAACACCTTATTAAGAAATATCACTGGCAGAATTGATTTATTTCAAGACTGCGCAAAAAGAATTGATTTATTTTACCAAAACAGAGCAAGAAATATTTATTTGAAAACCAGAACCGCGAGCGGTTTCAACGCTCGTCTGTTAATGTGAAATCTATCAATGTGTGCCAGATTATAACCAACAGGCCAATAACTAATTTCATAACCCTAAGCGGTATTTCAAGGTTACAATGGGCAGTTCAAGAATGAAGAAAGATGGCTGGCAAAATGGCCACAATCTTGGATTTATCAACATTTTCCTGATCCATGGCCACAGGCAAATACCTGTACATAATTTCATAACTGTAAGCGAAATAGTAAGGTCCAAATTGTCAGTTCAAGGATGTCAGGCATTCAAAGTGGCCACTTTGGTGGCCTTCTTGGATTTCTCAACATGTTCCCGATTCATGCCCACAGTCCAATACGTGTATGAAATTTCATTACTCTAAGAGGAATATTGAGAGCACAATTGGCAGTTCAAGAATGTCAGACAAGAAATGAAGAAAGATGGCTGCCAAAATGGCCACCATCTTGGATTTCTCGACATGTTCCTAATCCATACCCACAGGCCAACACCTGTACCAAATTTCATAATTCTAAGGGGAAAACTAAGGTCACAGTGGGCAGTACAAGAATCGCTGCCATTTTGTGGTGGCCATTTTGGAAGCCGTCTTGGATTTCTCGACATGTCCCCAATCCATACCCACTGTACCATACCTGTACCAAATTTCATAACTCTAAGTGGAAAACCAAGGTCACAAATGGACACTTACACAAACCATAACCAGGACAACGACGACGACGAGTGACGACAATAGCTCTTCGTTTTCAAAGAAAACAGACGAGCTAAAAAACTCCAAACCCCTCCCCCCCAGACATTAAATGGTCTCCCTCAGTCGTAGTGTACTTGCACATGTTTGTGTACATATCCTTTTGCATGCGCATGTTTACATAGTTATGCATATAACTGTTCAAGTATTAATCATTAACGTCAACTGAATTTGTCCATGTCATTTGTCCATGTAAATTATCCCTGTAACTTGTCCGTGTAAACTGACTATGTAAATTGTCCATGTACCTGCCTCTGTAAATTTTCTATGTAAATTGTCCTATGTAAATTTTCTATGTAAATTGTCCATGTAAATGATTTATGTAAATGATCTATGTAAATTGTCCATGTAAATTGACCATGCAATTGTCTATGTAGGTGGAGTATGTAATGGTCCATGTAGTTGCCCATGCGCATTTTAACAAGTTTAATGTTCTTGCCTGTTGTAAAACCAGAGGAAAGTGCAACACAACTGCTTCTTGATATTCCAAAGTCATGTACTTCACATTCCTATTTGTAATAATAAATGTCCATTTTGTAAAATGAGAGTGAGTTAAATTCCATTGCAACATGAGTGTCATTGTCTACAGCACCTTCCTATATACAAGCATGTACGCATCTGGACACGTATATGGCAGTCTTGTTTCTTTTACACTTTGATCATTACATTCGTACCATCGAATGCCTGGGGGTATTCTGATGCAAGCTGTGTAATGTCCCTCTTTTTTTGTATTGCCAATGTGATTGACAACAGCAGTTAAATCATAATCCGTCCCATTCTTGGTCTTAAGATGTCTTTTCAGTTTCATGTTCTTTGTATTCTTGTCATCTAGATTGAATCTCATTAGTAGTAGTATCAAAATAGGAGGGCAATGTGACATTACTTCTTCACGTTTTGTGCGTTGTGCTCCACAATGTGTGCAAGGGAAGTCACTCTGTTGTGTAGATTCTTCAAAGAGAAGATCAGAACTGTGAAGGAACACTGCAACAAATCGGTTGAAATCATGAAGAGTCGTAACATGATCGCATTGTTCGCAGATTTGATCTGTGACAAGATGACTATCAAGTAGTTCAGTAACTGGTGACACATTCAAATTTCTGTATTCCTCCCAAGTTCTTGGATTATTTTGACCCTGTACAGCATTTACTTGGCGTCCAAAGATATGCATTGAATGGATTTGAGTAAGTAACCATGTGAGGTATTCATGTGCATCTTGCTGTTCACCTTTGATCCATTCTCTTGGGAAAAAGTTAAGATTGAACAGTAAATGTGGCTTTACAGAATCACGACTTGAGTACAGCTGTTGTTTCAGTTGAGTAAGTGTCCTGGTCACTGGGTGATTGATATCAAACAGAGGTTGAAGTTCAGAGATTGCGAATAACATTTGTAACACACTGTTAAGAAAGCAAGTGTTTCCAAAGTTGCATAATCCAGCTGGAATATTTCTGGGTCTGTTTGAAGTGGAAATTGTTGGAGTTGTTGAAGGTCTGTGTGAAGAAGATGGGAATGTGTTCGCGGCTTGTTGTGGCGTACTTTGCATTTTTTTTGGCTTCACGGTTCTTTTCTCATTAGTTGGTGGTGATTTGTTAGGTTGCGCCTTTTTTTTGGATCTTGCAACTTTGTGGTCAACATGTGGAGTTTTGTTCAGCTCTTGAACATCTACTTTCGCTGATTTGTCTTTGTCCTTATGAGCATTTGTGTTCGGTGTCTGAAAAGATTCAGCCTCAGTTACTGAGAATATTTCAGTTCGCACAGCATCATGGTCTGAGTAATAGGTAGGTATGACATTAGCTTCAACCTTCTTTGCAGTCTTTGTGTAGACAGCATCAAGCAGTGATTCTTGTCTTGTTGGTGCTTGGACATGTTGTGTGTATCCATATTCACATGTGAAGATATCATGAATACTATGCGAAGGTTGACTGAGCAAGTTCTCATTGAAATCTCCAGCAATTACAATATTGTCAAAATCAGTAGTAGCCACAAAGTTGAGGAGACTCTGCAACAATGCTCGGAACTTTGGAACAGAAATCTGTTGAGATCTGTAAACACTGAGCAGCAAGTATTCATCATCACTAGCTGTTGTTACTGCTAATGCTATATGCTCAATTCCATTGACATTTGTTTCCAGTCTCTTTGCTGAATGCGTATTCCGCACATACATCATGACACCTCCTTTGTCTCTAACTGATCGATCTTGCCTGTAAGGTACATATCCATCGAGGTGTATGTGGTCGTCTAAATACTGTTTCTTCAGCCAAGTCTCATTAAACATCAGTACATCTGAATGGAGTTCCGTATGATTCTTGATGTCTGGCAGTTTGGAATGCAAGCCTTGTACATTGTGATGCAGTACAGTTAGTATGACATCTTTATGAGCAAGTTGTTCTTTTAAAAAGTCTGGTGGAGTATTCATTGTTTCCAAGTGTTCATGGACATCTTCAGAGCGAAAGATTCTGGATGCATCGTAATTCCTGATGTATAGACCATTCATGCTTGTTACTCTGCTCAATGCAACATATGCTTGTCCGGCAGCAAATATCCCAGCCATGTCTACAACACATTTGTCAACACTCATTCCTTGCGTTTTGTGTATAGTGCAAGACCATGCAAGTTTCAGTGGAAATTGTCGGCGTGTAGTTGTCTTCCTATTTGACATGACTTGTTCATGCAAATGTATGTTGTGTACCTGACCATCTCTGTCAAATTTGACTGACACATACTTTGTACTGTCTTCTGATGAGACATGTAAGTCCATAACAATTCCAAAAGCCCCATTCACAAGACCTTTTGACACATCCATATTTCTTGTCAACATAACACGTGCTCCCTTGGCTAATTGTAATTTGTCTAATAGATCATCATTTGATCCCTTTACGTGGTGGTCGAGTTTCTTGATTTTTCCAGTTGCTGGTTCCTTTTCATAGTCAGTGGCAAGTATATCAACTATGCCTGAGCATGTTTTCTTTATCATGGCTGTGTTGTGCTTGAGAACTTTGCTATTTGTAGCAAATACATGAAGGGCATCTTCAGGCACATCTTCTCGATTACATCTGCTTTTCAAAGCTTCCTCATGTGCTTGTGATAAGGGCTCATCTTTTGGGTGGATTCTGATTGAATTAAGCAGTTCAGCGAAGAACTGGTCATCTTTCTGTCGCATAATTTCATTCAATTCAACCATGTAAAAGAGATCATGCCAAATATCAGTTCCTTGACTCCTGTCTGGTTTCATCAGACTCTTTGCTTTGACGGGTGGTAATTGATAAAAGTCGCCGACTGCTATCACACTAACATTTCCAAACCAAGCCTCTTTGTCAGTTGATCTCACTTGTTTCACCTGTCTTAGACGTCCATGAACATAGGAAAGAACTTTCCGATCGACCATTGATATTTCGTCAATAATGAGTAGTTTGAGGTTTCCAAGTGTTGCCATAAGTGTGTTCACAGTGTCATTTGCGAGTGGTTCATATCGAAGTGGCAGTTTTGGTGGTATTTTGAAGGCTGAATGCAGAGTGTGTGCTCCTCCCAAATTACAAGCAGCTGTTCCAGTTGGGGCAGTAAGCAAAACAGTAGTGTCAAGTGGACTTTCTCCATTTCTCAGTATCTTACTTGCTTCATTGTATATACATTTGATCAGGTGTGATTTGCCAACACCAGCTCCACCATTGGTAAACAAATGCATTGGTTTTGGTTTTGAACCTTGAGCTACTTGGATGCACCATTCCCGTACATAGTAAAAGACTTGTCTCTGCTTTGCATTCATTGTTTGCAGTAAGCCTCGAGTAGAATCTCCTAATAGTTCATAAGAACAGAGAGAGTTTGGAGCAGATTCGTCTTGATTGTCATCTAAGTCGGGCATTTCATTTGGTCCAATTTCAACATCATCATTGAGTACATCATCACCATTTTCAAGGCGTTCTTGTTCAGAATGCGGCCCAATTTGTGCCCAGGCATCTTCCATTCGTCCATTTTGCTGTAGTTGTTGCCACGCTTCTTGCAAATGATCACTGATTTTATCAAATTTTGCTTTGTTTGTGTTGATTACGGAAATCACAGATTCAAGCGCTTCTGAAGGTATCAGTCTGATGTAACCTGTCTCACAGAATTCCTGGAATGTTTCAAAACCAGTTGGTTTCAATGCTTCCTCTAGTCTATGAGGTAAGAACAGTTTCAGCAATGACAAGAAGTGCTTTTCAGGTTCATTGGTCAGAGAATGCTTTGGGAAACGAATAACTGCAGGTGGTGCTCTGGTACGTTTGATTATGTATCCCATGTCATGTTGCAAAGCATGTGCATTAGGATTTTTTTTCGCAACTGCAGCTTCTCCCTCAGATTTTGAAGCAAATCTGTAGTATGACGCAAATTCCGCTTGACACATTTTGTCAAATTCACATGTCAATGGTCTGGCCTTGTATTTGTCATACAGGCATGTTACCCAAATATCATCACTTTCTCCATCAGTTTTTGCTTCATTCATAATGTGAATAAGGGGCTTTGAAAGGCGTACTTGATTTTCATCAGTTGGTATGAACATGGTATTGCGAGATGACTGCTTCAATGGCAAACCTCCAATTGTTCTCACTACTGCTTCCTGTACTGATACCTCACGATTTTCGAAATATACAAAGCCAAGCTTTTTCATTTGTGTTTTCAAGTCATCACTTGGTGATTCCGTTGCCAGTTCAAGTTTTGCTTCTCTCAAGAGTTCACCTAACTCATTTTCCGACTTGCTGATGTAGCTAAGAATGTACATAACACAGGAATAAGGATCAGTAATGAACTGGATGTCCATGTTTGCATTCCAGGTAGAAAGGATTGACTTGGGATATGGATTTATCCATACGTCATCTGCATTTCTTTTCAAGTAGATAGTAGTCTTTTTTGTAAGTGATGCCAAAGCACTGACCAAGTCTGCGTGGTTTTCAAAGCCTGCATTATTCAGTATTTCTTTAGTTGTAAGGCCTGAAACATCTCCACTAAGAACCTCTGAGAGATTGGTGAGATATACTTCTGCAAGTGATTTATTCCATGACTTCTCAGATTCATTTTGCTGTGATGGATTGTTTGTGCTTTCTTTCGGTCTCACAATTGTTGTTTCTTCCATTATTGGCTTTGGAAAATTAAACCTGCATTCTTTTGAGCCTTTCTTGCATGACTTGGTATGTGATTTACTGTGTGTTTGGACTGCTTTTATAATCTCATGCAGTTCATTTGTTTCATCAACATTACTAACGCCAATGTACCTGTTGATAAATGATATAACTTCTGAATCTGGATTGACATCTATTTGTGGAGCATCTTCGATCCAAAACAAACAATGAATGTGTGGGGCCCCTCTTTGTTGAAATTCGACTCTGTAAAAGTAATCAGTAATCTTTCCGATTGGATTCGAAGGACTTTTCAACAGACGCATAAGAAGATTCACTCTGTGATAGAACATACGGACAGCTGTGACAGGATTGCTTCTAAGGATTTCACATTTCTCTTTGAAATCTAACAAGTTGAAATCAACCTCTTGCCCATTTTGCCGTGCGATTACCTCAACAATTTCTGGCCAGCGTGACAATTCAGCAGCAGTGAATGTGCAAAACCATGTTGGAATTCCTAATTGTCGTATCATGGCAAAAAGATCATTCATAGTTTTCTTCCAGTATTGAGGACTACCTCGCATAGAATCCATGTAACCAAATACATGATCCGAATTCATTAGCTTCATAAGTGTGTCTGTGTCTGACAACATTGATGCTGTTATTTTGTTTCCACTGCGTGTCTTAGTGCCTTTACGGGTTTGAATAGAAATACCAGACAGAAGTTTCTCTAATTCTACTTGCGCTTGAGCATAAAAGATGTAATTTGAGTTCTTTGCAAATCTTAAATCATTTCCAAGTAATCTAGCTGCAAAGTATTTTGCCCTGGATAATTTCACTTCTCTTTCTTCATCCAAACCATTTATACCATGTGGAAATAAAGTTGGAAATGCTTTCATTTCATCATTTGGTGTGTCCAGTAACGAGTGAGGTTTGTTACCTTCAGCGGGTGCAATAGAAATAATTCGATTTTGTAACTCCTGCATTGCTTCAGCTCGTATATCGAGAGGCTCCAGGCAAGTGTCATGTCCAAGTCCACCTAATTCATTAGAAGTATCTTCTTCTGTTTCGGTGGTGTTCTTGTTAACATCATCATTTGTCGTGAGGTCTATTGGATGTTCATCAAGAATATTGTCTAGGTCTGTTTCACTTTCATCTGCCCATGTAGGGTCTAGTTCAACATCAGCATATAAAGGGTTAATTTCTTTCAACTTCCTTAAAGCATTTTCAATTTTCTTGAGATGTACCATTTTGAACTGAGCATGGCCACGGTATTCCAATTTACGCTTTAGCTTGATTGCTAGAATTTGGGATTCTGACAATGGTCTGGGTAATGACTTTGTTGTTTGTTTTGGGTCACATCTTACACAGATTACAGGTCCTTTAATGCCAGGTTGCTGACCTTTTGGAAGAGGTACAATTTTCATGAAAGGAATCGACAGTGAAATCAACTGTTCTTCAAGTGTATTCAGATCAACAAATTCTTCTGGTATGGCACACATCTGGAGATTATTGGCTGCACATTGTGGTGGCATATTTCCTTGTTTCAAGTGTCTATTGCATGTTGCACAAATTACATAATCACCATTAGCTTCATCTTTGCTAAGACAAGGTTGGGAACAGTCATCTGAGCACTTGTGAAGATTTGAAATTGTGATACACTTTTCAGCCAAAACTTGATTGTAGTTTTCTGGATGGCACTTAGTAACCTGGTATGAGAATTCAAGCCTATGACATGAACAACAGACATTTTCAGGACCTTCAAGGCAGCCAGTTGAAAATTCATGAGCAACATTTTCTAGATGGGTTCTGTCAACTTGTTTCTTTTCATATTGAGCAGTTGCTCTGGCTTTGACATTAGCTCTGTGTTGTTCATTGGTTTCATATTTATGGCAACTTTGTTCTCGAACATTGGTTCTGAAATCTTCATCAAATTTATACTTGTCTCTGGAATGCTGTTGAACCTTGGCCCTGAACTCTCCATCAAGTTTATACTTGTCTTTGGAATGCTGTTGCACATTGGCCCTGAACTCGTCATCAAGTTTATACTTGACTTTGGAATGCTGTTGCACATTGGCCCTGAATTCGTCATCAAGTTTATACTTGTCTTTGGAATGCTGTTGCACATTGGCCCTGAACTCATCATCAAATTTATACTTGTCTCTGGAATGCTGTTTAGCATTGTCCCTGAACTCATCATCAAGTTTATACTTGTCTTTGGAATGCTGCTGAACATTGGTTCTGTGCACTGGATTGTAAGTGTACTGATTTTGGGAACGCTTTAGAGCATCTGCTCTGAACTCCTCATCCATTTCATATTTGTCTTTGGAACGCTGTTGAACATTAGCTCTGTAATTAGAATCCTCTTTGTATTTGTTTGACGACTGATTCCTTTTATCATTGCTGTACTTGCGATCAATTCTATACCTAGAACGGGTAGTTCGTCTATCATTAATTTTCCTTTTCATGCTATTTGATTCATAATCTTCATCACTGCTACAATTCATTTGAGATGGCAATTCATAGTTCTCATCGCTACTGCTACGTGGGTCTAAAGTCACTTCGTCAGATTGAATTTTCAATCTCTTACTTGGCGGTACCGATTTCGTTTCATCATTTTCCTCTGAGTGGTTTTTGTCTGGGACATCAATATTAGGATCTTCTTCATTTTGCTCTCTTTTTGCTTTCCGCATTTCCCTTATTGTTCTTAAAGATTTCCGTTTTTTACCTCGCATTGTTAAGCAGATGAATTCTACACAAACAGCAGGGAAGTGTTCTCACAATTTACTTGAAAGTTCTTATGTAATTTTGTTTGTAATCTTTTCCATGTAATTTTACCCAGGGAGCCGGGCAAGTCAAGTGGAAGATCAAGTTAGTGTTCTTGTAATTTTTTCAAGCAATTTTTCTCGTAACTATTCTCGTAATTATTCCAGTACACCTGCATTTACGACCGAAGGAGCCAGGCACTCCAGAGGAAGATCAATGTACACCTGTACTTACGACCAAAGGAGCCAGGCACTCCAGGGGAAGATCAATGTACACCTGTATTTACGACCAAAGGAGCCAGGTACTCCAGGGGAAGATCAATGTACACCTGTTTTTACGACCAAAGGAGCCAGGTACTCCAGCGGAAGATCAATGTAGACCTGTATTTACGACCAAAGGAGCCAGGCACTCCAGGGGAAGATCAAGTAATTGCTGTCAATTAAAGCCAAGGAGCCAGCACACTCCAAAGCACTAAGGCTGTTTATACTTCACAGGGAGCACAGCCAACTCCAAAGTGAAGATGAAGAGGTCTACAGTCAGCAGACTGTAGAAGCCCAGACTACACGGGTTATGTAGATGCTCAAATCCAAGTGGCAAAGAAGTACTTCTTCACTGATCAGCACAGCTGGACGACCACTTTACCAGACACCAGAGATGTTAACTGAAACAAATTTTAAAAATGCCATTAAGCAAAACATAAAAACAGAAAAATCAAACAGTGGATGCAATTCTGTAAAAGGTTAAGGAAGGTAAACAACATGGTGTAAAGTATAGAGGTCTGAACTGTTGTAATTATTGTTAGCAATACCCACAGGCCAATACATGTAGCAAATGTCATCACTCTAAGCGAAATATCAAGGGCACAGTTGGCCACCAAGGTCACAGCTAGACGTAGGTCAAGGTCACTCCTGTCATGCTCATTCAAGGTGTTGCTATGATACACTATCTCTGTCAATTGCGTGATCCTAGGATCAATACAAAGGGGAGTTATTTTGTGCAGAAGCTTTTCACAAATATGGCAGCCAAGGTCACAGAAGTAGGTCAGGGTCACTTCTGTCAAAACTCATTCAAGGTCTTGCTATGATACACAATCCCTACCAATTTTGTGTTCCTAGGATTAATACAAATGGAGTTATCTTGTACACAAGCTTTTTATCACAAATATGGCCGCCGAGGTCACAGAAGTAGGTCAAGGTCATTCCTGTCAAAACCCATTCAAGGTCTTGCTATGATACACAATCCCCCGTTAATTTTGTGACTCTAGGATAAATACAAATGGAGTTATCTTGTACACAAGTTCTTCACAAATATGGCCGCCAAGGTCACAGAAGGTCAAGGTCACTCATGTCAGAACTCATTCAAGGTCTTGCTATGATACAAAATTCAAGATTACTCGGTAGTCGGGATTCTTGAAGTGAAATACTTACCTGACCCCCTTAACAATGAGATATTTCTACCACCTTCGTCCCCTATTCACTGCCCACAAAATAAAATGGACTCAACCAAGCCCATCATCCTGTGGACCCTCTCCCCAAATCGTCAGTTCCACATTAAGCAAAAACCATTAGTCCTTCGCTATCCCAGGCAAAATATGGGTAGAAGGGTGGGGAAAGGCTGGGGGTCAGGTAAGTATTTCACTTCAAGAATCCCGACTACCGGGTAATCTTGAATTCTTTCTCGTTCATACCTACTTGACCCCCTTAACAATGAGATAGACTACCAGAGCTATCCTTGTGGCTACATTAGCCTGGAGAAATTATCAATTCATTAACTCACTTTTAACCCATAATAACACTAATTTTTGTGTTCCTCACCACAGGGAGGCGGGTGGGTATTACAACTCCCAATACTTATATGGCCCACAACTTGATGGGCTGTCCAAAATTTTTTTGTTCCTCACCTCACTGCTTATTAGGGATATTACATAATTCTTTACTGGTCCAAGCCGTATATGTCAGACATGACTCAGTTAACCTGCATGAGGTCATCTCAAGATCTGGTCGTCTCATCGTTCCATACATTGTCTAATGGTGCTGTCCTGCACCTAACCAGGACTGCTCAACCTCTGTATATTTGTTTCGTATTAGGAAACCACGGCCCTTGGAAAATGTGGAGTCCGTGTATCCTCAGTTCATCATATGACATCACGATCAATGAAAAAGTGTGAAGGGACTCGGTGCACTTCAGTTAAGCCTAAAAACCACATGAAATAGCCTACTTTAGAGACTACAGTAAGTATGAACACACAATTGACAAGAACTTTGAACTGTTAGCCACCCCTGAGTACAGAGACTAAAAAGGGTGGAATTGCATCTGGAGTTGTCGTCACCTCCTCTGTTGATGACCTTTCTACTCTTTTAGAGTATTAAGCGAGACTTCACAAGCCTCTAGCCATGACTCTCAGAACTCCCATGTGGAGTTAACCGTTGCTATTTCACAAGACTGCGATCATTCTGGAAACCAGTCAAAAAATACTGTGAGCTTGCCTAGATCTATGCCGACAGTAGGTCTACGACCACTGTACAATATTGCGACCAGAAAGATTACAGTATTTTTAAGACTGCAATACACATGCATGCAGTCATATAGCCATATAATATTCCAATCAATCTTAAGGACTTCAAACTTAATGACCTCACCCCTCATGGGGCTATCTGGTCAGTACATCTGTAATTTCCGCAGAGCTCAACATAATTGCTACATAACTGAGTACAATGTAGGTATCGGCATTACTTCAAAGAGCCTTTGCTTTGCAGCAAGTCAGTGCACCGAAATACCTTATATGCAAGCTCCCTTTGAGAATGTTGTCATCATCCTCGGCTAGCTTGCCCATTTCAAATTCTTGACTAGTGCCTCATTCAGGTGTCATGCAAGAGGGTGTAACTGAATAATTCAACATTACTTTGATCCCTAATCCATATTGTGCTAAATTCACCTGAACTTATGCTTATATGGTTAGTATTAATATATGAAGACCAGAAGCTATTTGTAATGATCAGAGACTTGTTAGCACTGTACTCAGCCTAAGACTTTGTCTCAAGTATCAGATGGATTCTAGACAGGCCTGGCCTAAGCTCTCACATTCATTGAGACAAGACTTAATGGGCATAATATAGAGGCCCCACTTTACGTAGGCCCTGCATTTCCTTCCCATAAGCCCTATTGGGTCCTTTGATGCCCTCAGCCTAGATTCTACATCAAAGGAGCATCAACGTGCAGCTTTGATAGCTTGCAAAACGAAAAAGGTCATGGTCACATTGACGCTTATATCAATTGCCATTCAGAAATTTGAAATATTGCCTGGTGTCCCAGTTGACAGTCAGGTCCTCAGCAAGGAATTGATTGTCCTCATTACCTGCATTCTATAATTGTAATGTTTAGTTGTTACTTACAATTTTGAATCTCCCCAGAGGTGCTTAGTCAAAAATGGGATTACAATAGTTCTGCCAAAACAAAACTTTACATGTTAGACCTCCCTTCTGCTCTCGGGAGGACTAACCAAACAACAATGGCTATACAATAGTATGGTTGGTTATGCTATCAGGGAGCCACTCCCAGACGCATGACTAATTGGATTCAGCTTATGTCACGCAGCTTCCATGGCCAATCACATTTTGTCTGTATACATAAGCTCAGGTTTTGGCGAACCAAGAACCCTGCCTTAGCCACATCTACTCGGTTGTCTAACCTGCCGACAAGCCCAAGAGCAGTTAACTATCCTGTTCAAGGATTAGGTTACGGATTTCCTTAAATCCACCATCTATGGCCCTCTTTCCAAGACTACCAATGTTCAGGGATAGAGGGATTGCACACATAACAGTTACGAAACTTTAGTAAGCCAACAAGTTTTCTACATCCCTTAGGGTCCTTGTACCATGAGGTGAGCACTATCTAGTTACAACCTAGATGGGCGACACTGACATATCAATATGAAGCCTTAAAGTTACCCCGAACCATAAATTATTTTGCTAAATATGGGTTACTTCATGTGAATTATAGCATAAACTTGTGATCAATATTATTTTCTAATTAATTCTTTGAAAATATCTTTGATTAAATAAATTATTTAGTTTTTTCCTTTACTTTTTCTTGATGGTGCATCCCACCTCCAGCACATCCATTATAGATGACGTCACTATGACCATTGTTATCAGTATGTTGTTATAAGTTAACTAATTCTAACAATGGTGATGACGTCACAAAGTTGATTGCACTCAGCTCTGCTCCTTTTTTCCGTGCGTACCCGAAATAAATCTAGGGGTCATTTAGGACATATTTGGGGTCATTTCAGCAAGGAAAAAACTCCCAAAAGTTAAGAAATGTTGCACACTGGTCAGTATGATCACGCTACACAATAAAATGTGAAAAATAGGCGAACTTATTTTTGAAACCTGACCTATCATTCGGGGTAACTTTAATAACCACTCTAGGATTTACAACACTGGTGGTGAAAAAATTGTTAATAATTTGAATGGTACCAAATGAAATGCCTGAATTAACAAACTAAGAAAATTGTTTGAAGGCCAAAAGAGGAAGAATTAATTGCAAAAAATTAAACTCCCTTAATGTTTAAAACATTTTATGTTCTCGTGTCTGTGCAGGAGCAGATTACTCTTTATCATGCTTATTGCTTACTCCACAAAAGATTCTAGTCTCCCTCACCCTGGGAGTAGAACTTTCATAAAATCTGGGGAGACCCTCTTGGCATCCCTTCAGATTTACCAGATTACGACTGTGTCAAAGCGAAAGTCAATGGGTAATTGAGCCCTTAACCATAGTGCATAACCCTTGACAAACCAAAGAGCTAGGTCCCTACCAACGGGTAGCGAATTGCTCCAATAACTGGGTCCGCATACGCAAGTCAAAGGGTGACACAGTTCATTCCACAGAACTGGCACCTAGACACGAGAGTTCACTCCCTGGCTGACGGGTAGCGACTACTCAATAGCCAGGCTTGTGTAGTGAGCTAGGCTTCCCAGAGCCTTATAACACCAGTGCCTTCTATGAATGATACCATACCTGAACTGTTGATAAACACCCTGTTTATTCATTTTCCGTTCATGAGACAATAAACACCCGTTTATTTATTAATTTATGAAGTGATAGCTTTGCACCATACACTGTAGCTTCATCAGCAGCAGACTTCAGTAGTTCCCCCAGAACTCATGTGTCTGCCCTCCATCTTCAGGAAAGTGATGGTCTTGGGATGCTCACATTGAAGTTCCAACCTGCCATAGGACTGTCAGCTTGCCAACATAGTCACATCTGAGCTGAAAGTGGTCCGGTCTGCCATGATAGATGACTGTTCCACTCCAGTATCATGCCATGGCAGGGACTGCAATACACTTAAAGTAGAAACATCACCAAAAGTTCCATAATGCACTTTCATTCGGGCGATTGACCCTGAAAACATTATAAAATGTGCTATCAAATGTATTTGTTCACTATACATGGTGAAAATAACAAAATCCCCGATTATCGCCCGTCGTAATAAACGCTGCCAGGATCGATTAGCGACGGGATACAGCAAAGGACGACCTACCATACATACAATTCTTTCAGGAAAATCAATATATATCGAAAGAACAGAGCAAATACGCTTACCCTATGCGTTATAGGCATTTTAGATGGACCTCGCCGAGAAATCATGATACCCGGCGGCCATGGTGGTTTGTTGTTGCCACCCAGTGAGAGTGGCGCGAAAACTTTAAAGTGGAATTGCGTCTTAAAAACGACTCCAGAACATCATCTGCATAGATTGGATGAATATCCACAGTGTATTAGTCGAAATACACTCATTTTCATCCACAAATCTAGTCTAAAAGACTTAAAATAGTTGACGAAGGCGTAATGAATGCGACCTCGTCGCATGCTTAATAGGAACTGAAGATTTGGGGAGAGGGTCCACAGGATGATGGGCTTGGTTGAGTCCATTTTATTTTGTGGGCAGTGAATAGGGGACGAAGGTGGTAGGAATATGTCATAGTTAAGGGGGTCAGGTAAGTATGAACGAGAAAGAATCCCTGTTAATTTTGCGATCCTAGGATCAATACAAATGGAGTTATCTTGTACACAAGGATGGGGGACAGACAGATGGACAACTAGACAGACAGACAGACAGACAGACAGATAGATAGATTATGTGTTTTAGATAAGGTGTTTAAATTATCGAAGATTGCTTGACTAATTGGAATGATTGAATGAATAAATGATTAATTAATTGTTTGACTGATAGATCCACTGTGAATTTATCCCAGCTTATAGCTTTTCATGTTGCACTATTGATTAGTTGTTAGATAGACAGATGGATGGATACATAGATAGATTTATATACGTATATATATTGATAGATAGACAGACAGACAGACAGACAGCTAGACAGACAGACAGACAGACAGACAGACAGACAGACAGACAGACAGACAGACAGACAGACAGACAGACAGATAGATAGATAGATAGATAGATAGATAGATAGATAGATTGATAGATAGATAGATAGATAGATAGATAGATTGATTGATTGTTTGATCATCTATAATTATGCAATCTTATACATCCAGAGAATCATGCATGTACAGATGATTGGGACTTTACCTTCTGTATTTATGCACTTGGTAGGCTAATTAGGACAGGAGGAGGTCATAGCAATGAGGCGACCCTTTTATTTCATTGCAACATCTCTTTTCAGTACCTTGAATCTGTTGAATGCTAAGGCTGGGAATTTGTCAAAATTAAATACAATAAAACATCATATAAAATAGAG
Source organism: Platynereis dumerilii (assembly GCA_026936325.1). Classification (NCBI taxonomy): domain Eukaryota; kingdom Metazoa; phylum Annelida; class Polychaeta; order Phyllodocida; family Nereididae; genus Platynereis; species Platynereis dumerilii. The sequence continues at coordinate 36,831,672 of JAPTHN010000009.1, forward strand.
AAATGGACATTTCATTCATCTAAAAACACTTTCCGTCAGCCAGAAAGAGTGAGGAAGTTTGAGAGAGTTGGGCCACTTTTTACGTTCTTGCACCTCCAGCTGACCATTATGATTATACAAACATGCTTGAATCAGCTTGATAAGTTGATTGCATCTAGAAATAGTTAAGAATATATCTGTAGGGGGCATTGATATATATGTTCATGAATATATGAGCAAAAGCCATATGAAAATTGTAAAAAATTTGGCCCAGCTCTCCCCATCAAGTGGGAGACTTGGGCCATACAAAGGGAGACAGGGACATCTAAATATGACTGGGTTGGTGAAGCTGTAGCTGAGTGTCATAATCTAGATCGCCAGTATGTCAATTGATTTCACCGGCTTCAGAATAGCCTACTGAATAGCCGAGGGTATGCTGCCGCGCAGCCTATGTTTTTAGCAGCTATTGTCATTTACACAAATAAGTGCACATCCCATGTGTAAAAATTCACAGCTAGTATTATATCAAGTCATGTTTCTTAATACCTTGTCAGTTTGTCACAGGAATATTAGGTGGACAAAATAGCAGGAGTCCACACCTCAAATTTGTTCAATAAATTGGAGGAGAGGTGGGGAAGCCCACCCTATCCTACGTCACTCATCAGCTGACTGAACATGCAGTAGGGACACAAAAGATTGCAGAAATCCCAATTTCATATAATTTTCTTGATCTGTGGTTAAAACCAATTTTTTTAAGGTTGACAGAATGCACTTGCAGTAGCCCATTCCTTCATCAGAAAAAAATTATGGAATCCACCGGACAGAGGACAAACAAAGAAGTATAATGCAATGGCCGCAGTGCCAATCTTTATTTGGCTAATAAGGACAAACACAAACATTCACACAATCATTCACACCACAAAGACAAGAAGTACGACACACAGAGAGAGAGCTACTGCTCCTGGACCAGCCTAACTTCTAGACATAGGCTAGACATATAAATCTATATTAGGCTAGACCAATTAATTTATACAAAAATAAGGCAGTAGGCCTATGATCCAACATGGTTAAAGTAAATACATTGGCACAAGGCCACAAATCGAAGTACGTGTGAAAAGTCATACAAAACAATAGGTAAAAATCGACACATAGATACTTGATACATACGTGGTATACAATGAACACATATACAAATGAAATGGTAGTTACACAATGGAGATAAAATTGATTTTTTGTAAAGAAACCTGGGAATCTTTTTGGAGGCAAAAGCCAATCTGAGAATTTTTATATTTTTGAGGATTTTTAGAAGGCAAAAGCCAATTTGAAAACATTTTTTAGAATTTTTTTAAATTTTTGAAGATTAGTACCAGAAGTCCAAGGGTACCGAGAGTAGAAACTAAGATAGAGGGAGAGGAAGGGTGGGTGCTCAGAAGAAAACGCGACCCAGAGGGAAGGAAGAAGGGGTTTTTATAGTGCATAGAAGGATTTCACAGCTCCAGAAAACTGTGAATGAAATGGCCAGAGCCAAGGAAAAGAAGGAAGGAATCCAGTAGGTGAGAAAAACATAAAAACCCCCAAGGCGAGAAAGCAATATAGCAAGTGGAAATGACAAGGAAAAATCAATAATCACTAGCCAAAATGACACAAAATAAAATAGAGTGTGCGGCAGCAAGCCCTCTGTCCGGCTTCAATAAACCCTAGTATTAACTAAGTTACTATTGAATCCACCGGACAGAGGACAAACAAAGAAGTATAATGCAATGGCCGCAGTGCCAATCTTTATTTGGCTAATAAGAGACAAACACAAACATTCACACAACATTCACACCACAAAGACAAGAAGTACGACACACAGACAGAGAGCTACTGCTCCTGGACCAGCCAAAGAAGAACCAGTCCAAGAGCAGTAGGAGGAAAAAAGGAGAGTGAGGTGAGTGGGGTGAGATGAGGAGGCCAGGCAGGAGTGAGATGTGAAAGACGACAGTCAAGAGACGAGATGAGAGGCGAATGAGGAGTAGGAGTCTGGATGCGGTCTCATGTAGGAGGTATAGGCATGTGACCTCCAACGACCCAGCCTCTGTATGTCATGGGATGAAAAACCAGAATTGGTCGCCTGAGTGGCGGCCCCCGCTGTAAGGGAATGGGATGAAAAGGAGGCTGGGTCGAGGCCTAACGAAGCAACAATATATTTAATAGAGCTGTTGTAAACCTGGTAGGATAAAGGATCCCCAGAGGACATGAGAAACAGAGGAGCGTGCAAGGAAGAAGGAAATTAGGAGACGAGAAAGTGGAGTATACATGGTGCACAGATGGAATGACGAGAAAAGCCAATAGATACTGTGAACCCATGAGGGTTCGTCTTGGATGTGGGAGCGGTATAACGAACTAGAGGAGGATCTAATGAACGATCAAAGGATAGGGAGGATCTAAGAGGAAACACAGTAAGAGTAGAATCCTAGCAAAAGCAAAACTCAGAGGCTCTGAGGCATCCAAAGAACTGCAAGGATAAGGCTCCTGCAAGCATGATATGATCATGAGTAAAACGAAGAGAAGAAATCATGGAGGCTAGAATAGAAAAGGTGACAGGTGTAGGAGGAGTAGAGGGGGGCTGGGCCCGGTGGAGATCTCGGGTTGCGAGTTGAACCCGAGGAGACCATATAATTGGCTCGGGGAATCCTAAAGAGAGAACCCAGGCTGTAAGGCCTGAAAGATAAGAGCGAATAGTCCTAACTGATAAAGACTGGGAGTTAAGGAACGCTACAAACCGAAGGATGTTAATCTCGGAGAGGGGGAGGGGATGTATAGAGTACTGAGCTGCGAAGTTGATGTAACGCCGAACAGCAGTGGCGTAGGAAGCACGGCTCTTAGGGGCCCAGCCAGCCTGCACCAAGGACTCCACCCTGTCGTCCAGCCCTGAAATAAAAGGAAAATAACACAAAATAAAAACCGCCCTGAAAATAAGGCTACAGGTAAGCTAAGTATGAGGCAACCGCCAGAGGGCGCTAAACAGAGAAGACACCGAGAGAGGGGGCTAGTTGGAACAAGACATGAAGCTCTGGTCCGGCCAGGTCATTGAAGGTGAAGCAGGTGGGTTCCTGGCCTTGAAGAGGTCGATCCTGAGTCTGCTGAGGTCATCAGCGTCAATGTTGTCATGCGTTGAGATATAGATGGGGGCTACAGTGAGATTTTAGCGCTCGACTGTCAGGGCCCATTGCCTGACAAACCACATTAGCTCTTTGACTTGTGAATAAGAGCGGTTGATGATATGGACGACTGAAGTGTTGTCGATGTGGAAGGTGACGCAACGAGTGACTTACTGGGGACCCCAGCAGACCAGGGCTGAGAGGGCCGCATGAAATTCCCTCCAGTTGATGGAATGGGAAGAACAATAAGCGAGGGAGCCAGAATAAGAAAGGGCAAACCACTCATTGCCACAGAGGGCGCCAGCTGCAACACCGCTGGCGTCGGAAAAAAATGTGCACCGGGTTGTCCCAGGGGGGGTTGAAGTAAGAGACTCCATTATGGGTACGTAAACAGTTGACCCACCAGGAGAGGTCAGCTCTTCCGTCAGAGCTAAGGCGAATCGAATGGTGAAGACCTTTAACTGACTTGGCAGCCTGAAATAAACGACCCAAGAAAGGCCTCCCCTGGCGTACAACCCGGGCAGCAAAGGAGCATTTGCCTATGACACTCAAGAGACGTCTCTTGGAGATAACCTTGATCTCCAACCAGCGGCGAGACAATGAAATTAGAGAACGGGGGGGGACTCGAATTGGCCAAGAAGCCTACCTGCTGCGAGATCATTTGCTATGAAACTTGAGCGCGATGCTCGAAACTGGACGGCCAGTTATGCGAAACGATTTGGCTGGGCGCGGGGGGCCGCCCTACTGGGACACCTTCCACCAAGAGTGAAAAAACAAGAGAAGCTTGATGCTCAGGAAAGACAAGAGGGAGCATCCTAGACCAGTACTCTACATCAAGAATTGGCTGGAAGGGAGGTGCTAGAGACTGACTTGCAGCCGGACTTACTGCAGCTAGACTGTGGCTGGGGACCCCCGCACCCTGCGCAGATGTGACGTCTGCGACAGCTGTCCTTCCATTCACATTTACCATATTGGAAGTTGAAGCAGACTTCGTGCTTGACTTCACCAGACCTGTTGCCCCCCCCCGTCCTCCTCTATTACTGTGACCCACCCCTCTACTGGGGCGGCTGCCTCGAAAGGGCGGACGCGGACAATCACATGACAAGTGCTCAGATGACTGACATCTGCTACACTTGAGCTCCTGCTTAGCCGCACTAGCATCGAAAATAATCACGAAAAGTTTGTGATCCAAAATGGAGAAATCTAAAGATCTAACCTGACCGAGTCTTTGGCGGTGACGAGAGTCATAAGCGAGTACATTGGAGACCTTGAACTTCTGGCACATGTTGATAAGGAAGGCCCTGTACCGGGCAATCTGATAATAGACATCATAGCCGAATGCTTTAACAAGAATCATCTCATATGAAACCCAAGCTTCTAACCAGTGAAACATGGTATTGATAGACCTTTTTGTTTGACAAGTTTTAACCTGAACATTTCCGAAGCTATCAATAGAAGGGCGAATTTCTTCGCTAATGTCAAACATTGAGTTTACAAGAAAATCTTCAAGATTAATGAACTCACCCCTTAGAGCATGGGAGGCTACTCTCGGGTCGATGAACTCCAGTCCCACTTCGAGTGGTGCGGTGGGCGAGATTCACTGGTAAAGTGTCTATGATAGCCTTGTCCGAAGGTGTCTTGGTATAGAGATCCATGAATTGGGGCGGCAGCACTAAACTGGGGAACATAGCCCGAGGGGGGAACGGGTCTAGTGCTGAAGAAGGGGCGATTGAACTGAGGCTGCTCGGGTGCGAGGTGGGGGCGAGCAGTGTAGACGGGGATTGAGTCAGGATGAGCAGTTGGGCGAACAGTGTACGAAGGATGATGCTCAGGATATATCGACTGGTGACTCACATGGGGAAGGGGGGGGTCCACCGGGCTGGGGGGCGGTGTAGGCATCCTGGGTGAACGACCGAGGCCCGGGGGCATTGAAGACGTACGAATCCTGAGATACAGCGGGGGGGTTGTAGACTGAACCCACCAGACTGGGACGCTGTAGACTCACGAGACACAGGGGTGTTGGGATACGAGCTCGGGGGAGGTGGATACCGATTATATCCAAATGAATCAGTATAACGTGGGCCGAGACTCATACGGGGCATCGTGTAGGTCTGCAAGTGGTCGAAGGCAGATGTAGACGAGCCGGGCTGCCTGTCCCCGAGGCTGTTAAACTCGGGGAGGTCGTGACCTCCAAAACTTGACCCCCATCGATTAAATCCGAGATGACTCGCCTCCCATATGAGGGGTTGGTGGAGGGTGGTAGTCAAGCTGGTCGACGTCGTGCCAGACCCACTGGAGAGCGAGGGGGTCGGGGCGGCGCTTGTCGACGACTTGGTAGACGAACTTGTGGCCATGGTGCTCGGAGGTGGATCCTGGGCAGCACGTTTGGATGACAGTGACGTGCTGGGCGAACGTGCGGGCGAGTAGAAATCGATCGAGAATACTCCGTGAGGTCCTGGAGAGACTGTGCAGCGCAGCGTCGACCAGTTGGTCCGTCGTGACCAAGGCAGGGAAGTTGGCAAGCAGTACACCTCCTGCCCGTCATAGGTGGCCTGGAAGATGGAGAACAAAGTGAGTATCTTGCATGTGACGGGCCTTGCGGCCCTAAAACATTTGTTAACTGAACGGCACAAGTACTAAGCAACAAGAGACGAGATACGTAGAAGAAGGTGTCGACCAAATTGATATATGCGAGACAATCATACACAGGCGAACATACGTAGAAGGCTTGTACTAGCCGACAGTTAAGCAAGATTACTGAGATATGGAACGGGCTCACCGAGAAGCGTGGGCTTGGCTGAAGAACGTAGCCCGGGAGAAGACTGGTTTGCGGTCACTCAGGAGAATAAGGAATGTCCGTCCATTGGAAGAAGATCCGTCCAATTTGAAGTTACATGAAGGACGCTCTGGAGACTCAGAGGGGGTCCTTGGCCTCCGCCAGTAGAATAACTTAAAAGACTAATGGCTAGCCATCCCACAACAGCAAAACTCACAAGACTGACATGGCCAAGTGGGCGACACTGTAGCAGGCTCGTCGCGCTTTGAAGAATGCAGTAGAGATGTAAAATGAATGATGGATGACTGCCTGGCCTCGGAGATGTGTACGACGTGAGTGCTCAGAAGAAAACGCGACCCAGAGGGAAGGAAAAAGGAGTTTTTATAGTGCATAGAAGGATTTCACAGCTCCAGAAAACTGTGAATGAAATGGCCAGAGCCAAGGAAAAGAAGGAAGGAATCCTGTAGGTGAGAAAAACATAAAAACCCCCAAGGCGAGAAAGCAATATAGCAAGTGGAAATGACAAGGAAAAATCAATAATCACTAGCCAAAATGACACAAAATAAAATAAGAGTGTGCGGCAGCAAGCCCTCTGTCCGGCTTCAATAAACCCTAGTATTAACTAAGCTACTAACGAAACTGTCATTTTGATGAGTGTTTGCCTTTAAGATACCATTATATGGTACGGAACTGAAACGGGACTGAGATTTTTCCGGGATGGGAACGGGAGTCCCATGTCAAATTTGTGACGGGATGGTACGGGAGTGAGATTCAACTTGACAGGATGGGACGGGAGTAGGATTAAAATTTTAATATTTGATGGGGCCGGGATGGGACCGGGAGCAGACAGGCCGGGAGTGGGCGGGAGCGGGACTTAGTGCCTGGTCCCAGAATATTTATTCCTAAATCAAGCATCACTTGTTAAGAAATAACCCCACCAGAAATTATTTATTTCAAGACTGCCCAGAACATGCAGAAACAATTTACTTATTTCACCAAAACTGAACAAGAAATTATTTATTTCAAACAAGAATCCATGGATTCAAAACCGGCCTTTGGCGATTGTATGCCTATACCTAATTTCAGAACTGTAAGTGAAATAATAAAGTCACAATGGGCAATTCAAAATATGGTGGCCATTTTGGTAGCCATCTTGGATTTAGTGCCTGGTCCCAGAATATTTATTCCTAAATCAAGCATCACTTGTTAAGAAATAACCCCACCAGAAATTATTTATTTCAAGACTGCCCAGAACATGCAGAAACAATTTATTTATTTCACCAAAACTGTACAAGAAATTATTTATTTAAAAAAAGAATCCATGGATTCAAAACCGGCCTTTGGCGATTGTATGCCTATATTTAATTTCAGAACTGTAAGTGAAATAATAAAGTCACAATGGGCAATTCAAAATAAGGCATCCATTTTGGCAGCATTCTTGGAATTTTTTTCATAATTTATGAGGGAACCTCTAAGCAAATCCCAAACGAAATTTAATAAATATAAGTAAAGGTTATTCACCACGGGAGAGGGAATATTTGATTTATCACCCGAGGCCTTTAGGTCGAGGTGTGATTAACACATATTCCCGATCGCATGGCGAATAACTGGTTTATACCATGAGACAAACACTCAAACATGAGAGGATAACTGGACAACAAAGAATATGGGAATTATTTCACTGCAATACTGGCATGTGATTGGCTGACAGAGGTGTTGAATGGTATAAGAGAAATAATAAAGTCACAGTGGGCAATTCAAAATATGGTGGCCATTTTGGTAGTCATCTTGGATTTTTCCAAAATTTCTGAGGGGACCCCTAAGTGAATCCCCATGCCAAATTTCATAAATCTAAGTGAAATACTAAAGTCGGAATGGGCAATTCAAATATGTTAACAAGAAAGTGGACAAGTGGACAAGAGAACAAGAGGACAAGTGGACATATGGACATATGCACAAGTGGACATGAGCTCCTCTCACACCACATCCACCTAAGCTCCCCTCTAAAAACCGCCATTAGGCCGGTTAAAAAAACTCCAAGCCCTTCCCCCTTAAGAACAGCAGGTAAATTAAGTTAAAATTAATAGTGTCACCAGTCACTATGAATATCTATGGGTTCCGTTTGCATTGTTGCAACACTTCAAGCTGTTTCAAGTGTCAAAAATCTGGCTCTCGGATTGGTCAGATTACCAGAAGTCGGACGTTCCAGCATGTCGATGACAACTGTCAGGATTGTAAGTTACCGTAATATGGGGCGAATCGGGACAGAATTGACCGTTTTTCTGTCATAGCATGAGCAAAAATCAATCTAGAAATCAAAATTTGGTGTAAAATTGTGTCTGAACATAAGGTCTAAGTATCCCTAGGAGTTTGATGTGATATGTTAAATTCCCGATGCTCAAGGCCCAGAAAACCACTGTCCCAATTCACCCCTTACTTTGGGGTGAATCGGGACTCCCCATTATTTCCACAATCAATACACCCTACCTTCTTTGAGTGACTGCCACTTGTGAATAAACATTAAAAAACATGTTCAACATGCAAAAAAAATTATTTTTGCGGATTATCTGAAATGAAATTCATTATTAATATGCAGATTTAAAATAATGTGACAAATGACAGAAAACTAATAAAACTGTACTTTTCTTCTAATTTTTCTAGTAATTGATAATTCTGGACTCAATCTACTGTAAATTACACAAAATTCAATAATATTCCTCTAAAAACCACGCCTGTACCCTCAAATGAAAATTAGTATGGTTAATTTTGGTTAATCCCAAACGTTGCCATTGACCTGGATCTGAACCTGGGACCAAACATACAGAATCCCATATCCAGTGTTTAATTATGGTCCCTTAAAAGTATATTAGACTGATTTTAAAGTTTGCTGCACGTTTGATGGCTCTAGTATCTATATTTTATGTGATACAAGCAAAGTTTTTACCAGCTTGTAAAAAGTCATTTCAGCAGTGCAATGTTTAAGGTGCTGCAGCTCCTCGCTGCCTGCAGTAAGAAGAACGAAATTATATCACAATATGCGCTGGTATGTGTAAGGTGTTTTTGAGCAAATAAAACATTTCCCTGTTCTGTCCCAATTCACCCCAGTGTCCCTATTCACCCCAAATTACGGTATACCAATAATTTGGGAAAAATTTAGATACCAGTAATAATCGTGACATTCTGTACCGCCTATTATCGTTCGATATTCATAGTGCCAGGAGGGGTCCCCCTCAACCCCCCCCCCCCAATTTTGTGCTTAAACCCATTGGTCCATAGGTCATTACAAGGCACATGCCACCCCCTCCCCGTTGAACGGCCCCCTTTAAATAAAGCCTAGTGATGCCACTGAACATTACCGATTGCTCCCTTGCACTATTGCGCTAGGTAAGCACAATGGGATACCAAACAGCACCATTATGCCCACTGCGCTCACCTGAGCGTCATACGCATGTGGCTCGGCCATGCTGATGCGGTGAAAGAAGTTTATCAGGTTGGCCCCCAACTTCACCAATCTCCGGTTTCCGAAGTGCAGTCCAATTGCAAATGAAGTCTTGAGAATAGCTTATGGGCAAATCCCAAACTCACGAGTTTGGCATTGCATGGGTTGTTGTCACTGTTGTGACGTCAGCCAGCCAGCCACATCATGCCTGGCTGAGCAAGTGTGCAAGCCACTGCAAGGCTGCAGAATCAACACTGATCCATGGTAGGCCTATACCATGGCCTATTGCATAGTGCCACAAGTAAAGAGACAATTGTTACATTTGTATAGTTCATGCTTAACATGTTGCCCAACATTTACATTAGGCCTACCTGAAAACGATTCTTTTCACTCAATCAAATGTTGAAAATCCAAGCATTCAGCCAAAAACAAAGATGACCTAATTCAATCTTATTGTAGTCAAAAATGTTCTCCCCCGAAATGTTTCAACCCAGATGGCACTATAGTCGAGTAAGACACTCAACATCTCCTGGTGGCCTCATGTTTCAATAGACTCATCATCATTCATGCCTGATCAATGTGGCTGCATTGGTAACAGTTAAAATTTTCTTGTGAATTCCTGGCACCACTAAGAAAATAAATGGGTGATAATAGTACTTTCTGCTACCGAAACTGTAATGACGAGGATTATATGTAACCTGAGCCAACATAGATTGATTCGGGGCAATTAATTGAAGAATTATATTTCAGTGAAAGTTAAATCGATTTTCAATGATTCTAATCTGATACCAGGCTTGATAAGCACACATATCAATTAATTTGCCAAATTATTTAATTAATGTTTCAAATTCCAAAGAAATTGCAGGTTTCAGAGAGAGAAAGTTAATTCCGAGACCCCCTCACATGATATTGTTTCAGGTGTGGCCTAATGACCATTGTCCAATCAGAATCCAGTAAAAGTTTTATTGCTTTGTGGCATAAGTTCGTTGCTCTTGCAGTTAGGTATTTAAGAAACTTGCCAAGATGCAGGTGACAGTCCCTATTTAAGAAACAAAAACCAACTATCTCCTGACTTCAGATCAACAAAAGTGAACTCAGATAAGTTTAAATTGTCATTACATAACAGCAGACTGACTGACGCCACACCATATTTGCTTGATTAATGCAGCATAGGCCTAAGGGGCCGACCAGACGATAGTTGGGGGGGGGGCTGTGGACTTTACCCCCGGACGAACTTTTTTTTTCATTCGTGGTGCATCGATGAACAAATTTTTCGCATGCATACTCTCAACAAACTTCTTTACCGCATTTTAACATTACGGTACCCTAGCTACAGGTGGAAACCATATGCTGAACAAACTTTTTTTTTCAGTGTCAAGTGGGAAACAATCTTTTTATTTCACCAAATATCCATAGCCCCCCACCCCCCGCCAAAGATCATCCGGTCGGCCCCTAATGTAAAGTTGGAAAACGGCAAAATAAATATATCACTGTGCATTACCGGAAGTATGATGATGAGGGTGACAGCCGTCACCCTCATCATTCCATCTGCCATTTTCTTCTGCACTTGAAAAGTTCACCATTCATTTTCACATTTAATCTGCTAGCTTGACACATGCTGAACCAGTCAGAAGTTGTCGTTTGCTGAGTAGAAGGATGTAGATACAACAATCTTGGTCAAAAGGCAAAGGAAATTCAAGAATTGATCTGCAAAGTTTGAATCCGAGATGAGGGTGACTCTATTATTGATTTTGAAATAATGATGGTGACTACTTGACTGAACAATCATAACCAATATTGAAAATGTCAGTCTGGTATACTGTCACAGGGCCATAGGCTGAGCTAATTCCTACAGGGGGCAGAGACGCCTCCAGATGCATGCGCACCCCAGAAAAAAACTAAAAAAATTGTGCCAAATTGCCTTACTCATTTTAAACTATCCAGGGGCTAAAAGCTGATTAATGAATTAATTTTTGTACCTTTAGGCCTATATCGCCTGACAGACACTATTATTTGAAAAAAATTATAAAATTTTGGAAGATGTGCATTTTAAAAATATATTACAGGCCATCTCAACAGAATGTAAAAAGATGTCATTGCCAGGCCTGCTCAGGCATGAGACTTTCTCAACTTCTTTTACTTGCCCCGCACAGACATTGATTACAACAAGCCGCTATTTTAACGTCTCAACAACACCAAAGTCCAAATATTTTGGAACATCAATTTTTCATGGAGATTTGTGCAGAAAATTTAGTAAATCTAGATTTTTGTAGCATTGTGGCAGCCCAAAAAAAAACAAAAAATCGTTTGAGTACCTACGCCTATGATAACACAGTGCACCCCTAACCTCAAGCCTAAATTCTAATACTGGACGCATTCTTGTTACAGACAGTAATATCCAAGAATCATCCGACAAATATCTATCTTGGGCCTATCCATCTGAAATACTTAAGCTAGTGTCTGTTGTCCCAGTTCTAGAATCAAGATTTTTAACATCTAACATTTTATCTAAGTGTGCTGGATTCCATGTACACACTGGTCTCTGCTGGATTTAAAATCCACTTGGGGCATGTACATTAGGGATGCACGGATATCTGGCACAGTATCCTGTATCAGGCTTGATATTGGATTTTGCAAGATATCCGGCATCCGGCAGAATTAGGGTATCAGAACCTGATATCTGGCATGGTCAAAACCTAATGAAAGTTTAAAATCATGATAATAAATAAAGGAATGTTACAAGAACAGTCACCCACATGATTTCACCATCTTCAACTTATAACTTCAGTCGCGAAATACAAAGAAAAACATTCCATTAGAGGAACAGTCCTCTTGCCACACATGGTTAACTCTCAACTACCAGAAAAAGACGTAAAATCAACCATGAAATTGGCACGAATGCTGCAAATCTGACCTCCTTGTATGCTAACTCTCCGGTTCTTAATATCCTGCTCCTATCTGGCATCCACAGTATCTGGTAGGGCTGCACAATATCGGCAAAATGGGTCGATATCGATATTAGGGATTAAATTGTCAATTTCGATATCATTTTCGATCTTGCTAATTTAGTTAATCTTGCTAATTTAGTAAATCTTGCTAATTTAGTTAATTCTGGTCGGATTTTCATCAAATAAACGTTGAAATGTTTCTAATTTATTGTTTTGGCACCTTCCGCCACCTTCTACGGAGGTTTAATGGCCGTTTTTGCCGCCAAAATGGCATTCGGCGGCCCAAAAAGTGGGTTGTATCTTGTCAATTTTTGAAAATAGTGTCATTAATGATATTGTGATTATCGCGTTTTAAACGATATCAATATCGTGGCATGTGATATCGATATCATTTTGATATATCGTGCAGCCCTAGTATCTGGTAACTGGCTATTTTCACTATCCGTGCAACACTAATATACATGTAGGCCTATACGTATGTAGGGCACTCGCACAGAACATGCTGTTCTAGCTTGGGAGCAATGACATATCCATGAATAACATTTAAAATGTTCAAAAGTGCACACATTTGTATTGAGTACAGCCATGGGAAAACCCACCTTAGGGTATATTTTGGCCAAAATGAGTTTTTGTTAGTTTTGCAGTAGGCATAGCCCAAATAACAAATCCTGAAAATTTCAGGTCATTCTGATCAGCCAAACCTGAAAAAAAATGGAATTAAACACAAGAGCGTCATGAAAATTGGTGGGCCAAAAAGACCGCTAAAAATGGTGACGTCACCAAATTTCTGTACAAGAATCAATCCTTTCATGTTTATGTTGCTTGTCTTGGTATATATTCTTGTTTTATAACATTTTTTTAATGAGAATAAGCTCTAAAATACACTTTAGAAAAAGTTAATGCTGGTACAAAAATGTAGGAAATGCATTTTGTTGCCATGGAAACAGACACTTTGGCTGTCCGGCAATTTTTTTTTTCATAAAATATGTTGTAATTGTTGCTGGATTGGCAAGTGTTTCTATTTAAGCAAATATATGTTAGGGGCCTAAATTTTTGGATTAAACTATCACGAAAAGAAGAACCTTGCAAATAGCAAACATAAAACATACTAATAGCTTTTAAGGCCTATTTTAGTGGGAGCAGAAAGGTGAGTGTTTTTGGTGCAATTTGCCATTTCTGATCTGATCACGCGCACAATTAAGCCGCCTATGTAATCTGGAATCACTTAAATCCTGCTAAGACATAAATTATGAGATAACTTTTGGTGTCCAGAGTAAAAGCATAATAAATTTTTATCAAAAGTACAATGACTGAAAGTACAAATTGAGTTCATTGAAAAATATTCATCACTTAAAATGAATATCGGCAAATTCTCTCAGAATTCAAGGTTTCCAGGGAAAATCAAAGTCAAAAATATAAGGAAACCCTGGAGAATGCAGAGAGATTAACAACATTCTTATTTCTCGATCAATCATAATAAGATGGTTGATATATTTTCATGAGCTAATACATCATTAATTGTTTTGTAAATTGAATAGAAAAGCTGTGTTATCATCATCAAACATTATTTTGTACATTATAGATACTACAGCAGATGAGTTCTCAATTGATAACAAATATGGCATTGCCAGGTTCCACAGTTGCGGTCAGGAAATTTGATATACAGAAAGAATGGCACTTTGTGTGTCATGCTGATGATTTGTCATGATATATACCCCGTCTACAAGCTGACCGCTATTTGCTGCCACCTAGGGTGCAAAATTCGCGAGCTCCTGTGAGCGGTCAACAGAATTTCGATCTCTGGAAGAAACCAGGACAGTGTGGAAGAAACCAGGACAGTTTCATCATTTAGTGATGGTCTAGTTTATTTCCAAAAACTCTACAAGTGTCTAATCTGACTTTGGTTGGCTTCAATTTTAAGCAGACAGCTTGTAAATACCAAAATAAGTTGGAACTATTTTTTATACTGGAGGATGTATACATTGTAGCTCACATTATATTGCCAGTATAGAGGGGGCCACTTGTGGCATGGACAAGACATTTTGCTGAGTGTAACACAGCTTTTATGAAATTGTCAATTATATTGTTGTCCCAGTTAATAAATCTCCATAAAGTAATAGAATAAATACAATTGAGCATTTTTGATATCACAAAGCAAAAACATTGGCTTTGTATGAATAAGTGAGAATGCATTCTTTTTGGACCCTTTTCTGACCACAATTTAACATGCACTAAATAGCATAAGTAGATTGAATACCATCAAACTTCTGATGAGTAAAATCATCCCATTCACAGGCAAAGTGTATGCTAAAGTTTCAAAATTTTCTTTTTGTCTCATGATTTCCAAACATTTTCATTCAAAGCAGTGGACTGGATATTTGCTAGCAACCATGCTTTGTGAAACTAGTTTGGCGTAGTAATATGGACAGCTGTTGTGCGACCTGATCTGGTGATCTGTCCAAAACAGATCAAATTATTGTTGACCCAATTCGATTTTCCAGGGACTGTCAGCAATCTGCTGCCACTTGACAGTCCCAAACAGAGACAGATATATACCCAATTCTTTCAATGTTAATTTGATTTAAGGAGGCTAATCCGCTTGTTGTTGTCAAGCTAACGAAAGGGATTATGCATCTGAGTTTTACTCTAAAATCCGTTCTGACAAATCAAATGGCCTTCTCTTGATCATGCCTAATCAAATAACCTCTATGTTCCCATGTTGAATGCAGAGAAGATGGCACCTGATCAGCTATCATGGTTAGGCCCACAGACAGGGGCATAGATAAGGGGGTTGCGCATCCCACATAGAAAGAGCACAGGGGATGATCATAGAATTATCCCCACCTACTAATTTCAAATTATAACCACTCATTGAGGAAGAGGCCTATAGTTAGCTGTCTTTGTCATGATACCAGCACGATATTATGTAGAAGATACTATCTATCTGAGATAATCATAAATATTTTGATTTCTTGGCCTCAGAATGTTTTGCAAATCATTGATGTGTTTTTAAAAATATCTGAAACTGAAGATGCATTGTGTCGACACCAAAATACTCTGTCACACAATCTCGAAAGTACGCAGAAGTCATGCTCCCTCGTCCCTCGTCCTTACAAGAATGAAAATCTACGCCCTTTGTCTATAAAGGGTACATTCGATTTGATCTACTCTAACAACTCCTGAAGTTACCTATCTAACTCTAGGAAGTGACTTTTCTACTCCGGGAGTAAACTACTCCAAGGTTGGTGCAAATCAAACATAAAGGAGTAGCTAGAATTGTCATAACTTGGGGTTCCCTAGCAATTAGAATTCCCTAGTTAATGGCAATCACGCCGTCAATTGACACCCTCAATAGCACGTGCGGACTGGCCCTATGGGCCAGAGGGCAGTGCCCTGGGGCCCACTACCTCAGGGGGGCCCACCAGCAACCATTTGAAAAATCTAAATGATCACAGATGACGTAAAGAGGTAAAAATCGAATTGTGGCCATAGAAAAATAAATAATTCTTCAATTAAAACTTGAAAAGCATAATAAACAATTAAGTAAGGGGCCCCTCTTTCAGTTTCGGACATGGTCCACTAAGATTTTGATGAAGGTAATAATAAATCTAGAAGTAAAATTGAAAATGCCGCTATTGCGATAATAGGGGCCCGTCAGTGACTTCGCCCAGGGGCCCACTGCGGGGCCAGTCTGCCGCTGGTCAATCTTTAAGGAGAAAGAGTGGGATATGAAAATTGCGCTTTTTGAATCAACACACTGCAGGATTTGAATAGCTTTTTGATTTTACTGAAGACATATTTTGTCTGTTGGTGTCTGATAAACCAAAGGGCTATATAGATTTTTAATTGCTCTAAAATCTTGTGGTGCCTAAATGACAAATCATACTGATTATGACTAATGAAACGGCCGTGGCCTCTACGTTTTCCCTTTTCTCATGCCTAAACGTTGTTCCTGGCACCATATTGGTCTAGATCAGCTGTCATGAATCAATGTGCACATTTTATCGGGAAAATTAATGGTTTAATCTTTCCCTATAACAAATTGACTTGCTGTAATGGTCTTGATAAATCACAAGCATGCATGTATACATAATTATATAGGTCTACGCTTCCTTAGTTTACTTTTGTCCTGAGTGACAACACTGCGTGGGGAGTATAGGGACATCATTTTTCAGTGAATTAGGCCTAATTAATTGATTTGATCTTTACTTGACATTTCCCTGCTGTAATTACAGATTAAGGTGCATTTAGTAGGCCTAACCAATTGGGCCAAGAATAGAATTTTCGAAAATTATAATGCAATGAGAAAACAATGATGCTAAGATAATTAAAACTGATCAAACCTCTCTTATCCTCGCTGTTATAACTAATCCAATTACAATACTTTATCCTTGAATTCAGTATGTTTGGGAAATCATTGATGTGTATTTCTAAAATATCTTCACGACACTGAAGATGCATTAGGCCTAAAACAAAGAATATAAAACCTCTTCCTTTTTAATATTACTGGCATGGTTCAGCATGCATGTATCTATGGTGCCTACATAATGAATAATGCTGACTTCTGAATGTTCTTTTAAATACATGTATATAATAGGCTATAGATCTGTCACTGTTCCTGCAACTGCATGAGTAAATAAAGGAAAAGGCACTGCAAGAATTTATAAATCATTTAATGCCCTCGCCTGGCGGCTCGGGCATTAAGTTAATGATTTCTGCCCTCTGGCCATAACTGATTAATACCCCATAATGCCCTCCAAAAAAACGTTATTGACCAATTAATCCTGGGCGCCTGTGGACGTGACGTAGACCTGTAAGCCAGCCACTAGCAAAAAATCGGCTGGCTAGCAGATTTTGGAGGTGGCTAGCTGCTAATAGCTGCTCAGCCGGGAACTTTGTTGGAGATGGCTGGCTGAATTCTATACCCGGCTGGCTGGTGGCTGTTTCAAAGAAAAATAGAGAGATATATAGATAGATCGACATGGTAAGTGCAGCCCTCTAAGCCCAGTTCTGGGCGCTCAAGAGGGTTGATTGATGATATGAGAGAGAGAGCAGGAGTCCTCAACATGTTACACATTTACCCCATGTGAGGGATCTTTACTTGCCCAGCACAGATACTGATTCAAGAGGCCGCCAATTTAACGTCTCATCAGAACGACATCCAGCTGGGATTTTGCTCATGAAGGTTCACTGAAAATTGTTGGTTCCCCACATGGCCTATAGGCCTACCACTCTATATGTGATGTCTCTGTCTCCAACATACTGATGTGTTATAAACTTATTTCAATGTAAAATATGGGATAGGTCTGCAGTGCAGCAACATCACTTATGATCACAGATCACTGAAATGTTCAGCCAAAAGGAATTATCTGCACATGTATACTCGGCCTGTGACAAAAACTTTGAAATAATATTATAAATTTTAAGTTAAAGATTTGTGATCGGCCCTGCATTACTTTGTCATTGCAAAGGCATAAGAGATTTCTGAATTTGACTTGGGAAGTTTTGGCAACAGGGTGGCTGAGTGCTTTTAAAATTAATGTGTCTGCTTGCTCCACTGAAGGTTTTGCCTGCATCGGTTCGAACCCCCAACTCACTCTGAGTCACTCATTCACTGAAGTGTGATCAATTAAAACACTTCAGAAAGGATTTTTATTAAATTATTGAGAAGTGTATTGAACAATGTATGCCACCAAGGATATAATTATTCTGTTTTTCTGCCACATTTATCATTAAAGCTTGCTTGAGGCATGGACAGAAAGAGGGCCAGCAGGTAGAATTCTGTTTTATACTGTACAGGTCCACCCTGCATGCATGCAAGTTACACAATTTTACAAACTAATTAAGTGTGCCAAGTGAGTTTTCTCAGCATAGCTCTACTATTTTACTGTAATCTACAATCTACATTGAAAATAAATCATTATGCTCTATGCTCATATGGACTGATACAATCCCATTCAGGAATTTGGTCAATGCCACATCAAACATGATCAATGACCAAATAGCCTTAATTGGTCATTGATGCCATGGATAGCTGATTGCACTTAGAAGTTCACACCTGGACCAAAGGGAAACCCTTGCATTGTTCCCTATCTAATTACACTCAGGAAGTCTCCCATGTTTTATTTTCTGATTGAGCCTAATTGCCATCAGCACTGTCAGGAAGATGACAAGACCAAGCAGGGCATAGCAGTGAGTTGCTTGATTGGCTGAGGTCGGCGCAAATGAATCGGCGGCGGCTGGCCAGCTAATCAGTGTAGATGGTGGCGGCTGGCTTGTGTCTTTTTTGGCGGCTCAGCCGTAAATCGGCGGCGGTGTACAGGTCTAACGTGACGTAATGCAGCATGTGTGGCATTGGCCATATCGCACATGGCCAGGTTGATCATTCCCTGCTCCAGCAAGTGGGCAGGGCTGCAGGACCAGTGCTATGACATGGCCGATTTTACATTACACTGCAATGCTTGACATATATATACTGCACAACATCCACATATGCACATTACATTGTACCTGAAAGTCATTATCTTCTGAGTTCTCGATCGATTTTCACTGATCCAGGGATCCACTTCAAGTCTTCATGACAACAAATGAAATTGGGTCAGAAATGTTCTCCCCCTAAATATTGCAATGCAGAGGGCACCACAATCAATTTTGAGATTAAACAATCCCCCTTGTGGCATAATTGAACAAAACTGGTCTGGAAAACAGCTCTGCCCATTGTTTAGAGATCAATGGCTCTGCTGATCTGATTTGTTGACACCAATTCGCAGACTAAATATATTGAAAAAATTGAAAAAAAAAAGGATCCACACTGCTTGGAAATTTAGCCAAGGAATGGCAAGGATAAATAATTTTAACATTTTTTGTTACTGACCAAATGGGGTAGGTCAGCCCTACAACATGTACAAGGGGGATGCTGCAGTTTTGTCCTATTAGGCTAGCAGGGCCGTAGCCTGCATTGGGGTGGGAGGGGGATCAGAAACTGCCCGGGGGACCATTTAATATCAAGGCTTGGAGTAGATCAGCAGAGCAGAGCTCAGTATCCATCCAATATTTTCTTGTGCAATTGCTGCGTCAATGACGCAGCACGGTCTGGAGGCCTTAATATTGGACGCAGCATCTTCTAATTGGTACCAATGTTTCAGAAATTTAATTTCCTACATTTTGAGCTAAGTTTGGTTCCTGTACGACCATTCTTTCTATGTCAAAAGTGCGTCCGAAGCGCTCGAGGTTGATGTCCGAAATTTTGTTGACATGTTCTTATTCCCGTCATTTCTCAAAAAAATCGGCCTGATAAAATATTTCAAGTATTCAGCATGTTTTCTTATGGTAAAATCTAGATGTTTCGATTTTTTTTAGATTTTTCAAAGCCACAAATCACCCCAAAACCACGCTCTAAAGTTTTTGTTATTTCACCCAAGCAAAGATGGCGTTGGCCCAGACCTGTGTTTCCAGACCTAGGCTTGGAGTTGTTTTTGAAATAAATAATTTCTGCTCAGTTTTGGTGAAATAAATAATTGTTCGTGGGTAGTCTTTAAATGAATAATTACTGGTGGGGGTATATCTTAACAAGGTGTTGCTTGATTTAGGAATGACTTTTTGGAGCTTTTTGGGGACTTCGCGCTAAATAAATAAATAATTGCTGCCTCCGTTACCGTGAAATAAAGGATTTCTCACCAAGGAAAACTCCAAGCCCTCCGATTACTAAATGGTCACCTCTTATAACAGACCATTTTTAAAGTAAAAAATATAGGAGTGTAGTTGGAGATCTCAAGGCTGGCTTTGGAGCCATGAGTTGTAGGCATCTGCCTCAAATCTCCAATCCTCGGCCTTGGACTCTGTCTAGGATGCATATATCCCAGACCAGGCAGAAAAGTACAATTTTTTTAGAACAGTTAAACAAGATTCTACATAAGATTATATTATCCAAGGGACCTACTATCCTATACTAGTGTCTCACAGGATACTTTTCCGTAAATATATTCTATGTGCTAAGTTACTACAATCTGCTATTTTTTTGTGAGGTCTCCAAAAGCAGAGACTGGTCCGGAGGCATGCGCATCGGAAAACTCTGGAAAATTTGAATTTTGTTCTGCTGGCATCAGTCTTGATATCTAATACCTTGGCCTCTGACTCGGAGGGTCAATGTCTTGGTCTCGGAGGCTCGGGATCCTGCCTCAACCACAACACTGCTGGGATGCTGCAATTTATTGGTTCACAGTAACACCTAACAATGAGTGAAAATTTTCAATTAATTAAAAACATTACTCATTCTGTGCAATCCATGCACTTAAATTCTTTAGGGGGCGACCAATTAAGGTTTTTTTTGGGGGGGGGGGGTTGGGAGTTTTCCCCCAATAGGAAATTATTTATTTCACAGAAATGCCAGTTGTTCGACTCTTGACTCCACCAGAAAATCTCACGAATCCACGACTCCCAACCCCAAAGCCCTGGATGTAATTATTTAGTATGAGCAAGCATTGTCCTAAAATATTTGTTCCTAAATCAAACAACACCATGTCCAACAGAAAATATTTCAAGATGTTCCACTAGAAAATATTTCAGGACTGGCTAAAAAGACTTTATTTTACCAAAATGTACAATTAATTTCAATTTAGTGACATCATTGTATGCCCCACCTAGTGGCGTAAACAGGATTTTTCCAGAGGGGGACAAGAGTTCTTTGAGGGGGGAATTCACACCAACTTGTGCCAACTCGCGCAAAATTTCAAAAATATACAAGCCAAAACTTATACTTGCCTAGATTAAATACTATAATAACGAAGCAGTAGGCTACATGTGATTTACAAAGCAGAATAAGTAAGGAAAACATAGAAATAGAATGCAGTAAAGTTGTGGACGTATAGCGTTGGAAAATTAATCAAGAATTGCCAAATATCATCAATCCTCGCAGGGGGGGGGGGGATGGCTACAGGGGGCACTTGCCCCCCGTATCCCCCTCTAGTTACGCCACTGGCCCCACCCCTTTGCGATTTTATGTTCAAAGATATTGTAAGCATATATGTTCCAGACCTCTTGCGTGAAGTTTTTGGCCATTGAAATTTATTTTTTAAGAAGTTTATGAGACCATCTTGTATTTCTGCAAAAATGGTATATGCATTATTCTTCATTTTTCTGGAATTAATTTTTAGAAATTTGGAGAAAAGTCTTATTTACGCTATGTAGGAGCCTTCCAAGAGCAGGCGGAACTCAAAACAAAGTGCCAATGTTTTTTAAGGTACCTCAAATTGCCTTCTGAACATCACAAATAAGTTTTATTTAAAATCACCAGGAATTTTTTTTTTTTTTTGTCCAGTTCTTTTCGTGTGAAATCATGTCAGATCCTCATGACTACAATGGAATGCATTACTTCGTACTCATGATGGGGTCCCTGGGGTATATATACCCACATACTTAATAATTATAAAGCCACATTTGCTAAATTCTGGTCATCTGTCACTAGATGTTATTTCCAAAACTGAAATTAATGTCACTGCACATGAATTTTACATATTTTTCATCATATTGTGATATTTTTTTAACATATCGATAACCGCAGATACCTTCTCATATTTAACATCATTTAAAGGCAACTGTATAAACTAATCTCATTTACAAAATCTGTCACAACAGTCCCAAATTGTCAATTTTTAACTTCTTTGCAAAAATTCACTCAACATAATTTTTTTTACTATTTAATTTTGCAAGAAACCAATACACCTCTCTAAAGTTTGGATTTTTTAAATGTGTCCATCTGAGGTACTTTTAGAAATAAATTCAGCTATTTATCTAAGGTTCCACCTGGTCTTGGAAGGCTCCTACAGCCATGGCCGTAGGTTTATGCTCAGTTGCTATGCTTCACTATGGGGCTATCATAGTGACCAATTGCGATATAGCAAATACTTGCTCAAGCTTCACAATATTGTCAGGAATTATAACCTGTACACAGTAGCATGTGTTCTGAAAGAAATTGTAGCATTAAATGACATAGCATAGTAATGGTAAGGCAAAATACTGAATTTGCTTGAATATAAGCATTAAATCAATTCTGATGCTATATGTTATTTCCCTGATGGTAATAGTCACCAAAGTGTCTGGATGTATTGGGTATACATCAAATTAGGCATTCATGACAAAATTACAATCAAATACATGCTTGAATTTTTGGTTCATCAGGTTTTACTCAAAGTATTTTTTTCTTCAGATATGACAAATTTGTAAGTAGGTGTCGGAAGATAGAGCACTTCTTATCAGTAGGGGAAATTATCACCAGCTCATGACAGCCAATGTCCTCAGCCTCACATGACAATCACCCTAGCATTGTCATCACCCTCCCATGACACTCTCACAGTGTCATGGCCTAGCCATGACTTAGGCAGTGCTCAAAATCACCTTTGACTGGCTATTTAAAAAGAACTACTGCAGCTATCACTTCCAAACTTGGTATAAAGTTGTATCACAGTGTCAACTAACTCTATGATTTTTGGCAGACCTATCCATTACATAATGAGGAAAAGAACCCGAAGGCTCCAGAGAAATTAGGAAATTGTCATCAGCTGCTGATGACTTTGCAGTATTTCGTGAAACTGGATAGAATTAAGTCCCGCCACTGACATGCTGCTGTGTGGTGAGGATGGCTGCAAAGAGATCAGACTTTCTTCTGAGACCCAACTGATCAACCCCATACACTCAACCATCCTGTCAGGGCCAGGACTTGGCTGGAATTACAATTGTCCTCATATGCTGGTAATTTCCCTGACTGCTTATCTGAAAAAGAAATTGTGTCAAATGCTCTCCATAAATGTTGAATTTGATGAAACAAATTAAATTTCATCAGAAGAAAAAAGTTTTACTACTTCTTTCTTACTTGAGAAAATAAACAATTTTTCTAATTAAAAACACTGCTGGCAAACCCCGATGAACCAACGTTGAAGCTGCATATTTAATCGTTATTTTGTCATGAATGCTTCACTGCCAGAGACTTTGGTGACTGTGACTATCATGCAAATGACGTCCTTGCCAGGCCTGCTCAGGCATGAGACTTTCTTTTTTATCAGAATCCCTGCAACTTTATACAGACTATAATTCCTGAAAATTTGGTGAAGATTGGGCAAGTATTTGCTTTGTTATGATTAGTCACAATGATAGCCCCACAGTGAAGCATAGCAACTGAGCATAAACTTATGGCCATGGCTGTACATACTATATATAGCATAGATAAGGCTTTCCTTCTAAATTCTAAAAATAACGTGCAAGCACTTTAAGCAGCACAGACAGTGCATGGTTCCAACACAGGCACACCGGTCACAGGTATACTAAGGAGAAGAAGAAGGCATGGTTGATCTTTGAACCATGGAAGCCAGTCCATTTTAGTTTCTTTAAATTTTTTTTCCATCACAGAAGGGCACCAAAAGTGACCGGTCGAAAGTTAAAAACCTACAGAGAATGTAGAGTAAATTTGAATGAGATTGGTGAAAGAGAGTGACCTCCAGAGTGCTAATTAGATTTGCATAAAATTCTTGGGGTAAGAGCAGCTCTGCTGCTAAAAATTAATTCAAGAAAAATGAAAAATAATACATCTACCATTTTTGCAGAAATACAAGATGATCTCATAAACTGCTTAAAAAATAAATTTCAAGTTTCTATCACCTGTCCCACATGGCCATTTTTGCACTTGGAATTAGTCATGATTTCACATGGAAGAAATGTACCAAATGAGAAAACAAATTCCTGGTGATTGTAAATAAAACTTATTAGTGATGTTCAGAAGGCAATTTCAGGTACCTTTAAAAAACATTGGCACTTTATTTTGAGTACCATCTGCTCTTAGAAGGCTCCTACATAGTGTAAATAAGGCTTTTCTCCAAATTTCTAAAAATTAATTCCAGAAAAATTAAGAATAATGCATCTACCATTTTTGCAGAAATACAAGATGATCTCATAATCTGCTTAAAAAATAAATCTGAAGTTTCTATCACCTGTCCCACATGGCCATTTTTGCACTTGAAATTAGTCAATTTAGGAATTGTCCTGAGATTTTCTTCATGTGCATAAAAAGTATTGGAGTTAGAAATTTGAATAAATTCGTACCATTAGCACTCGATACTGCCTCAATTCATGCAGAGTTTCAGGTTTATTGAAAGCTTGGTTTCTGAGTGAAAATATTCCAAAAACCCACAATTTATCCAAATTTCGCAAAAATTAACCAAATTTAACAGACTGGTGCGAACAGATGGAAAGCATCATCTGTATTAGCTTTGGCCAGCAGCATTTTATATATCTGAGCTTGATCTGTGTACAATTTTATCACAATATCTTGAAAAACGTAGCTTCGGCAGCTTTTTGAAATGACTTGACAAGTGGAAAATAGAAATTTTAGTTTGCAGACCTTAATTTTGAAAATGCTGTCAAATTCAAAATACTTGGAATACAGGGAAAATATTTTGCATGGCTTCATTAAACATGTACATGTAGCTTGTGTAATAATTTCATTACAATCTGAAGCCATGATTTGGGAGACATTGGTCCATTTGGCATGGAATGGTCCAATTAATATTTTTAAAAAATGTATTGATTACCTACAATCAATAGTTTATTTTATGCAGACATAATTCAGGCCAGATCTTGGCTGACTATGATGCAGACCAAATTCAGACAAGAATGCAGACCAGAGGGCAGACCAGAGGATGCAGACCAAATAAAATATTTTTTTAATCTAAGAAATTTTGGTCTGCATGATAATAATTTTGATTTGCATGATAAGAATTTTGGTCTGCATGATGAGAATTCTGGTCTGCATCTGGTTTGCATTATGTAAGTTTTGGCCTGCATTTGGTCTGTATGATAGGAATTATAGTCTGCATGATAGGAATTTTGGCCTGCTTATATAAATTTCGTTCTGTATGCAATAAATAGCATAACTTTGGTAAATTTAAAACCAATCAATTAAATAAATATTGATATTCACCAACCCTGTAATAGTCTGGAAGGGAACTGGTGTAAATCCAATAATTATCCAAACCTTTTGGTAAATCCGAAATGCAAATGTGTATATTTCAGAGACAACATATAGAATGACCTTTTTAAAATATGCTATACATGTCTTCATCAATATACAATGACCTGCTTTTTAACTGCCACTTAAAAGACTGGATTTAAAGTGCAATTCAATTTAATTGTATTAATTAGCAATTGTGAGGCAGCCCGGTCTTGTAATCCACTGTGGATTACAGAGAGTGGAAATCATTGATGATGGCTTAAATGCAATTAATAGAAACAACCTCGATTGGATGAAATGGTCTGCACTGTTTGGTCCGCATGATTTAGCCCTTTCCAGACTGGCTAGTGTTTACCCAAGACTTGAACCAAAAGACTGGCTGCTTTGTCTGGTCCGCATGGTCTGCATTTTACACTGACCCCAAAGCAAATGACTGGATGTCAGAAATTGTCAACATTATTGCATCTAAAATCGCCGAAAATCGGCAAAAAAAAAACGTCACGAAACAAGGCGAAAATGTGACTGGATCTTATAAACGGTGTGCAGTCAAAACGGCGATAAACCAAAACGACTGGCAGTCCTTATAAACAGCCCCCAGAAGCATGTGAGTAAAGAAATTTTTACATGTAGTCAAAGACTATGTAGGTCTAGGTGCCCTGGTTGCTGTGGAATCGGCGAAAACGAGTGTTCGCGAGTGATTTGATGACACCTGTAAGTCAAGTAAACAGAACTGCACTTACTGTAAATGACCTGTAAAGTGATTTGAGTGTCTATATTTAGATCTAGCCTCGCTTTGTGTTAGTGACGTAGCTCTGACGTCATTGCTTGTAATGACGTCATCGCTTGTCTACGTCATCGATTCTATGTAGGAAGACAGGCCGGCAACATTTTCAGAACCTCAGGTTTACCTGCTTTGATTGTTTGATGAATATGGAAAATAACATGGAATAAACGATGAAACAATTGGAAGACGAGTTTGGTGGATCTGTTACACTTACCTTATTAAGTGCCATAAGTTTTGGCCGTCTTGGGTGGGGGCCGTCTTAGTAATTGGCCGTTTTGACTGTCCCCGGTCCCCCCAGATTTTGATATTATGACAATGTAGCCTATTCTACTCAATGTACTCGTTTAACGATGTTAAAATGTTTGGTGCAACATTAACTTTAATGTCGGAAAGCACCTTGGTTCATATGGAACCGCTGAAATGGCCGGCATCATCGTTTATTTCTTTATTTTATGATTATTTTTATCATCTCCAAACAAAAATGACCACTCACCTACAAGAGGTTCCAAGAATGTGATGTCTTCAGGAATATCACCCCAACAAATACTTTGGGGGGATGCTAAAAGGCGGAAAGTAGGCACGGGACGGGCGGGACGGACTAATTGGCCTGACAATGTACTGGGACAGCTTCTGATGGCTTAAATGACTGCAGTTAGAGAACTATTTCATGTACAGAAACGGTAGACCCCATTTTAGAAACATGAGATGATGATGCAGCTCATGTCAGGTCGGTGATGGGGTCAGAGCAACCATCCCCCCTCCTCCAAAAAACAAGTAGGTAGCCTGCTTAATACTAAAATACTAGTAAAGCCCATTGAAAGCACAGAAACCAATGAGGGTGACCATTTATTTCAGGGGGTGGGCTCAGAAAAAAGTAGGCTTGTGACACCACCTCCTGATTCAAATCCAAGGATCTTGAGACATAGGCATATGGAAGGGGCAGGGGGGGAAATAGCAAGATTCGGGCAAAAAATAAATATAAATATAAATAAAATATTTGTGCACAGATGATTAAATAAAAACTACTGAAAATTAAAGACTTCCAAAAGATTTCATTTAAAATTGAAATAGTACCAAATTTAGATCTTGAAATTCTGGCAAATGTCACTCGCCCCCCTCCCCCCAAAATTGCGCACGCCATACGCCTATGTCTTGAGATGCAATATAATTAAGGGGCAACCATCTATTTTCAAGGGAGGCTTGGAGTTTTCCTCGATGGGAAATTATTTATTTCACGATGACAGTGGCAGTAATTATTCATTTCAAGCGTCCGAAGTCCGCGAATAGTCATTCCAAGATGAAGCAACACCTAGTTAAGAAATACCCCAACCAGAAATTATTTATTTCTAGAATGC
This sequence comes from Platynereis dumerilii, assembly GCA_026936325.1. NCBI lineage: Eukaryota > Metazoa > Annelida > Polychaeta > Phyllodocida > Nereididae > Platynereis > Platynereis dumerilii. Next base: position 36,859,093 of record JAPTHN010000009.1, read on the forward strand.
CAAACTAGATTATTTCACCAAAACTGATAAATAAAATATTTATTTAAAACTCCAAGCCACCATCCACCTCTTTGATATGGTGGCCTCCTAATTCCTCTCCAATCTCCATCAATTGATAGGCCTAAGAACTACTAGGCCAATACAGTTGCAGATCCAGGACGGCATATAGGGGGCCCAGGCCCCCCTGGAGAATTTACATATAGAATAAAGAATTTTCAGGTATTTCTCGTTGAGGGGGGTGCATGGCCAGGGTGGCTGCAGCCCTTCCGGGCATCAGGGCAAATGGGATATCAGGGCAAATCCTGACCAATTATGCACACACAAAATTAATTTTTAAATTATCCTTGTGATGCAATGGCCTGTGTAGTGTTGAATGCGTCTGGGGCCCTTCCATGATGTGCTAAAATGAAGCACATTGGATGCGGGTGGATCCCCTGGAGAGATCCAAAAATATTTTGGGATTGTAACTCACATTCATTATATGACTTTATAAGACAGATCACACAAATCAAAATCAATTAAAAATAAGTCAACACTGCTCAATATTTTGAGCGACCATCTCACTTAATCAATTGAGCTGAATCAGTACCTCTGATTTTACAGTGACTTATTTCAAAATCTCAGAGATTGATACCCAGGCCTTGTGAAAGAGAATAGACTATATTTAGAAAAAGTTCCAACAGCTCAATGATGTCTGGAACCCATTCAATTTCCAGTTTAAAGAAGTGATTTTTGGCATGGCTGTCCAAGACACCAACTCAGAAATATAGAATGGAGGTAAGAGCAGGCTGCAATATTAATGATCAGTCACTGTTTAAAAAAGTAATTGTCATGACTTACAAACATATTTTAGGTCAATCATGCATATGTTATATTGCCCTCGCATTACCAACTGAGCCATAGATGGCTGAAATCCTTAAAAATTTGGATGCAAAAAAAACTAAAGCTATCCTCTGGGCTATTGAACTTTCTAAACATAAACTTGTTGTAGCCAATATATCTGGGCATATCAAGTTCGAATTTTGTGACTTTCCAACAAAAATTGTAAGAGACTGAGTTTTTTTGCGAAGCCATGTATCAGGGACGGACGCAGGGGGGGATGCATCCCCCCCACCAGACCAAAATTTATATATTTTTACATGTTAATTTTATCAGCGCCGAGTCGCGTTATGTCGCGAGCTATGTGTTCCGCGACGCCGGAATTTTCTGGATCCCCCCCTGCCATTTATTTTTTTCAGCTTTACAAAATTTAGCAGACATAAGTTAGAAAATGCATTATTGAGATTCAATAAGTATTTGCAGGGACAATGTCAATTTTTTCTTGGTACTATCGTGTTCAATATGAAATTTGGAAGATATTCATGTATCATACAAATTTCCTATCAAAGTCAGCAGCTTTACCTCAATCTGCAAAATTCTCAAAAAAATTGTCACCTGACATTTAGTAGAACATCCTGTTAGCATGAGTAAATGTTTAGCTGAAATATCTCAAATTTACATGTAATTATAAGAAAACAATATAGGGAATAATGTCCAAGTGAAATTAATTATATAAAAGTATTACTTTCCAAGTTATAGTGCCTTACATGAGGCACTGTGAACATTTTCGGCTCCTTAAAATGTGCATTTATGCCTGTTTTCTGATATATTTTGGCCAAAAACATGACAAAGGGGTCAGATCTCATCATTTCTGACGCCTTTATTGGAAAGTAGACAAATTTTGCCAGAAGGTAAGTTTCAAACATTGTTCAAAGAACGAAAAATTAGCCTTCAGGATTTTTTTCAGTCAAATGTCACATATTTGTGACTCAACGCTTGAACCTTGTCCTGTGCAGTAAATAGATGGTGCTCCTCCTAGGAGTGGAGCTGGGCATTGCTGGATACTCTGGTTGGTTTTAAATACACTTCTTACCTTTGTTTGTGACTGCAACGCTCTCAAATGCTTAATATTAAAAAAACTGCATTCGAGTGGTTTTGCTTCCGATTTTCAGCATCAGACATCTCAGAAATAGGCCTATATCAGGAATAAAAAAAAGTTTTTAAAGGTGACTATATGTTTTAATGGGAAAAATGCTTTTTTCACCTTAAAATATGATAAAAACAATATAAAAGGAAGTCCGAGTGAAGAATTTTAACAGTAGAAATGCAAATAGGATATCAAATGAAAGCAGAGAAATAGCACTATATGCTGCTGCAGACACATTTTAAAATTTTTATCTGTGTACTTTTTTTGGAAGACAAAATAACTCATTTCCATTAAAACCCCATGGAACAGGCATTAAAAGAAAAAATTCAAAAAAGTGCCTCTAGAATATAGTGCTATTTCTTTGTTTTAAAGACATGATTGGCTCTGTGTTTAAAAAAAATCATATTTCCAAAATGTAAAAATTCAGTAGGGCCTACATCGACCAGTATTTCGAGCCAGCACATGGACCAGCACATGGACCAACACATCAATCATTGCAAAAATGGAATGGGCACGAGTACCTTAGCACTCATGTACTCATGTACTCAAGTACATAAATTGAAGTAGGGCCTACTATCAGTTATCCTCAGTCAAGTGTAAATCCTTGATTCTGATTGGTTGAGAGCTGAGGTGTATTATCAGTTATACCCTGCTTGTTTGGAGGATACGGGAATATACACCATGAAGGACTCCATACACCACGAAGCCGAAGGCTGAGTGGTGTATGGAGGCCTGAGTGGTGTATATTCCCGTATCCTCCAAAAACAAGCAGTCCTTTGACTACTTGTTTTATTGATGCCAATAAGTTATCTTGCAATCTGAGTCAGAAATGTCTTTCAGTCACAAGGCAACAGTATTGTGACATCACCACCTTGATGATGTCACAATAGCTCTAACAATGGTATTGTGATGTCATGACTATTGTTACGGCCTTGGTGACGTCATAAACAATCCTCATTTTGCAATTGTGACATCATTGTTTATCCTGTAGCCTATACCCTGTCTGGTGGCAACAGAAGGGGTATACGGTCTGATATACCCCAGCTCTCAACCAATCAGAATCGAGGATTAACACTGGACTGAGGATAATATCAGTTACACCCTGCTCGTTTCGAGGGTACGGGAATATACACCACGAAGGACTCCATACACCACGAAGCCGAAGGCTGAGTGATGTATGGAGGCCTGAGTGGTGTATGTTCCAGTACCCTCGAAAAACGAGCAGGGTGTAACGGTTTTATCCTCAGACTTCTTGTTTTATTGATCCCCATAGATTTTCTTGCAAACTAAGTTTGAAATGTCTTTCAGTAACAAAGCAACAGCATTGTGAAGTCATCACCAGTGCTGTCACCTGGATGATGTCACAATGGCTCAAACAATGGCATTGTGACGTCATGACTATTGTTGCTACAAGGATGACGTCATAACAATCCTATGGTTGCAATTGTGACATCATTGTTCATCTCATACACCCTGTCTGGTGACGACAGACAGGATGTACGGTGTCATACACCGCGTCTCTCAGCCAATCAGAATCAAGGATTCACACTGGACTGAGGATAAGAGACCGTACACCCCTTCTGTGCTCACCAGACAGGGTGTACAGGAAAAACAATGATGTCACAATGGTTGCTAGGGCCTTGTGACGTCATTCCAGTTGAATGACGTCACGAAATGTCATGCACTTGCTCCAGAAAAAAGCTCCAGAACATGTTCTGACACTGTGTTATAATAAAACATGTTCTGACACTGTGTTATAATAAAACATGTTCTGACACTGTGTTATAATAAAACTTGTGGTCTGGCTGGCTGCGGAACTCACTCGTGGCTTCGCCACTCATGAGTTCCTCCGCCAGCCAGACCACTCATGGGTTTCAGTGGACTGATCCACCACCCTGAGTGGGTTTTATAAAAATTATCCCACATTTTCTGCTACTTTGACAACCTGTGAGGGTATTTTAATGCTTAAATATTGATTATCAAAAATAATAACAACCTAATCACTTTGGTGGATGGATCTAATGTTTTGATGGTGGCCAAACCAATCAGATCAAACCGTAACATAAACAAATGACAAAGTGGGTGGAGTCTGACTGGTTGCTATAAACAAAGCCAACAGAGTCACATGACTGCTTGTGACGTCACCAATGCTGATGATGTCATAGTGGTTCAGCTGCTATTGTGACGTCATGTGCTGCTGTTGTGATGTCATGTGTCGTGATTGTGACCTCATGTGCTGCCATTGTTTGTGACATTATCCAGGTGGCAGCATTGGTGATGACGTCACAATGCTGTTGCTTTGTTACTGAAAGACATTTCAGACTCAGTTTGCAAGATAATCTATGGGCATCAATAAAACAAGAAGTCTGAGGATAAAACCGTTACACCCTGCTCGTTTTTCGAGGGCACGGGAATATACACCACTCAGGCCTCCATACACCACTCAGCCTTCGGCTTCGTGGTGTATGGAGTCCTTCGTGGTGTATATTCCCGTACCCTCGAAACGAGCAGGGTGTAACTGATATTATCCTCAGTCCAGTGTGAATCCTTGATTCTGATTGGCTGATAGCCGCAGTGTATGACACCGTACACCCTGTCTGTCGTCACCAGACAGGGTGTATGAGATAAACAATGATGTCACTATTGCAACCATAGGATTGTTATGACGTCATCCTTGTAGCAACAATAGTCATGACGTCACAATGCCATTGTTTGAGCCATTGTGACATCATCCAGGTGACAGCACTGGTGATGATGTCACAATGCTAGCTGTTGCTTTGTTACTGGAAGACATTTCAAACTCAGATTTCAAGACAATGGGAGACTTCTCGGTGGCTGGTGGTGGCGCTGCTGTACTAGAGAGTCACTGTGACGTCACCATTGTCACAATGTTGATGTCACAACTGCAACAATGACACAATTAATGACATCACCACTGTTTACTCACTATCTAATGGTTACCCCTGATGCATTGAAGTCCCCCATTTATAGGCATCAATAAAACAAGAAGCCTGAGGATAAAACCATTACACCCTGCTCGTTTTTCGAGGGTACGGAAATATACACCACTCAGGCCTCCATACACCACTCAGCCTTCGGCTTCGTGGTGTATGGAGTCCTTGGTGGTGTATATTCCCGTACCCTCGAAACGAGCAGGGTGTAACTGATAATACATCGCGGCTTTCAGCCACTCAGAATCGAGGATTAACACTGAACTGAGGAAAATTTCAGTTACACCCTGCTCGTTTCGAGGGTACGGGAATATACACCACTCCTGACATGAATGATGTTCATAACTGTGAACTACACTGTCATGGGGTTTTATTTATATATCCCGTAATTCAAGTGAACACCATGAAAAAAACATTGAGTTCACACCATTGAGTTCATCCTATTGAACTCAATGAAATAAATTATCTGGCGTTGTTATGCAAACAATGGGCAGTGATTGCATAACAACGCCAGAAAAAGTAGTAGCCTACATTTGCAGCGTAGAAAAGTACAAAATCAGTATATCCTATATTTGGTATATTGGATTACAATTAAAAGCACAAAAGAAGTGTATTATGCAATGACGATTTGCATGGTTGAGAGACTTTTTCACACAAAATTGGCATTTGAAATATTGTTACCATTTTCAAATTTGAATTTCGTGGCTAAGGTAGGTAGTCCTAGTACTGAAAACATTTGGAAATGACTGCAATTTCCGAAAACATACATTTTTCAGGGTCCGGCGATCTTTTTAACCGTCCGTGATACAAGAAAATGTTCGAATATAGAAGCTAGAACAGAATTTTGGCTTTCCAAATCCATATTCAGATTCTCTGTAACTTTATCAGAACTAATTGTACAATTCAGAAATATGGACTTCAGAAATTACTGAAAAAATTACTTTTTTAACTTAAAATTACTCTAGAACCAAAACGGTTCAATGGAAACATATATAACTTACCAGTTTTATGTAAACGAAAGATGAAAATATGCTCAGATAGTTTCATTGAAATAAAATGATTATTTCCTTGTCAAAATGATGATCAATTGTTAAAATTTGACAAAAAACATGAATTTTTCAGGGTCCGGCGATCTTTTTAACCGTGAGAGCTACGATAAAATGTTCAAATTCAGAGCTAGAGGTGAATGCCGGCTTTCGGAATCTGTTTTCAGATTTTCTGTAACTTAAATAGGACCGGAGGTACAGCGGATTGAAATGATAGTACAACTCAGAATTATGGCCTTTAAGATATTCCTGAAAATATGCAGTTTTAACTTGAAATCACTCTAGAATTGAAACGGTTCAATGGAGATATATATAACTTCGCAGGATTATGTAAATAGAAGTTAGAAATATGTTTAGATGGGTTCATCACAAAAGGATGATTCCTTCCCTGTCAAAAAATTGATAAATTGTGAAAATATGACAAAAAACATGAAATTTTCAGGGTCTGGCGATCTTTTAAACCGTCAGAGCTACGACAAAATGTTCAATATATAGAAACTAGAGGAGAATTTGGGCTTTCCAAATCTATTTTCAGAATCTCTGTAACTTATATAGGACCGGAGCTACGGTCGATTGAAATAACACTATAATTGAGAAATGTGAAAAAATATCGTAAATTTTTCCTTCATTTTTTTACCTTATGACCTTTACGGGGTGACGTAGGTCAATTCGAGGACCTTGAAAATTTACACGATGCCTCTAGGCTATTGTAGCAAGTATGTCTGGCATTTTTGTAACAATATCTTGATTCCTTGTCTGTGTAAAAAAATCACATGTCAAAAATGTACAATTTTTCATCATATTTGACCTTGAATTTGACCTTGAAAATCATTTTCTAGGTCAAAACCAATATGATTTTCAGAATGGCAGTGCATGAAAATAGGGGGGTCAATTCATTATAGTAACACTCTCGGATCGATATTTCCTCGTCAAAAACGCAATAATTGGTCATTTTTCCAAATTCTCCGGTATGCAATATTTGGAATTTTGTAGAAAATTACAGGAAAATGTTACAGGACTTTGGATTGCATATCCTAAATTTGCATATTTTTGTCTGTCTTGAGAAAAAATATCAAAGTGACATCATGATAAAAAAATAGTTTTCAGAATTTTTGAAAATTAGCACTTTTCGCACTTTGACGGGCCGAATGACCTTGAAAAATGAGGTCAAGGTCAAATTTGAAGGTGGGTATGGCGGTTTTGGGGGCTACTTTGGGGGGGTTCACCATACATTGTTATGGCCTAAAATCGATATTTCAAGTTGAGATACCCGAGGTCACCTGTTTTGACGACGCGGTCAATCTTTAAAATTATGTAACTCAAAAAGTAAGTACGGCACCATCACCAACGTTCTTTCCGCAATGCGTAATTCATTTGGGCAACTTTTGGTGTGATGCTTGTAACTCTTTGACTTGCGGATTCTGATTTCTTGTGCGCAAACCTCTAAGAGTGAAATGGCACCTGTACAATATTGACCTTGACCTACTTTCTTGAAATTGGGTCAGATTATGTAATATACATGTAAGACAAGTAATTAAAATGGAAAATGAAATTTGCCTGTAATTTTGTGTGCTATGATCACTTAAAGTAAGTGAAAAAACTGACTTTGAAGTGGCCTGTGACCTTGAAAAATAGGTCAAGGTCATTCCGATTTTGTCAGTGTAATATGGTCATGTAATACTCCGTATATGATTTTTTTGAGATTTTTTTGAAGAAATTTTTGTCTGGAAAAATAATAAATAATAATAATAATAATAATAATATTTACGAAAACAAGAAACTTCACCTATGTAATAGGTGAAGTTTAACTAGATTCCGATAACCGCTAGCGGTAATAAAACTTCACCGAGCAGTTGGTGAAAATAGTCTAAATATGTTTAAGTATAAAAATAAACAAGTATACGAACAAGTATATGAAGGTATATTGTACATGTTTAAGCAGCTTGCTCAGTGAATGCCCATGTTTAGTTTAGTTTATTTAGTTCAGTGGGTGAAAATAGTCTAAATGTATATAAGTATATAAACAAGTATATAAACAAGTATATAAACAAGTATATAAACAAGTATATAAACAAGTATATAAACAAGTATATAAACAAGTATATAAACAAGTATATAAACAAGTATATAAACAAGTAAATAAGCAAGTAAATAAGCAAGATATAAAATAATATATAAAATATTGTATGAATAAAATATAAAATAGTATCAAAAATATTGTATAAAATTGTACAAAAAATAGCATAAAAAATGTACCTTATTTATTTGTGATATATTGCAATGCACAAGTTAATGAAACTAGCGGACAGCCCCCCCTTTCCCGGTGAATGCATGTTTAGCTTAGTTTATTTAGTTTAGTTTAATTTATTTAGTTTACTTTAGTTTAAAATTAGTTTATTGACATCTTTTAGGCAATTACTACACAAATTTTAGTAATCACTGGTGTTCCAGTCTGAGTACAGTCATTCGGTTAGGTCAGGAAAAGATGAATTTTTCAGGGTTGACCGATCTTTTTACCTGTTCACGACACAACAAAATGTACACAAATTAGAATAAGAGGAGAATCTGAGCTTTTCCAAAACGGCTTGCATCATTCATATGACTTTATTAGAACCCGAGATAGAGTTGATTGAAGTAATGGTAAAAATATGAAATTTAACCGAAAAATTGACTCTGAAAATATCAAGTTTTGAACTCCAAATTGCTCCCAAAGGAAAACGGTTTGAAGGAGAGACTTAAAATAGCACAAAATACTGTAAATATGTTAGGACTATATCTCGAAATATTATCAAATTTTTTGAAGACTGACTTCTTTGTCAAAAAAATGTAAATTGGTGAAATCTTGACCGAAAACATGTATTTTTCAGGGTCCGGCGATCTTTTTAACTAGCAGAGATACGTTAAAATGTATAGAAAATGAATACTAGAGGAGAATTTGGACTTTCTGAATATGCTTTCAGTTTTTCTGTAGCTTAATTAGAACCGGAGATACAGACCATCAAAGTTTGGGTGCAAGTGCGAAATTGGAAAATGAGAGGGTCAATTTTGCAGTAATTTTTTGACCTTGTGACATTTATTGTGCAATGTAGGTCAATCCGATGGACTTAAAACTTTACACATTTCTTCTAGGGTATTGTAGGACTGACCTGTGAAAAGACTGTAAAAATCCCTTTATTATTTCCTACTTAAAAAAAATTAAATATCTCAAATATCCAATTTTGTCAAATATTTGACCTTGATTTTGACCTTGAAAATACCTTTCAAGGTCAAAATCTATAATTTCTACAGATTTGCGGTGTATGACTTAGGGGGGGTCATTTCATTATTTGAACTATGTAGGATCAATATTTGCCTCTCAAATTGGCAAAAATAGGCTAATTTTTCATGTCGCGCGGTATGCCATATTTGGAATTTTTTTATAAATCAGCATGAAGAGATAAATCAATTCCGATTTCAGGGTTCCAACAATATAGCTCCTGGCTATTATAATTTAAAATATGAACCCGATATGCTGGAAATAACATAATTGTTGGAATTTTTGAAAATCGAGTGATTTGAACATTAAACAGGTCTAATGACCTTGAAAAATGAGGTTAAGGTCAAATTTGAAGGTGGCTATGGAGGTTTTATGGGCATATTTGGGGGGGTTCACAATACATTTTATTGGCCTAAAATCGATATTTCAGTGTCAAGTAATCAAGGTCACCAGTTTTGACGACGCGGTTGACACTAAAAATTCCATAATTAAATAACTAAGCATGATATCATCATAAAAATGATCGCTTACCATGGATTAGTCATTTACTGTAACAATTGGCTTGAATTCTGCAATTTTCGAAGTTGCTTATATAGAGATCAGGCGCGCAAACCTCTGAGAGTAAAAATTGACCTGTATGACCTCGACCTTGACCTATACTTTTGAAAATTAGGTCAGTTTATTTAGTATAAGTCTATTATATATAGTTTATTAGGAAACTATAATTGATCAGTTAATATATGAGTAATGGTCAATTGAAATATAGAAAAAATTTATTTCAAAGGGGTCAATGACCTTGAAAAATAGGTCAGAGGTATAGGGTTACATTGGACAATTTAATTAGGTCACATAGGACTATGTACACAAATTATTTGAAAATTTTTCGAGAACATTTTTCGGAAAGAAAAATAATAATAATAACTAGATTCCGATAACCGCTAGCGGTAATAAAACTTCACCGAGCAGTTGGTGAAAATAGTCTAAATATGTTTAAGTATAAAAATAAACAAGTATACGAACAAGTATATGAAGGTATATTGTACATGTTTAAGCAGCTTGCTCAGTGAATGCCCATGTTTAGTTTAGTTTATTTAGTTCAGTGGGTGAAAATAGTCTAAATGTATATAAGTATATAAACAAGTATATAAACAAGTATATAAACAAGTATATAAGCAAGATATAAAATAATATATAAAATATTATATGAATAAAATATAAAATAGTATCAAAAATATTGTATAAAATGGTACAAAAAATAACATAAAAAATGTACCTTATTTATTTGTGATATATTGCAATGCACAAGTTAATGAAGCTAGCGGACAGCCCCCCCTTTCCCGGTGAATGCATGTTTAGCTTAGTTTGTTTAGTTTAGTTTAATTTATTTAGTTTACTTTAGTTTAAAATTAGTTTATTGACATCTTTTAGGCAATTACTACACAAATTTTAGTAATCACTGGTGTTCCAGTCTGAGTACAGTCATTCGGTTAGGTGAGGAAAAGATGAATTTTTCAGGGTTGACCGATCTTTTTACCTGTTCACGACACAACAAAATGTACACAAATTAGAATAAGAGGAGAATCTGAGCTTTCCAAAACGGCTTGTATCATTCATATGACTTTATTAGAACCCGAGATAGAGTTGATTGAAGTAATGGTAAAGATATGAAATTTCACCGAAAAATGGACTCTGAAAATATCAAGTTTTGAACTCCAAATTGCTCCCAAAGGTAAACGGTTTGAAGGAGAGACTTAAAATAGCACAAAATACTGTAAATATGTTAGGACTATATCTCGAAATATTATCAAATTTTTTGAAGACTGACTTCTTTGTCAAAAAAATGTAAATTGGTGAAATCTTGACCGAAAACATATATTTTTCAGGGTCCGGCGATCTTTTTAACTAGCAGAGATACTTTAAAATGTATAGAAAATGAATACTAGAGGAGAATTTGGGCTTTCTGAATATGCTTTCAGTTTTTCTGTAGCTTAATTAGAACCGGAGATACAGACCATCAAAGTTTGGGTACAAGTGTGAAATTGGAAAATGAGAGGGTCAATTTTGCAGTAATTTTTTGACCTTGTGACATTTATTGTGCAATGTAGTTCAATCCGATGGACTTAAAACTTTACACATTTCTTCTAGGGTATTGTAGGACTGACCTATGAAAAGACTGTAAAAATCCCTTCATTATTTCCCACTTAAAAAAAATTAAATATCTCAAATATCCAATTTTGTCAAATATTTGACCTTGATTTTGACCTTGAAAATACCTTTCAAGGTCAAAATCTATAATTTCTACAGATTCGGGGTGTATGACTTAGGGGGGGTCATTTCATTATTTGAGCTATGTAGGATCAATATTTACCTCTCTAATTGGCAAAAATAGGCTAATTTTTCATGTCGCGCGGTATGCCATATTTGGAATTTTTTTATAAATCAGCATGAAGAGATAAATCAATTCCGATTTCAGGGTTCCAACAATATAGCTCCTGGCTATTATACTTTAAATTATGAACCCAATATGCTGGAAATAACATAATTGTTGGAATTTTTGAAAATCGAGTGATTTGAACATTAAACAGGTCAAATGACCTTGAAAAATGAGGTTAAGGTCAAATTTGAAGGTGGCTATGGAGGTTTTATGGGCATATTTGGGGGGGTTCACAATACATTTTATTGGCCTAAAATCGATATTTCAGTGTCAAGTAATCAAGGTCACCAGTTTTGACGACGCGGTTGACACTAAAAATTCCATAATTAAATAACTAAGCATGATATCATCATAAAATGATCGCTTGCCATGGATTAGTCATTTACTGTAACAATTGGCTTGAATTCTGCAATTTTCGAAGTTGCTTATATAGAGATCAGGCGCGCAAAACCTCTGAGAGTAAAAATTGACCTGGATGACCTCGACCTTGACCTATACTTTTGAAAATTAGGTCAGTTTATTTAGTATAAGTCTATTATATATAGTTTATTAGGAAATTATAATTGATCAGTTAATATATGAGTAATGGTCAATTGAAATATAGAAAAAATTTATTTCAAAGGGGTCAATGACCTTGAAAAATAGGTCAGAGGTATAGGGTTACATTGGACAATTTAATTAGGTCACATAGGACTATGTACACAAATTATTTGAAAATTTTTCGAGAACATTTTTCGGAAAGAAAAATAATAATAACTAGAGACCGGGTAACCGCGAAGCGGTGACAAAACTTCACCGCCTATAATCGGGGTGTTATTGGTACAATGTAACTAAAGTAAGGGTATTAGGTTATGGGTCCGACTCCAAGCAATCTTTCAGAGCCACTTTCAGCCCTCAAAATCAATTTCCTGTGACGGGGCGATTTTTTCTTGAAAAATGCAAAAACGGACGTTTTTGGCAATTTGGGGGCTCAGAAATGATGCGATTTTCATCATTTTTGCAGGAAATGCTGCTCTACTAGTGAGGATTAGTAATGTGTCAAGACATTTGGCCCGAGTACGTTCAGGTTGATTCTGACCGGAAGGCCCATTTTCCTATCTTTTAGCATGCGAATGCCGTAATGGACCCACATAGGCCTATGCAAAGGCCTAGAATCACAAAACCATGCAATTCTAGGGGGAAGGGGTCCAGAAAGGCATTAAACTGCCACCGGCACCCCCACAATGCGGTGTTTCAGCTTTTCCCGCCAAAAATATGCGGTTTTTCTGTTTTGACCTGTTTCCGGGGCAATCCCGGTCCATGTCACAGCCATAGTGATGCTAATCTACTCCATTCTAACCAATTTCCATGCTATTTACTGGCCTGCAGCCTCAACTTCAAAGTTCACCTGCATTAAGTCAGCCAATCACAGCACAGCTTTTTGTTTACTGCGGGACTCGAAACCATAAGACATGTGTCGTCTGCTAGAATGGAGTCTTCTGCAAGTATTTCAGCTTGCAGGTTGCTTATATAACATAGAGAAGGCTTGAATTAGGTATATTTTGGCTTTCTACAGTATTAGACCACAGGAGTTTCAGCAAAAAGCATAATTCAAAGGGGGGGGGGGGGTGCACCGTAGGATAATTGCTGGTTTTGATGACGCGGTCAATATTTAAAATTATGTAACTGCATAACCAAACATGGGATCACCACAGTTATAACTTACAGCACTGGCCCGGCCACCAAGCCAGCTTTTGGCCTCACTTTGAAAACCCTGGGGCTTACGGTTTCTGACATCTCGTGCGACAATCGCTTAGTACTAAAAATGGCCGTAGCCATCTTGGACCTGGACCTGCGTTTTCGGAAGTCTCACTTTGTAACTTGCAAAAAGCATGTGGAACCTAATAAAAGTGACAGAAACGAAATCCGGGCGTAACCGGATGAGATTTGGGCATTTCAAAAGTATGGAAAATCTGACTTCAAAGTGCTCTGCGACCTTGAAAAATGAATCAAGGTCGGCGAAACCGGGTGGGTGTCATACGGGCATGGTGGGCTTCCTTCATGAATTTTTTGAAAATTTTTCGAGGACCTTTTTTGGAAAGTACGAACGCAACTTGAATACTAGATTTCGATAACCGCTAGCGGTAATAAAACTTCACCGAGCAGTTGGTGAAAATAGTCTAAATATGTTTAAGTATAAAAATAAACAAGTATACAAACAAGTATATGAAGGTATATTGTACATGTTTAAGCAGCTTGCTCAGTGAATGCCCATGTTTAGTTCAGTTTATTTAGTTCAGTGGGTGAAAATAGTCTAAATGTATATAAGTATATAAACAAGTATATAAACAAGTATATAAACAAGTATATAAACAAGTATATGAATGAGTATATAAACGAGTATATAAACGAGTATATAAACGAGTATATGAACGAGTATATAAACGAGTATATAAACGAGTATATAAACGAGTATATAAACGAGTATATAAACGAGTATATAAACAAGTATATAAACAAGTTTATAAACAAGTATATAAACAAGTATATAAACAAAGTATATAAACAAGTATATAAACAAGTATATAAACAAGTATATAAACAAGTATAAAAATAAGTATATAAACAAGTATATAAACAAGATATAAAATACTATATAAAATATTATATGAATGAAATATAAAATAGTATCAAAAATATTGTATAAAATGGTACAAAAAATAGCATAAAAAATGTACCTTATTTATTTGTGATATATTGCAATGCACAAGTTAATGAAGCTAGCGGACAGCCCCCCTTTCCCGGTGAATGCATGTTTAGCTTAGTTTATTTAGTTTAGCTTAATTTATTTAGTTTACTTTAGTTTAAAATTAGTTTATTGACATCTTTTACGCAATTACTACACAAATTTTAGTAATCACTGGTGTTCCAGTCTGAGTACAGTCATTCGGTTAGGTGAGGAAAAGATGAATTTTTCAGGGTTGACCAATCTTTTTACCTGTTCACGACACAACAAAATGTACACAAATTAGAATAAGAGGAGAATCTGAGCTTTCCAAAACGGCTTGTATCATTCTTATGACTTTATTAGAACCCGAGATAGAGTTGATTGAAGTAATGGTAAAAATATGAAATTTCACCGAAAAATTGACTCTGAAAATATCAAGTTTTGAACTCCAAATTGCTCCCAAAGGTAAACGGTTTGAAGGAGAGACTCAAAATAGCACAAAATATTGTAAATATGTTAGGACTACATCTCGAAATATTATCAAATTTTTTGAAGACAGACTTCTTTGTCAAAAAAATGTAAATTGGTGAAATCTTGACCGAAAACATATATTTTTCAGGGTCCGGCGATCTTTTTAACTAGCAGAGATACATTAAAATGTATAGATAATGAATACTAAAGGAGAATTTGGCCTTTCTGAATATGCTTTCAGTTTTTCTGTAGCTTAATTAGAACCGAGATACAGACCATCAAAGTTTGGGTACAAGTGCAAAATTGGAAAATGAGAGGGTCAATTTTGCAGTAATTTTTTGACCTTGTGACATTTATTGTGCAATGTAGGTCAATCCGATGGACTTAAAACTTTACACATTTCTTCTAGGGTATTGTAGGACTGACCTGTGAAAAGACTGTAAAAATCCCTTTATTATTTCCTACTTAAAAAAAATTAATTATCTCAAATATCCAATTTTGTCAAATATTTGACCTTGATTTTGACCTTGAAAATACCTTTCAAGGTCAAAATCTATAATTTCTACAGATTCGCGGTGTATGACTTAGGGGGGGTCATTTCATTATTTGAACTATGTAGGATCAATATTTACCTCTCAAATTGGCAAAAATAGGCTAATTTTTCATGTCGCGCGGTATGCCATATTTGGAATTTTTTTATAAATCAGCATGAAGAGATAAATCAATTCCGATTTCAGGGTTCCAACAATATAGCTCCTGGCTATTATAATTTAAAATATGAACCCGATATGCTGGAAAAAACATAATTGTTGGAATTTTTGAAAATCGAGTGATTTGAACATTAAACAGGTCAAATGACCTTGAAAAATGAGGTTAAGGTCAAATTTGAAGGTGCCTATGGAGGTTTTATGGGCATATTTGGGGGGGTTCACAATACATTTCATTGGCCTAAAATCGATATTTCAGTGTCAAGTAATCAAGGTCACCAGTTTTGACGACGCGGTTGACACTAAAAATTCCATAATTAAATAACTAAGCATGATATCATCATAAAAATGATCGCTTACCATGCATTAGTCATTTACTGTAACAATTGGCTTGAATTCTGCAATTTTCGAAGTTGCTGATATAGAGATCAGGCGCGCAAACCTCTGAGAGTAAAAATTGACCTGTATGACCTCGACCTTGACCTATACCTTTGAAAATTAGGTCAGTTTATTTAGTATAAGTCTATTATATATACTTTATTAGGAAACTGTAATTGATCAGTTATTACATGAGTAATGGTCTATTGAAATATAGAAAAAATGTATTTCAAAGGGGTCAATGACCATGAAAAATAGGTCAGAGGTATAGGGTTACATTGGACAATTTAATTAGGTTACATAGGACTATGTACACAAATTATTTGAAAATTTTTCGAGAACATTTTTCGGAAAGAAAAATAATAATAAAAATACTTACGAAAATAAGAAACTTCACCTATGGTATAGGTGAAGTTTAACTAGAGACCGGGTAACCGCGAAGCGGTGACAAAACTTCACCGCCTATAATCGGAGTGTTATTGGTACAATGTAACTAAAGTAAGGGTATTAGGTTATGGGTCCGACTCCAAGCAATCTTTCAGAGCCACTTTCAGCCCTCAAAATCATTTCCTGTGACGGGGCGATTTTTTCTTGAAAAATGCAAAAACGGAGGTTTTTGGCAATTTGGGGGCTCAGAAATGATGCGATTTTCATCATTTTTGCAGGAAATGCTGCTCTACTAGTGAGGATTAGTAATGTGTCAAGACATTTGGCCCGAGTACGTTCAGGTTGATTCTGACCGGAAGGCCCATTTTCCTATCTTTTAGCACGCGAATGCCGTAATGGACCCACATAGGCCTATGCAAAGGCCTAGAATCACAAAACCATGCAATTCTAGGGGGAAGGGGTCCAGAAAGGCATTAAACTGCCACCGGCACCCCCACAATGCGGTGTTTCAGCTTTTCCGCCAAAATATGCGTTTTTTCTGTTTTGACCTGTTTCCGGGGCAATCCCGTTCCATGTCACAGCCATAGTGATGCTATCTACTCCATTCTAACCAATTTCCATGCTATTTACTGGCCTGCAGCCTCAACTTCAAAGTTCACCTGCATTAAGTCAGCCAATCACAGCACAGCTTTTTGTTTACTACGGGACTCGAAACCATAAGACATGTGTCGTCTGCTAGAATGGAGTCTTCTGCAAGTATTTCAGCTTGCAGGTTGCTTATATAACATAGAGAAGGCTTGAATTAGGTATATTTTGGCTTTCTACAATATTAGACCACAGGAGTTTCAGCAAAAAGCATAATTCAAAGGGGGGGGGTGGTGCACCGTAGGATAATTGCTGGTTTTGATGACGCGGTCAATATTTAAAATTATGTAACTGCATAACCAAACATGGGATCACCACAGTTATAACTTACAGCACTGGCCCGGCCACCAAGCCAGCTTTTGGCCTCACTTTGAAAACCCTGGGGCTTACGGTTTCTGACATCTCGTGCGACAATCGCTTAATACTAAAAATGGCTGTAGCCATCTTGGACCTGGACCTGCGTTTTCGGAAGTCTCACTTTGTAACTTGCAAAAAGCATGTGGAACCTAATAAAAGTGACAGAAACGAAATCCGGGCGTAACCGGATGAGATTTGGGCATTTCAAAAGTATGGAAAATCTGACTTCAAAGTGCTCTGCGACCTTGAAAAATGAATCAAGTCGGCGAAACCGGGTGGGTGTCATACGGGCATGGTGGGCTTCCTTCATGAATTTTTGAAAATTTTTCGAGGACCTTTTTTGGAAAGTACGAACGCAACTTGAATACTAGAGACCGGGTAACCGCGAAGCGGTGACAAAACTTCACCACATGTAATTGGGGTGTTATTGGTGCAACATAACTAAAGTAAGGGTATTAGGTTATGGGTCCGACTCCAAGCAATCTTTCAGAGCCACTTTCAGCCCTCAAAATCAATTTCCTGTGACGGGGCGATTTTTTCTTGAAAAATGCAAAAACGGAGGTTTTTGGCAATTTGGGGGCTCAGAAATGATGAGATTTTCATCATTTTTGCAGGAAATGCTGCTCTACTAGTGAGGATTAGTAATGT
Source organism: Platynereis dumerilii (assembly GCA_026936325.1). Taxonomy (NCBI): domain Eukaryota; kingdom Metazoa; phylum Annelida; class Polychaeta; order Phyllodocida; family Nereididae; genus Platynereis; species Platynereis dumerilii. Next base: position 36,877,046 of record JAPTHN010000009.1, read on the forward strand.
GTCAAGACATTTGGCCGAGTACGTTCAGGTTGATTCTGACCGAAGGCCCATTTTCTATCTTTTAGCATGCGAATGCCGTAATGGACCCACATAGGCCTATGCAAAGCCTAGAATCACAAAACCATGCAATTCTAGGGGGAAGGGGTCCAGAAAGGCATTAAACTGCCACCGGCACCCCACAATGCGGTGTTTCAGCTTTTCCCGCCAAAAATATGCGGTTTTTCTGTTTTGACCTGTTTCCGGGCAATCCCGTTCCATGTCACAGCCATAGTGATGCTAATCTACTCCATTCTAACCAATTTCCATGCTATTTACTGGCCTGCAGCCTCAACTTCAAGTTCACCTGCATTAAGTCAGCCAATCACAGCACAGCTTTTTGTTTACTACGGGACTCGAAACCATAAGACATGTGTCGTCTGCTAGAATGGAGTCTTCTGCAAGTATTTCAGCTTGCAGGTTGCTTATATAACATAGAGAAGGCTTGAATTAGGTATATTTTGGCTTTCTACAATATTAGACCACAGGAGTTTCAGCAAAAAGCATATTCAAAGGGGGGGGGTGGTTGCACGTAGGATAATTGCTGGTTTTGATGACGCGGTCAATATTTAAAATTATGTAACTGCATAACCAAACATGGATCACCACAGTTTATACTTACAGCACTGGCCCGGCCACCAAGCCAGTTTTTGGCCTCACTTTGAAAACCCTGGGGCTTACGGTTTCTGACATCTCGTGCGACAATCGCTTAATACTAAAAATGGCCGTAGCCATCTTGGACCTGGACCTGCGTTTTCGGAAGTCTCACTTTGTAACTTGCAAAAGCATGTGGAACCTAATAAAAGTGACAGAAACGAAATCCGGGCGTAACCGGATGAGATTTGGGCATTTCAAAAGTATGGAAAATCTGACTTCAAAGTGCTCTGCGACCTTGAAAAATGAATCAAGGTCGGCGAAACCGGGTGGGTGTCATATGGGCATGGTGGGCTTCCTTCATGAATTTTTTGAAAATTTTACGAGGACCTTTTTTGGAAAGTACGAACGCAACTTGAATACTAGAAATCGGGTAACCGCGATGCGGTGACAAAACTTCACCTTTCATAGTAATTATTGGCAATGAAATGAAAGTGAGAAAACATGGAAATGATATTGGAAATAATATTGGAAATAATATTGGAAATGATATTGGAAATGATATTGGAATGATATTGGAAATGACATGGGTAATGATATTGGAATTGACATTGGACATGAACTTGAACATGAACATGAACTGAACATGAACTTGAACATGAACTTGAACATGATGTAATTGCACACGTCTTTCACATGTAATATGCAATATCACACAAAATATCACTTGAAATATTATGAAGTATCACATGCAAAGTTACATGCAATGTATTAAACATACAATATCACTTGCAATATCATGCTAAATCATATCACATGCAATATCAATTTATTACCTGTAATTTTGCATGTCAATTAAAATGTACATAGTGTGCACAGATATTTGAAAGTACATATAAACAATCTGTCCATGGACTAGTCGTGATGTGACATATAGTCAGCAGACAAATAAAACCTGCAATAAACCCTTACTGAAACATTTCAATCGGCTTGTGGCCATACGCTGACTGATGCACTGACTGATACACTGACTGATACACTGACTGATACACTGACTGATACACTGACTGACTCAAAAATATTCTGAGGGACAGGGGATCTTTTAAATCGCCAGAGTTACAAGAAAAAATTCAGAGAATGAAACAAGAGGAGGATTTGAGCTTCATGAATATATATATAGAGAATAACATGGACCAATACATGGACAGTGCATGGACAGTACATTGACCTGTACATTGACCAGTACATGGACCAGTACATGAACCAGTACATCAACCAGTTACATCAACCAGTTACTTCAACCAGTTACATCAACCAGTACATCAACCAGTTACATCAACCAGTTACATCAACCAGTTACATCAACCAGTTACATCAATTAGAGTTACTGCTGATTGAAACTGGCACCATTCTCATATTGGAATTTCAGGAATTTCTTGGCTAAAGTACTTCTAGTCCTGAAAACATTTGGAAATGACTGCAATTTCTGAAAACATACAATTTTCAGGGTCCGGCGATCTCTTTATCCGCCCATGATACAAGAAAATGTTCCAATATAAAAGCTAGAGCAGAATTTTGGCTTTCCAAATCTATTTTCAGATTCTCTGTTACTTTATCAGAACCGGATATAAGACTGATTCAAATAATGGTACAATTCAGAAATATTGACTTCAGAAATTACTGAAAAAATGTATTTTTTAACTTAAAATTACTCTAGAACCAAAACGGTTCAATGGAAACATATATAACTTGCCAGTTTTATGTAAACGAAGATGGCAATACGCTCAGATAGCTTCATTAAAATAAAATGATTATTTCCTTGTCAAAACTATGATAAATTGTGAAAATTTGACAAAAAACATTAATTTTTCAGGGTCCGGTGATCTTTTTAACCGTCAGAGCTCTTCAAATATGCCAGCTAGAGTGAAAGCGTGCTTTCCGAATCTGTTTTCAGATTTTCTGTAACTTAAATAGGACCGGATATAGAGCGGATTGAAATGATGGCACAACTCAGAAATATGGCCTTTAAGATATTCCCTGAAAATATGCAGTTTTAACTGGAAATCACTCTAGAACCAATACGGTTCAATGAGGATATATATAACTTGGCAGGATTATGTAAATAGAAGTTAGAAATATGTCTAGACAGGTTCATCACAAAAGGATGATTCCGTCCCTGTCAAAAATTGATAAATTGTGAAAATTTGACAAAAAGCATGAAATTTTCAGGTCGGCGATCTTTTAAACCGTCAGAGCTATGACAAAATGTTCAATATATGGAAACTAGAGAAGAATTTGGCCTTTCCAAATCCATTTTCAGATTCTCTGTAACTTTATTAGGACCGGAGAGATAAGGCCGATTGAAATTATGGTACAATTCAGAAAT